>CAWUFW010001374.1:2485000-2893580 GCA_963921515.1 Calotriton arnoldi | reverse complement strand
TTTCAACTTTAAGGTGTCGTAGGGATGCCCGGCTTCAAGCGATGCGGCGCCTGTGCGCGGATGATGTCCGTCACCGACCCGCATTGGGAGTGTCTCTTCTGCCTCGGCCGAGGCCACGACACCGAGTCTTGTCCCGAATGCCAGGCCCTCAACCCGAAAGCTTTGCGAGAGCGGTCTCGGAAGCTCCTCGAGGCCCGGCATTCGGCTCCGCGGAAGCCCCGGTCGCGTGAGAGGTCCAGGGGTCGCTCGCGGAGTGCACACCGGTCGTCGACTTCTTCGTCCGGTAAGTCTAAGCACAAGAAGTCCAAGAAGCATCGTCGCTCTCGGACTTCGCCCGCCGGTCTCGCGACTCGGCTGAGGCCCCTCCCGGCACCGTCCCCGCCCCCGCGGCCCCGGACTTGCCTGTGGAGTCGCCCGCGTCATACCCGCCCTTCCCGGGTTCGGGGGCGGATCCGGCCAAGGTACAGGAGTTCCTGTCGGCCATGGCCCGCCTTCGGGCCTTCAGGCCCCTCCGGTGCGCCTTCGGGCCCCGCGGGCCCTGATGGGGTTGCTCCGGCGTCGCCGGCGGCTCCGGCCCCGGCGTCGCCCGAGCCTCCAGCCTCGATCCCGGCTCCGGCTTCGGCCCCGGCCTCGATCCCGGCTCCACAACCCCCATCGACGCCGGTCGACCTCACGACACCCTCCGCCGGCGCCGATGTCTCCGGTGCCGTTCTCGACGCCGCCCTGGGCTCCGGGCGGCGTCGTCCCCAGTTCCTTCCGGCTCCGGACATGGACCCGGAGCGACGCCGCTCGACGCCGGCTCCGGCGCCCGATGGGACCTTGGGTCCCAAATGTCCCTCCTCCTCCTTATTTTCAACCAGAGGAGGACCAGGAGGACTGGGAGGGGTCTGATGACCCTCTGACACGCAACTGTCAGTATGATGAGGACTGGACAGAGAGTCTAGGGGAGGCCAGTGGTCTGGATACTTCTCCTGACACTGGCATGCTGTCTCCTCCCGTGGCTACGGAGGAGGGGGCCAATTTGGTACGGTGTTGCGTAGGGCTGCTGGGGCCTTACGTCTCCAGCTCCCTACTTTGACGGTCAAGACTAACATCTTGACAGAGGTGCTTCAGCCGGCAGCCTCCTCTGCGGAGACTGTGCTGCCGTTTAACGACGCCCTCACTGACGTTCTTTGGGCGCCTGGTCCAAGCCCAACACAGGGGCTCCTGTGGATCGGAACGTGTCACGACGCCATCGCCCCGCTCCGGGCGACCCCCTGTTTCTTTCTGTCCACCCCACTCCTGAGAGCTTGGTTGTCCAAGCCTCCGCTTCCCAAACCGCCTTCCCTACCGCTCCTCCGGATAGGGAATCCAAACGCCTGGATCAGTTTGGGAAGAAAGGTTTTTCTTCCTCCAGTGCTGGCTTGCGGTCCGTTAACACCGCTTGTCTTTTGGGCCGATATACCCACTCCCTGTGGGATTCGGTGGCGGATGTTTTGCCCCAGTGCCCTGAGGAGGTCCAGGCACTGCTTTCCCGCGCCATTGCGGAAGGAAGGGATGCGGCCAAATACACTATCCGTTGTGGCCTTGACACCGCCGACTCGCTGGGCAGGTCGATTGCAACGACGGTGGCGCTCCGGCGCCACGCCTGGCTGAGAACCACTGGTTTTTCAGGGGATGTCCAGAATACTCTCATGGACATGCCCTTTGATGGAGTCGGTCTTTTTGGGTCCAAAGCAGACCATGCGTTGGAGCGCTTTAAGGACTCACGGGCTACTGCAAAGTCCCTGGGCCTTTCTGCTACACGCCCTCCGCTGCCTTCTGCTTTTCGCCCCTATCGTGGCCACGGTAGGGGCGCCCTTCACGTCAGCAGCCCAGCCACCGGCCCGCGCAGCAGGCGTCTCTCGCGTGGCCGAGGACGTGGATTCCGCCGTGGCGGATCGGGCAACCAGCGTGCGGGTCAGGCCACCACCTCCAACCCGTCCGCGCTGCCTCCAAGCCCTCCTAGTCCCTCCTTTCAGGTGCACGGCACGCCAGTAGGGGCAGGGTCCGCCATCACCTTCCCCACTGGCGCACCATCACCTCGGACAAGTGGGTCTTGGACATTGTCCGAAGGGGCTACTCCCTCCCCTTCGAGACCACCCCCCAGCCATGCCACCTCAATTCCACCGCATGTCAGGGGATCACTTGGTGCTTCTACAGAAGGAAGTCACGGCCCTCTTGACCAAGAGGGCCATCGAGCATGTTCCGACCCCAGAAGTAGGGCGTGGTTGCTACTCCCACTACTTTCTGGTGCCCAAAAAGGACAAGGAGGACATGCGTCCTATCTTGGACCTCCGGAACGTCAATCGCTTCCTCCGGAAGGAGAAGTTCAAGATGCTCACCCTAGCTCAGGTCTTGACTGCCCTCGACCCTGGAGACTGGTTGGTAGCGTTGGACTTGCAGGACGCGTATTTCCACATCCCCGTCCTGCCGGCCCACCGGCGTTACCTTCGGTTCACGGTAGGCCCCGAGCATTTTCAGTTCACCGTGCTCCCCTTTGGCCTTACCAGTGCCCCTCGGGTGTTCACGAAAGTGATGGCGGTGGTCGCAGCTCATCTGCGCCGGGCAGGGGTTTCAGTCTTCCCCTACCTCGACGACTGGCTGCTGAAGGCGGGCTCGTCCCAGGCAGTCGTCTCCCACCTCCAGACTACGGCCGAACTCCTGCACTCGCTGGGGTTCTCCATCAATGTGCCGAAGTCGCATCTAATTCCTTCTCCACAGCTCCTTTTCATCGGAGCAGTTCTGGACACGACGCAGTTTCGGGCCTATCCTCCCGAACGGCGAGTCCGGGATATTCAGGCTATGATTCCGATCTTTCGGCCTTTATCCTGGGTTTCGGTACGGATGACCCTGAGGCTGCTGGGCCTCATGGCCTCCTGCATCCTGCTGGTCAATCATGCCAGATGGCATATGCGGGCTCTGCAGTGGGACCTGAAGTTCCAGTGGGCGCAGCACCAGGGCAACCTGTCCGATCACGTCCAGATCTCGGAGGGGACTGCAAAACAGTTGCAGTGGTGGCTCTCGAACCGGCAATGGGTCATGGGCAGATCCCTCTCCCTTCCCCAGCCAGAGCATACAGTTGTGACGGACGCGTCCCTTCTGGGATGGGGCGGTCACATGGGAGAGGCGGAGATCAGAGGCCTCTGGTCTCCGGCGGAGTCCCGGCACCATATCAACCTTCTGGAGCTCCGGGCGATCCGGCTTGCACTCAAGGCATTCCTTCCCTCTGTCAAAGGGAAGGTAGTGCAGGTGTTCACAGACAACACCACCGCCATGTGGTACTGCAACAAACAGGGCGGGGTGGGGTCTTGGACCCTTTGTCAGGAGGCTCTGCGCCTCTGGACATGGCTGGAACATCAGGGCATGTTCCTGATGGTTCAACACCTGGCAGGTTCTCTGAACGCCAGGGCGGACGAACCCAGCCGCAGGTGCATGATGGATCACGAATGGCGTCTTCACTCGGAAGTGGCGCAAGGACTCTTTCTACAGTGGGGAGAGCCTTGGTTAGATCTATTCGCCACCGAAGAGAACGCGCAATGTCATCAGTTCTGCGCGTTGGAATTTCCAAGGCGGCACTCGCTCGGCGACGCTTTCGTCGCGAGTGGAGTTGCGGTCTGTTGTACGCCTTTCCGCCTATACCACTTCTACCCAGAGTGTTGAAGAAGATTCGGCACGACCGGGCCCAAGTCATTCTTGTGGCTCCGGACTGGGCTCGAAGAGTTTGGTATCCCGAGCTACTCAATATGAGCATAGATCCCCCGATCCGTCTGCCTCTTCGGGAGGATCTTCTGTCGCAGCAGCAGGGGACGGTCCTCCACCCGAACCTGTCCAGTCTACACCTGCTTGCGTGGAGATTGAGCGGCGGCAGTTGATTCCTTTCGACTTGCCTCCCGAAGTTTGTGATGTGATTCTGGCAGCCAGGCGTCCCTCCACTAAGGTGGTATACGCCTGCAGGTGGAACAAATTTGTGGCATGGTGCACAGCAAAGGCTGTGGATCCCCTTTCTGCCCCTCTTTCTGAGGTCCTTCTGTTCCTTCTCTCTCGGCCCAACAGGGTTCTGCCCTGGGTACCATCAAGGGTTATCTTTGTGCTATCTCGGCCTTCCTCAGGCTCCCTGATCAGCCCTCCCTTTTCAAGTCCCCTGTTGTTAACAGGTTCTTAAAAGGCATTACTCACCTCTTCCCTCCTGTTCCGTTTGTAATGCCTCAGTGGGACTTGAACTTGGTTCTTACCTTTTTAATGTGCGCTCCCTTTGAGCCTCTGCATAACTGTCCTCTTCGTCTTCTGACTCTGAAGACAGCCTTTCTGGTGGCCATCACCTCCGCTCGGCGGGTGAGTGAGCTCCAGGCTCTATCTTGCAAACCTCCCTTTCTGTCTGTTCATCCGGACAAGGTTGTTCTTCGGACGCGTCCGTCCTTCTTGCCAAAGGTGGTTACTGCTTTCCACATTGGGCAGACCATCACTTTGCCCACCTTCTTTCCGCCTCCGCATCCTTCCAGAGAGGAAGAGAGGCTCCACCGTCTGGACCCAAAACGTGCGCTCTCTTTCTATATTGACCGCACAAAACACTTCCGGGTGGATGACCAGCTCTTTGTTGGCTACGTGGGCGCCAAAAAGGTCGGGCGGTGCACAAGAGGACCATCTCCCGCTGGGTTACCTTGTGCATCAAGACCTGCTATTCTTTGGCTAAGAAGGAGCCTCCTGTTGGGCTGCGTGCCCATTCCACCAGGGCAACGGCTGCTACCACGGCCTTGGGCCGCGGTGTTCCGCTGCCGGTTATCTGTCAGGCAGCTACGTGGGCCTCGCTGCACACGTTTACAAAGCATTACTGCCTTGACAGTCAGGTCCGGAGGGACGGCTTCTTTGGCCGTTCTGTCCTCCAGGACTTCCTTGTCTGATCTTTGTTCGCAGACCCACCACCGGGGTTGGTATTGCTGGGGTATCTATTCTAAGGTAAGGAATCTATCACTAACGTGTCTCTTTCAGATGCACAAGTTACTAACTTGTGTAACGATATATCTGTAAGAGACAGTAGTTAGTGATAGATTCCTTACCGCCCACCCATCCTCCCCGTTCTGCGAACTGATTTCTAGGGTTAAGGACATCCCTTTCAGGGCCCTAGTATTTTTCAGACACCTGTGTCAGCTTCTTGCATGGCTCTGCGTTCCTGGCGCGGAAAGTCGTGTACAGAACTGACGTCAGCGCGCAGGGCGGCGCCTAGTACTGCCCGCGACGTCATCCCGGCGATCACGACGCCGACGACGGACGCGGAGCCGCACGACGCCGCCTACCGACGCGCAAGGGTACTGCCACGCAAAACTTTCCGGATCCAGCCTGACGCCTGGGGATATTCTAAGGTAAGGAATCTATCACTAACTACTGTCTCTTACAGATATATCGTTACACAAGTTAGTAACTTGTGCGTCAGGCTGGATCCGGAAAGTTTTGCGTAGCAGTACCCTTGCGCGTCGGTAGGCGGCGTCGTGCGGCTCCGCGTCCGTCGTCGGCGTCGTGATCGCCGGGATGACGTCGCGGGCAGTACTTAGGCGCCGCCCCTGCGCGCTGACGTCAGTTCTTCTTTTCCGCGCCAGCAAGCGCAGATCCGGGAAGAGCAGTGCCCTGGTCAATTTTTGACCATACTTTTTGGTGATTTTTTCACTGTTTTTTCCATCTTTAAGGTGTCGTAGGGATGCCCGGCTTCAAGCGATGCGGCGCCTGTGCGCGGATGATGTCCGTCACCGACCCGCATTGGGAGTGTCTCTTCTGCCTCGGCCGAGGCCACGACACCGAGTCTTGTCCCGAATGCCAGGCCCTCAACCCGAAAGCTTTGCGAGAGCGGTCTCGAAAGCTCCTCGAGGCCCGGCATTCGGCTCCACGGAGGCCCCGGTCGCGTGAGAGGTCCAGGGGTCGCTCGCGGAGTGCACACCGGTCGTCGGCGTCGAAGTCTTCTTCGTCCGGTAAGTCTAAGCACAAGAAGTCCAAGAAGCATCGTCGCTCTCGGACTTCGCCTCGCCGGTCTCGCGACTCGGCTGAGGCCCCTCCCGGCACCGTCCCCGCCCCCGCGGCCCCGGACTTGCCTGTGGAGTCGCCCCCGTCCTACCCGCCCTTCCCGGGTTCGGGGGCGGATCCGGCCAAGGTACAGGAGTTCCTGTCGGCCATGGCCCGCCTCTTCGGGCCTTCAGGCCCCTCCGGTGCGCCTTCGGGCCCCGCGGGCCCTGATGGGGTTGCTCCGGCGCCGCCGGCGGCTCCGGCCCCGGCGTCGCCCGGGACTCCAGCCTCGATCCCGGCTCCGGCTTCGGCCCCGGCCTCGATCCCGGCTCCACAACCCCCATCGACGCCGGTCGACCTCACGACACCTCCGCCGGCGCCGATGTCTCCGGTGCCGTTCTCGACGCCGCCCTGGGCTCCGGGCGGCGTCGTCCCCCAGTTCCTTCCGGCTCCGGACATGGACCCGGAGCGACGTCGCTCGACGCCGGCTCCGGCGCCGATGGGCCCTTGGGTCCCAAATGTCCCTCCTCCTCCTTATTTTGAACCAGAGGAGGACCAGGAGGACTGGGAGGGGTCTGATGACCCTCTGACTCGCAACTGTCAGTATGATGAGGACTGGACAGAGAGTCTAGGGGAGGCCAGTGGTCTGGATACTTCTCCTGACACTGGCATGCTGTCTCCTCCCGTGGCTACGGAGGAGGGGGCCAATTTTGGTACGGTGTTGCGTAGGGCTGCTGGGGCCTTACGTCTCCAGCTCCCTACTTTGACGGTCAAGCCTAACATCTTGACAGAGGTGCTTCAGCCGGCAGCCTCCTCTACGGAGACTGTGCTGCCGTTTAACGACGCCCTCACAGACGTTCTTTGGGCGCCTGGTCCAAGCCCAACACAGGGGCTCCTGTGGATCGGAACGTGTCACGACGCCATCGCCCAGCTCCGGGCGACCCCCTGTTTCTTTCTGTCCACCCCACTCCTGAGAGCTTGGTTGTCCAAGCCTCCGCTTCCCAAACCGCCTTCCCTACCGCTCCTCCGGATAGGGAATCCAAACGCCTGGATCAGTTTGGGAAGAAAGGTTTTTCTTCCTCCAGTGCTGGCTTGCGGTCCGTTAACACCGCTTGTCTTTTGGGCCGCTATACCCACTCTCTGTGGGATTCGGTGGCGGATGTTTTGCCCCAGTGCCCTGAGGAGGTCCAGGCACTGCTTTCCCGCGCCATTGCGGAAGGAAGGGATGCGGCCAAATACACTATCCGTTGTGGCCTTGACACCGCCGACTCGCTGGGCAGGTCGATTGCAACGACGGTGGCGCTCCGCCGCCACGCCTGGCTGAGAACCACTGGTTTTTCAGGGGATGTCCAGAATACTCTCATGGACATGCCCTTTGATGGAGTCGGTCTTTTGGGTCCAAAGCAGACCATGCGTTGGAGCGCTTTAAGGACTCACGGGCTACTGCCAAGTCCCTGGGCCTTTCTGCTACACGCCCTCCGCTGCCTTCTGCTTTTCGCCCCTATCGTGGCCACGGTAGGGGCGCCCTTCACGTCAGCAGCCCAGCCACCGGCCCGCGCAGCAGGCGTCTTCGCGTGGCCGAGGACGTGGATTCCGCCGTGGCGGATCGGGCAACCAGCGTGCGGGTCAGGCCACCACCTCCAACCCGTCCGCGGCCTCCAAGCCCTCCTAGTCCCTCCTTTCAGGTGCACGGCACGCCAGTAGGGGGCAGGGTCCGCCATCACCTTCCCCACTGGCGCACCATCACCTCGGACAGGTGGGTCTTGGACATTGTCCGAAGGGGCTACTCCCTCCCCTTCGAGACCACCCCCCAGCCATGCCACCTCAACTCCACCGCATGTCAGGGGATCACTTGGTGCTTCTACAGAAGGAAGTCACGGCCCTCTTGACCAAGAGGGCCATCGAGCATGTTCCGACCCCAGAAGTAGGGCGTGGTTGCTACTCCCACTACTTTCTGGTGCCCAAAAGGGACAAGGAGGACATGCGTCCTATCTTGGACCTCCGGAACGTCAATCGCTTCCTCCGGAAGGAGAAGTTCAAGATGCTCACCCTAGCTCAGGTCTTGACTGCCCTCGACCCTGGAGACTGGTTGGTAGCGTTGGACTTGCAGGACGCATATTTCCACATCCCCGTCCTGCCGGCCCACCGGCGTTACCTTCGGTTCACGGTAGGCCACGAGCATTTTCAGTTCACCGTGCTCCCCTTTGGCCTTACAAGTGCCCCTCGGGTGTTCACGAAAGTGATGGCGGTGGTCGCGGCTCATCTGCGCCGGGCAGGGGTTTCAGTCTTCCCCTACCTCGACGACTGGCTGCTGAAGGCGGGCTCGTCCCAGGCAGTCGTCTCCCACCTCCAGACTACGGCCGAACTCCTGCACTCGCTGGGGTTCTCCATCAATGTGCCGAAGTCGCATCTGATTCCTTCTCCACAGCTCCTTTTCATCGGAGCAGTTCTGGACACGACGCAGTTTCGGGCCTATCCTCCCGAACGGCGAGTCCGGGATATTCAGGCTATGATTCCGATCTTTCGGCCTTTATCCTGGGTTTCGGTAAGGATGACCCTGAGGCTGCTGGGCCTCATGGCCTCCTGCATCCTGCTGGTCAATCATGCCAGATGGCATATGCGGGCTCTGCAGTGGGACCTGAAGTTCCAGTGGGCGCAGCACCAGGGCAACCTGTCCGATCACGTCCAGATCTCGGAGGGGACTGCAAAACAGTTGCAGTGGTGGCTCTCGAACCGGCAATGGGTCATGGGCAGATCCCTCTCCCTTCCCCAGCCAGAGCATACAGTTGTGACGGACGCGTCCCTTCTGGGATGGGGCGGTCACTTGGGAGAGGCGGAGATCAGAGGCCTCTGGTCTCCGGCGGAGTCCCGGCTCCATATCAACCTTCTGGAGCTCCGGGCGATCCGGCTTGCACTCAAGGCATTCCTTCCTCTGTCAAAGGGAAGGTAGTGCAGGTGTTCACAGACAACACCACCGCCATGTGGTACTGCAACAAACAGGGCGGGGTGGGGTCTTGGACCCTTTGTCAGGAGGCTCTGCGCCTCTGGACATGGCTGGAACATCAGGGCATGTTCCTGATGGTTCAACACCTGGCAGGTTCTCTGAACGCCAGGGCGGACGAACCTGCAGCCGCAGGTGCATGATGGATCACGAATGGCGTCTTCACTCGGAAGTGGCGCAAGGACTCTTTCTACAGTGGGGAGAGCCTTGGTTAGATCTATTCGCCACCGAAGAGAACGCGCAATGTCATCAGTTCTGCGCGTTGGAATTTCCAAGGCGGCACTCGCTCGGCGACGCTTTTCGTCGCGAGTGGAGTTGCGGTCTGTTGTACGCCTTTCCGCCTATACCACTTCTACCCAGAGTGTTGAAGAAGATTCGGCACGACCGGGCCCAAGTCATTCTTGTGGCTCCGGACTGGGCTCGAAGAGTTTGGTATCCCGAGCTACTCAATATGAGCATAGATCCCCCGATCCGTCTGCCTCTTCGGGAGGATCTTCTGTCGCAGCAGCAGGGGACGGTCCTCCACCCGACCCTGTCCAGTCTACACCTGCTTGCGTGGAGATTGAGCGGCGGCAGTTGATTCCTTTCGACTTGCCTCCCGAAGTTTGTGATGTGATTCTGGCAGCCAGGCGTCCCTCCACTAAGGTGGTATACGCCTGCAGGTGGAACAAATTTGTGGCATGGTGCACAGCAAAGGCTGTGGATCCCCTTTCTGCCCCTCTTTCTGAGGTCCTTCTGTTCCTTCTCTCTCTGGCCCAACAGGGTTCTGCCCTGGGTACCATCAAGGGTTATCTTTGTGCTATCTCGGCCTTCCTCAGGCTCCCTGATCAGCCCTCCCTTTTCAAGTCCCCTGTTGTTAACAGGTTCTTAAAAGGCATTACTCACCTCTTCCCTCCTGTTCCGTTTGTAATGCCTCAGTGGGACTTGAACTTGGTTCTTACCTTTTTAATGTGCGCTCCCTTTGAGCCTCTGCATAACTGTCCTCTTCGTCTTCTGACTCTAAAGGCAGCCTTTCTGGTGGCCATCACCTCCGCTCGGCGGGTGAGTGAGCTCCAGGCTCTTTCTTGCAAACCTCCCTTTCTGTCTGTTCATCCAGACAAGGTTGTTCTTCGGACGCGTCCGTCCTTCTTGCCAAAGGTGGTTACTGCTTTCCACATTGGGCAGACCATCACTTTGCCCACCTTCTTTCCGCCTCCGCATCCTTCCAGAGAGGAAGAGAGGCTCCACCGTCTGGACCCAAAACGTGCGCTCTCCTTCTATATCGACCGCACAAAACACTTCCGGGTGGATGACCAGCTCTTTGTTGGCTACGTGGGCGCCAAAAAGGTCGGGCGGTGCACAAGAGGACCGTCTCCCGCTGGGTTACCTTGTGCATCAAGACCTGCTATTCTTTGGCTAAGAAGGAGCCTCCTGTTGGGCTGCGTGCCCATTCCACCAGGGCAACGGCTGCTACCACGGCCTTGGGCCGCGGTGTTCCGCTGCCGGTTATCTGTCAGGCAGCTACGTGGGCCTCGCTGCACACGTTTACTAAGCATTACTGCCTTGACGGTCAGGTCCGGAGGGACGGCTTCTTTGGCCGTTCTGTCCTCCAGGACTTCCTTGTCTGATCTTTGTTCGCAGACCCACCACCGGGGTTGGTATTGCTGGGGTATCTATTCTAAGGTAAGGAATCTATCACTAACGTGTCTCTTTCAGATGCACAAGTTACTAACTTGTGTAACGATATATCTGTAAGAGACAGTAGTTAGTGATAGATTCCTTACCGCCCCACCCATCCTCCCCGTTCTGCGAACTGATTTCTAGGGTTAAGGACATCCCTTTCAGGGCCCTAGTATTTTTCAGACACCTGTGTCAGCTTCTTGCATGGCTCTGCGTTCCTGGCGCGGAAAGTCGTGTACAGAACTGACGTCAGCGCGCAGGGGCGGCGTCTAAGTACTGCCCGCGACGTCATCCCGGCGATCACGACGCCGACGACGGACGCGGAGCCGCACGACGCCGCCTACCGACGCGCAAGGGTACTGCTACGCAAAACTTTTCCGGATCCAGCCTGACGCCTGGGGATATTCTAAGGTAAGGAATCTATCACTAACTACTGTCTCTTACAGATATATCGTTACACAAGTTAGTAACTTGTGCGTCAGGACTAATCTCCTGACGGAAGTGCTTCAGCCGGCAGCTTCCTCTTCGGAGACTGTGCTGCCGTTTAATGATGCACTCACTGACGTTCTTTTGGGTGCCTGGTCCAAGCCCACCACAGGGGCTCCTGTGGATAGGAACGTGGCCCGACGCCATCGCCCTGCTCCGGGCGACCCCTTGTTTCTCTCCCAACATCCCACCCCGAGAGCTTGGTTGTCCAAGCCTCTGCCTCCCAAACCGCCTTCCCTACCGCCTCTCCGGATAGGGAATCCAAACGCCTGGACCAATTTGGGAAGAAGGCTTTTTCTTCCTCCAGTGCTGGCTTGCGGTCCGTCAACACCGCTTGCCTTTTGGGCCGATATACCCACTCCCTGTGGGATTCGGTGGCGGCTGTTTTGCCGCAGTGTTCTGAGGAGGTCCAGACACTGCTTACCCGCGCCATTGCGGAAGGGCGAGATGCGGCTAAGTACACCATACGTTGTGGCCTTGATACCGCCGACTCGCTGGGCAGATCGCTTGCAACGACGGTGGCGCTACGTCGCCACGCCTGGCTGAGAACAACTGGTTTCTCGGGTGATGTCCAGAATACACTCATGGACATGCCCTTTGATGGAGTCGGTCTTTTTGGTTCAAAGGCAGACCATGCGCTGGAGTGTTTTAAGGACTCACGGGCTACTGCCAAGTCCCTGGGCCTTTCTATTATACGCCCTCCGCTAACCTCTGCTTTTCACCCCTTTCGTGGCCACGGAAGGGGCGCCCAGTCACGTCAGCTGCCCAGCCACCGGCCCGCGCAGCAAGCGTCTTCGCGTGGCCGCGGACGTGGATACCGCCGTGGCAGTTCGGGCAACCAGCGTGCGGGTCAGGCCACTACCTCCAACCCGTCCGCGGCCTCCAAGCCCTCCTAGTCCTTCCTTTCAGGTGCACAGCACGCCAGTAGGGGGCAGGGTCCGCCATCACCTTCACCACTGGCGTCCCATCACCTCGGACAGGTGGGTCTTGGACATTGTCCGAACGGGCTACTCCCTCCCCTTCGAGACCACCCCTCCAGCCATGCCACCTCAATTCCACCGCATGTCAGGGGATCACTTGGTGCTTCTGCAGAAGGAAGTTACGGCCCTCTTGGCCAAGAGGGCCATCGAGCATGTTCCGACCCCAGAAGTAGGACGTGGTTGCTACTCCCACTACTTTCTGGTGCCCAAAAAGGACAAGGAGGACATGCGTCCTATCTTGGACCTCCGGAACGTCAATCGCTTCCTCCGGAAGGAGAAGTTCAAGATGCTCACCCTAGCTCAAGTCTTGACTGCCCTCGACCCTGGAGACTGGTTGGTAGCGTTGGACTTGCAGGACGCTTATTTTCACATCCCCGTCCTGCCGGCCCACCGACGTTACCTGCGGTTCACGGTAGGCCTCGAGCATTTTCAGTTCACCGTGCTCCCCTTTGGCCTTACAAGTGCCCCTCGGGTGTTCACGAAAGTGATGGCGGTGGTCGCAGCTCATCTGCGCCGGGCAGGGGTTCCAGTCTTCCCCTACCTCGACGACTGGCTGCTGAAGGCGGGCTCGTCCCAGGCAGTCTTCTCCCACCTCCGAACTCCTGCACTCGCTGGGGTTCTCCATCAATATGCCGAAGTCGCATCTGATTCCTTCTCCACAGCTCCTTTTCATCGGAGCAGTTCTGGACACGACGCAGTTTCGGGCCTCTCCTCCCGAACGGCGAGTCCGGGATATTCAGGCTATGATTCCGATCTTTCAGCTTTTATCCTGGGTTTCGGTACGGATGACCCTGAGGCTGCTGGGCCTCATGGCCTCCTCCATCCTGCTGGTCAATCATGCCAGATGGCATATGCGGCTCTGCAGTGGGACCTGAAGTTCCAGTGGGCGCAGCACCAGGGCAACCTGTCCGATCACGTCCAGATCTCGGAGGGGACTGCAAAACAGTTGCAGTGGTGGCTCTCGAACCGGCAATGGGTCATGGGCAGATCCCTCTCCCTTCCCCAGCCAGAGCACACAGTTGTGACGGACGCGTCCCTTCTGGGATGGGGCGGTCACATGGGAGAGGCGGAGATCAGAGGCCTCTGGTCTCCGGCGGAGTCCCGGCTCCATATCAACCTTCTGGAGCTCCGGGCGATCCGACTTGCACTCAAGGCATTCCTTCCCTCTGTCAAAGGGAAGGTAGTGCAGGTGTTCACAGACAACACCACCGCCATGTGGTACTGCAAAAAACAAGGCGGGGTGGGGTCGTGGACCCTCTGTCAGGAGGCTCTGCGCCTCTGGACATGGCTGGAACATCAGGGCATGTTCCTGATGGTTCAACACCTGGCAGGTTCCCTAAACGCCAGGGCGGACGAACTCAGCCGCAGGTGCATGATGGATCACGAATGGCGTCTTCACTCGGAAGTGGCGCAAGGACTCTTTCTACAGTGGGGAGAGCCTTGGTTAGATCTATTCGCCACCGAAGAGAACGCGCAATGTCATCAGTTCTGCGCGTTGGAATTTCCAAGGCGGCACTCGCTCGGCGACGCTTTTCGTCGCGAGTGGAGTTGCGGTCTGTTGTACGCCTTTCCGCCTATACCACTTCTACCGAGAGTGTTGATGAAGATTCGGCACGACCGGGCCCAAGTCATCCTTGTGGCTCCGGACTGGGCTCGAAGAGTTTGGTATCCCGAGCTACTCAGTATGAGCGTAGATCCCCCGATCCGTCTGCCTCTTCGGGAGGATCTTCTGTCGCAGCAGCAGGGGACGGTCCTCCACCCGAACCTGTCCAGCCTCCACCTGC
Organism: Calotriton arnoldi; assembly: GCA_963921515.1. Lineage (NCBI taxonomy): Eukaryota > Metazoa > Chordata > Amphibia > Caudata > Salamandridae > Calotriton > Calotriton arnoldi. The sequence continues at coordinate 2,879,661 of CAWUFW010001374.1, read as the reverse complement.
TTGCGTGGAGATTGAGCGGCGGAAGTTGATTCCTTTCGACTTGCCTCCCGAAGTTTGTGATGTGATTCTGGCAGCCAGGCGTCCCTCCACTAAGGTGGTATACGCCTGCAGGTGGAACAAGTTTGTGGCATGGTGCACAGCAAAGGCTGTGAATCCCCTTTCTGCCCCTCTTTCTGAGGTTCTTCTGTTCCTTCTTTCTCTGGCCCAACAGGGTTCTGCCCTGGGTACCATCAAGGGCTATCTTTGTGCAATCTCGGCCTTTCTCAGGCTTCCTGATCAACCCTCTCTTTTTAAGTCCCCTGTTGTTAACAGGTTTCTAAAAGGCATTACACACCTCTTCCCTCCTGTTCCGTTTGTGATGCCTCAGTGGGACTTGAACTTGGTTCTTACCTTTCTTATGTGCGCTCCCTTTGAGCCTCTACATAACTGTCCTCTTCGTCTTCTGACTCTGAAGACAGCCTTTCTGGTGGCCATCACCTCTGCTCGGCGGGTGAGTGAGCTCCAGGCTCTATCATGTAAACCTCCCTTTCTGTCTGTCCATCCAGACAAGGTTGTTCTTAGGACGCGTTCGTCCTTCTTGCCAAAGGTGGTTACTGCCTTCCACATTGGGCAGACCATCACTTTGCCCACCTTCTTTCCGCCTCCGCATCCTTCCAGAGAGGAAGAGAGGCTCCACCGTCTGGACCCAAAACGTGCGCTCTCCTTTTATATTAACCCCACACAACACTTCCGGGTGGATGACCAGCTCTTTGTTGGCTACGTGGGCGCCAAAAAAGGTCGGGCGGTGCACAAGAGAACCATCTCCCGCTGGGTAACCTTGTGTATCAAAGCCTGCTATTCTTTGGCTAAGAAGGAGCCTCCTGTTGGGCTGCGTGCCCATTCCACCAGGGCAACGGCTGCTACCACGGCCTTAGGCCGCGGTGTTCCGCTGCAGGATATCTGTCAGGCAGCTACGTGGGCCTCGCTGCACACGTTTACCAAGCATTACTGCCTTGACAGTCCGGTCCGGAGGGACGGCTTCTTTGGCCGTTCTGTCCTCCGGGACTTCCTTGTCTGATCTTTGTTCGCAGACCCACCACCGGGGTTGGTATTGCTGGGGTATCTATTCTAAGGTAAGGAATCTGTCACTAACGAGTCTCTTTCAGATGCACAAGTTACTAACTTCTGTAACGATATATCTGTAAGAGACAGTAGTTAGTGACAGATTCCTTACCGCCCCACCCATCCTCCCCGTTCTGCGAACTGATTTCTAGGGTTAAGGACATCCCTTTCAGGGCCCTAGTATTTTTCAGACACCTATGTCAGCTTCTTGCATGGCTCTGCGTTCCTGGCGCGGAAAGTCGTGTACAGAACTGACGTCATCGCGCAGGGGCGGCGTCTAAGTACTGCCCGCGACGTCATCCCGGCGATCACGACGACGGACGCGGAGCCGCACGACGCCGCCTACCGACGCGCAAGGGTACTGCTACGGAAAAACTTTCCGGATCCAGCCTGACGCCTGGGGATATTCTAAGGTAAGGAATCTGTCACTAACTACTGTCTCTTACAGATATATCGTTACACAAGTTAGTAACTTGTGCATTAATCAGATCCCAAATCAGTCTGCACATTGCCATAATTTAATACAGACATCTAGCCGCAGATTCCTTACCTTTGAATTCCCCGAGCGTCAGGCTGGATCCAGAACATTTTTGTGCGAGCAGTACACCTGCGCGCCAGTGGGTGGCATCGATCGGCTACCCTCTCTTGCTTTTTGACAGAATTATTTCGACATTTTGTTGAATTGTTTTTTAAAGGAATTTTTCCTCCTGGTGTGTCAAGGTCATGTCTTCGAGGATGACCGGTTTTAAACCGTGTGGCGCTTGTCATCGTGCCATGTAGGTTATTGACCCACATCTCTTGTGTCTGTGGTGTCTCGAGCATGACCACGACTCCAAGTCGTGCTCGGACTGCCAGGCCGTGGCACCAAAGGCTTTGAGGGAGCGGTCCCTGAAGCTGCTAGCTGCCCGGTAGGCAACGTCGGGTGACTTCTCAGAGGTCTCGGTCCCGATCGAGAGGGAGGTTGCAGAACCACACCAGGAGCCCCAAGTCTTCTTCCTCCCATTCCAGGTCACACTTCGACGACTTCTCGTCTGTCGGCTAATGCAACGAAGGAGCATCTACATTCGAGGCACGGTTCTTCATAATCGTTGCCAGGGCCGATTCCGAGCCTCCCAGCTTTTCCTGGAGCTGGAGCGACCCCCGTTCAGGTAAAGAAATTTTTTATGAGGCCATGCGCTGGGTATTTTAGCGGATCAACCCCTCCAGGCGCCTTCAGGCCCCGCAGGGTTGAAGGGGGCCCCATTGGGTTCTGCTCGGGCAGGTTTGGCCTTTGCTCCAACGGGCCTCCGTGGATCCGATCCCAGACCGGCACCGGTCATGCCACAGAGACCTCCCTGACGCTCCCGATGCCACCAGCGGTGCAAACCCAATTTGCATCCACAAATCTGACACAGAGCCAGAACGGTGTCAATCGATGCCAATTTCGGCGCCAACAAGACCCATGTGTCCTAGGTCGGTGCCTGAGCCCTATTCTGAAGAGCTAGGCTTCAGGAAAGAATGGGAGGGGTCACTGGACCTTTATAATACCAGTTAGAAGGGCAGGAAATGGACTGGTGTGAGGAGCTCTGGCATGCCAGTGGTCTGGACATATGCCCAGATACCGGTATGCTTTCTCCCCATATCGTGGCTATGGAGGAGGGTGTATCTCTTTCCATGGTGGTGAAGAGGGCAGCTGAGGTTCTAGATCTCGAGTTGCCTTCAGTGGCAGTCAAGACTAACATCTTGACAGAAGTGTACATCCGGGAGCTGCTTCTTCTGAATCCTTGCTCCCTTTAAATGAAGCACTGACGGATGTCCTACTGGGAACCTGGTCGAAACCCAGCACAGGGGCTCCTGTGAACAGAACAATTGCCCTCCACCACCGCCGCGCACTTGGGGACCCGAGCTTCCTCACCCAACATCCCACACCTGAGAGCTTGGTGGTCCAAGCCTCTACATCCCCTGGTGCATACCCTGCTGCACCCCTGGACAGGCAATCCAAGAGCGTGGGTAGCTTGACGAAGATGTTTTCTTACACCAGGCTTGCTTTGCGGTCGGTGAACAGTGCATGCTTATTGGGCCGATACTCCCACACTCTGTGGGACACAGTTGAGGAGGAGCTGCCACAGGTTCCGGAGGAGGCTCAGGTCATTCTCTCCCAAGTGGTCAAGGATGAGAGATGCATCGAAGTTCACCATTAGATGTGATTTGGATACGACAGACTCGCTGGGCAGAGCGGTTTCGACAACGGTGGTACTTAAATGCCACGCCTGGCTGAGAGCATCTGGTTTTTCAGGGGATGTCCAGACTTCCCTCATGGACATGCCCTTTGATGCCAACCCTCTCTTCGGGGAAAAAGCTGACTTGGCGCTGGAGTGCTTTGAGGACTCGCGGGCTACGGCCAAGTCCTTGGGCCTCTCAGTTGCTCTGCACCCCAGTCTGCTTATCGCCCATTTCATGGCGGCGGTCAGGACGCAGTTCTTACCGATTCCATGGGTTAGGTAACCAGAGGTCTGCCACAACCACCAATAACCCTGAAGCCGCAGCCTCTAAGCCCTCCTAATCTTGCCCTACAAGATCATGGCCGTCCAGTTGGTGGCAGAATCAGCCATCATCTCCACCGCTGGCTGTTCATAACATTGAACAGGTGAGTTTTACAAATCATTCAGAGGGGCTACTCCCTTCCCGTTGAATCCTCCGCCCCCTCACCACCTCCCCCCTGCCTCCATTTCACGACCGGCTGATGGAGGATCATTTGTCCTCGCTCTGCCAGGAAGTCACGGATCTCTTGGCCAAGGTAGCCATAGAAAGGGTTCCGTTGTCAGAAGTAGGCAGTTGTTGCTATTCCGCTACTTCTGATTCCCAAAAGAACAAAGGGCTATCTTAGATCCGGGAACCCTCAACCTCTTCCTCAAGAAGAAGTTCAAGATGCTCACATTGGCTCAGGTTTTGTCTGCCCTGGCGATTCGATGGTAGCGTTGGACTTGTAGGACAGCCATTTCCATATCCCCGTCCTGCTTGGCGGCCCGCCCATCGGCATTACTTGCGGTTTACGGTAGGCCACAAGCATTTTCAATTCATCGTGCTTCCTTTTGGCCTTACCAGCTACCCTCGGGTGTTCACCAAGGTGATGGCGGTGGTCGCATCTCATCTGCGCAGATCAGGGGTGCCAGTTTTCCCCTATCTTGACGACTGGCTGCTGAAGGCAGGCTCCCACCTCCAGACTACAGCGGACCTCCTGCATTCGCTGGGATTTACTATCAACCTGCTGGCTTCCTCTCAGATGCTTCCTTTCATCGGAGGTGTTCTGGATACAGTGCAGTTTCGGGCTTATCCTCCTGAGCAGCACGTCTGGGATACTCAGGCTACGATACTGATGTTTCAGCCTCTATCTTGGATTTCGGTGAGAATTACTCTGAAGCTGCTGGGTTTCATGGCCTTCTGCATCCTGCTTGTGACACTTGCCAGATGGCGTATGCGGGCTCTGCAGTAGGACCTGAAGTTCCAGTGGGCACAGCACCAGGGGAATCTCTCCAACATGGTCCAGATCCCGGAGGGAACTGCAAAAGACCTGCAGTGGTGGCTAACGAACCGCTGTTGGATCAGAGGCAGAACTCTCTCCCATCTCCACCCAGATCTCACTGTAGTTACAGATGCATCACTCCTGGGATGGGCGGCCATCTGGAAGAGGTAGAGATCAGAGGACTCTGGTGGAATCAGGACTCCACATAAACATGCTGGGGCTCCGAGCGATTCGACTGGCATTGAAAGCCTTTCTACCCTCCATCAAGGGAAGGCTGGTGCAGGTTTTCACGGACAACACCACCGTCATGTTGTACTGCAACAAACAGGGTGGGGTCGTGGACCCTTTGTCTAGACCCCCTGCGTCTCTGGAAATGGCTGGAACAGCAGGGCATATCCCTGGTGGTTCAACACCTAGCAGGTTCCCTGAACACCAGGGCGGACAAACTCAGCAGTCGCTGCCTAGCGGATCATGAATAGCATCTCCAACCAGAGGTGGCACAAGGTTTCTTTCAGCAGTGGGCGAGAACCTTGGTTAGATCTGTTCGCCTCTGCCCAGAACACGCAATTTCAGCAGTTTTGTGCGCTGGAGTTGCCAAGGTGGCTTTCGCTCGGAGACGCTTTTCATCTCGAGTGGAGCTCCGGTCTCCTGTACACCTTTCTGCCCAGACCACTTCTGCCCAAACTTTTCAAGAAGATCAGGAACAACTGGGCCCAAGTCTTACTTGTGACTCCGGACTGGGCACGGAGAGTCTGGCATCCCGAGCGTTTTCAGCACGAGCATCGATCCTCCGATCAGGTTGACCCTCTGGGAGGATCTTCTGTCACAGTAGCAGGAAAGGGTCCTCCCCCTGAACCTTTAAACTCTACACTTTCTTGCGTGGAGATTGAGCTGCGACAGTTGACATCTTTCAACCATCCTCCTGAAGTCTGTAATGTAGTTCTGGCAGCCAGGCGTCCCTCCACCAAGAGGGTGTATGCCTGCCGGTGGAACAAATTTGTATTATATTGTATAGAAAAGTCTATTGACCTTCTTTTTGCTTCCCTTTCTGATGTGTCCTTCGTTTTATTCTTACCCTTGTCCGGCAGGGCTCTGCTCTGGGCACTCTAAAGGGTTACCTTTCTGCTCTGTCTGCCTTTTTGCGGCTGCTTGACCAACCCTCTTTATTTAAGTCCTATATAGGTTTCTTAAAGGTCTTGTAAATATATTTATCCCTTCTCCTTTCATTATGCCTCAGTGGGACCATATTTTAGTTCTTAATTCTTAATGTGTGCTCCTTTCGAGCCTCTTCATTATCGTCCCTATGGCTGCTTACCATCAAAACAGCCTTTCTCGTGGCAATAACTTCTGACCGGAGGGTGAGTGAGCTGCAGGCTTTATCATCCAAGCCTTCATTCCTGTCTGTTTTTCCAGACTAACTGGTGCTTAGCTCTAGGGCCTCTGTCATGCCGAAAGTGGTAAAACCAATCCATGTGGGCCAATCCGTCACCTTGCAACTTTCTAATCTCCTCCATATCACTCAAAAGAAGAGGAACGACTCCACCGTCTGGACCCAAAAAGAGCAGGAGAATTCTGGGTGGACAGCCAACTCTTCGTGGGTTATGTTGGAGCGAAAAAGGGTCGGGCGGAGCAGAAATTAAAAATTTTGCGCTGGGTCATTTTCTGTATTAAAATATGCTACGCACTGGCCAAGAAACAGCCCCATGAGGGCTTAAGGGCTCATTCCACCAGAACTAAAGCTGCTACCACTACGTTAGCATGTGGAGTCCCAGTCCTGGACATCTTCCAGGCAGCAACGTAGGCACTTCACCCGTTCAGTCATGCGGGACTTTTTAGTTGAGAATTTGTCAGCAACCCGCCACTGGGGATGGTATTGCTAGGGTATCTATTCAAAGGTAATGAATCTGCGGCTAGTTACTTACCTTAAGTAGCGAATTTTCTAATAAAAAAGTGACCGGATCAAGCTGCAGATTCCTTACCGACCCACCCATCCTCCCCACTCTGTGGACAAGTTTCTAGGGTCAGGGCTGATCCCTTTTAGGGCCCTAATTGTCAGTGGATTTCATAGCTCAGCACTCCTGGTGTGGACAGTCATGAAAAGTAACGGACGTCAGCGCGCCGAGGTAGCACCTATATTGGTGACACGGACGTCGCTTTAGGCGTGGATGACGCCAATGACACCCGCAGAGCTGATCGATGCCACCTACCGGCGCACAGGGGGTACTGCTCACGCAAAAATCTTCCTGATTTAGGCTGACGCCTGGGGAATTCCAATGTAAGGAATCTGCGGCTAGATCCTCTCTCTACCAGATAATGCGTTACCGAAGGTAAGTAACTTGTTCTTCTGATTCAATGGCTCCGTGTCAGTGGCATGGACAGCGGGCAGAAAGAAAATGACGCCAGCGCGCCAAGGTGTTGGACGTAAGTGGGCCCCGCGGAGCGATTGGGACGGATTAGACACTGAGCCACACACAGCCACTTTCAGGTACGCAAGGGAATTGCTAGCAACGCTTCTGAATGCAGTCCTGTGCCTGGGGAAATTCACAAGGCAAGATATCTGCGGTTATTCTGTACCAGAAAAGGTGTTACCAAAGGTAAGTAACTTGTTGTTTTTTGGACAGTGTGAGTTGCCAGGACATCTTATCCTGGTTACTGCTATGACAGGGCCAGCTACTTTGCTAGCCTTTGGTTCTTCATGGTTTGGCCCTCTTATTCCTGTCATGGGTTCTCCTTGTTTTCTGGTTTGCACCTTTAGTGGATTGCTGAGTGCCTGGCTGTTGAGAGGTCACTCTGTGTTAAGTGTAGGAGTCGTGATATTGCATTGGTGGCCCTGTAATTGCTGACATCTTGTTTTTCTGGCGGCCAGTGGACAAGATATCTCATGATGCTCTTTGTTTTCTTGCTTTACGCCCTACTGACTTCATTCACCTTCAGGAGCGGGTGTACATGACACCTGGCTCTGTTACAGCTTGTTTTTTGTTAGTGTTAGGAGGTGGATGTGTTAACCTTGCTCCACGTTCCATTGCACTTTTTAGAACCTTGCTCCAGGTTCCCTTGCATTTTTTAGACCCTTACAAGCTCTTGTTGTCTAGGATGTCTTCTAATAGGCTTGCTGCTCTTTGCTGTAGTAGTATTTTTGTGCTGGGGCATTGTTGTGGTACCGACTTGTCCCTGGGGTCAGGTTTGTTTTGCTCATTTGTGCTTATCCTTCAGTTACAAGTTCCAGTGTGGCTGGCCTCTACCTTGGCCTTTGTGTCGTCAGCTTGCTGGCCTAGAGTGTTTTTTTTTAATCACTATTGTGTTTTACATTTTTTTGTGAGTGTTAGGTGTACACCATTCAACAACTTACACATTATAACATCAGGCGCTTAAAGCGATACAAATTGCTCATTTAGAGTGCTTATAATCATCAAACGACAATAACTGTTTTAATAGTGATGTTAAAGTCCACCTACAAGGTGTCTTTACTGGTTGCTGTATATTAGGGGTGGTGTCTTATTTTCTCATGGGCAGGTGCTGGAATACCTTTTGCAGGAAGTGGTGGAGGCGTCTCTTGTGTGTCCTAGGCCATTCCTTCATTACTACTTGGTTGATGCTTGTTCCTGTGTCTAAATTCAGTCTAATTTATACTTATTTTCCAAATTGTTTTGTTTGTGCTCCTACGACTGTCTTTGAAGATTCTTGGTGGGTAAAGCTAAGGAAAATGTGTCCTATACACCAACCTCTACTCTGCCATCTTTTTTGCCGCCTTGTTCTCGGTGCTTCCTGATCTCTACTGGTCACCCATCCGTGGATTTCTCAATGGTGCCCTTGCTCCCTCCCATCCAATTGTAATTCTTCTCTTGACTAGGATATACGCTAGATCTTCTAATCTGTTTGTGGATTTATGTTTCTTGCATCTGGGTAGTAGTCTCAGTAAGCAGAACTCGGGGTTTGTCCCAGGATTCATTCTTCCTGTCATTTTTGCGAACAAGTTTGTTTGGTGTAAGCAGCTGAACTGTGTGAATTTGAACCTCGTGTTCCTGGATACTTTCTTTGTGTGTTCTAGTGTTTTTACTCATTCTGTGTCTGTTATTTCGCATTGTTTCTATGTATCCCTGGTCTTTGTGCTATTACCTAAAAACAGCTGCCGTAGTGCATCATATCATACTGAAATCGTTGTCTTGTTCTCACCATGTTTTAATATCAGTTGTGTTAACTTAGAGATTTGGTATGTTCATTTCCTCCGAGTCCATGTTCATTGTGTCACCCATACTAGTGAACTGTATGCTATTAACTGGTTTGGATCAATATTGTTTCCTTCCATTATGTTCTCAAAAGAGTGTAAGGCTCTGTTTTCATGTCACCTACTGTCTCACACCCAGCTTCTGTCCTCGGGGCTTGTCCTTTATTTTGAAGACTTCACTGGATTGCAGTAAGCACACTATTGGTATTTCAGGGGCTTAGTTAGGTATGTCAGCCATAACCTTAACATTTCTTTGCCAGCATTTTCTGGCATCCTTTACTCATTTCAGGGGTTTAGGCAATTTTGCCACCCAGCACAGTTTCACCTAGTGTGGTACTGTGTAATTCAGCTTCTATGTGTCTTTTTTTCTGCGTTACTGTTACATTTTAGCTATCCTGCTGGCCATTGTAGCTGGGTCACCAAGTAATATTTTTAATAGTTGGGTGCTCCTTGCCCTCCTCTATCTATGGGCATCTGGAACTTGGTTCCCCATATTAGGTTGGACAGCAGTGCATTCCGCCCCGTGAAAATTTTTGTATTCATCACCTCTGGCAGGGCTGTTAAAAAAATATAATATCCTTGGCAGCACAATCATTTTGCCCATTGTGGACAGGGACGCTTGATCCAGAACAGGATGGACTTTTGTATGGTTGCTGTCTCCTTAGTAGTATTTCCAGCTATTATTTGCTAATTTTTGTAGTATATTTGTATGCCTAAATATTTAGATGTGTACGACTCCCAGGGGACTTGTCATAAGTGGTCAGTGCGTCTGCTTCAAATATTTTGAAGCAGACGCACTGACGGACCATCGGTTACCAAGCCGCTGTAATAGACATATACACTACACAAAATGTGTGACCTCAGGACCTAAGTTATACCAAAAGAAAGCCTGTGATTGGATATACGTTTTTACACTGTGGAGCCCTAAAGAAGTCCCTTTGGGACAAAACGCGTCAGCTACTGGATTTTATTTGATCGGCTTATCTTGATAAGAAAAAAAGTCCAATAAAGAACGTTTTGAAAAAAGAAACAACAGTGAATTGGAAGTTCTTCGATGTGCTCACAAAGACTGTCCTCTACTTTGATTTCCATATACCATATTGTTGAGTGCGGAACCTTTTTGTATACAATATAAAAGGGGAACTGTCATTGTAGGATATTAAAACCTTTCTAGATATCCCGTGTGCCACTACTGGTGTAAGCCTGTCTTTTGGGGTAGCATCCAATATGTGAAAGTGTCTGAGTGAGGTTGGGTGGGTCTGACGTGTTCTGTGACACTTTTCATCTTAAGCACTTCTTAGACCCACATAATGGCAAGTTTCACAGTGTCAGTCAAACCTTTGCTTTTAATTAATTATAAATTAATTTTGAATTCCAAGTTCACCTTCATTGAACTCTAACATGTGGTTAAGGATATCAAGGGTGTGTTATACATCTTTGAATCAGTATTGCATATCACGTCTTCAGGAAGATAATAGATTGACTGACTTGAGGATGTCTACCAAATGGGTATACAGTTTATATCCTGTTGTGTGGGTGAGCATGTCTCCTACATACTATGCCAATGTTAGACCTTCTCACGAAAAAGTAAATGTGGACTGCATAAATTAGTTAGGACAAGGTTAACTTGTGTAAAAGGAAATCCTTGGAAAGTAATGCAGTATGTTTTCTTGGTTGTGCCCTTGCTTGCTTGAAAACGCTACTTCAAATATCCAGCAAATCCCAGTGCTTTGTTAGATCAGCTAGAGCTCACTATCTGATAGAGACTTCTCCGCAGATTCCTTACCTTAGAAGTATCCCCAGCCGTCGGCCTGGATCTGAATTTCTTGAGCAGTACCCCTCCACGCCAGTAAGTTGAATCATTCGGCTCCGCGTCAGCTCTGGATGTGCCGTGCTCAAATTTTAGATAGTCACCACCCCAGTGCGCTGACATCAGTTCTTTTCTTTCCATGCCAGTCACTGCCAATTTGAAAGAGCTAGCCCCAGTTTTATTTTTTGACCAGGCTTTTATCAGCGTTTTGTCGAAGAACTTTTTTGAGAATCCTTTGTCCTGGTGTGGGTAATGTAACCCAAGAAACCAACGGGTTTTAAACCCTATGGTGCCTGTCACAGGCAGATGTCTGTGACAGACCCTCATTTGGTTTGTTTGTGGTCCTTGGAGTGGGACCACAACTTGAAGGCTACAAAGTCTGCCACCGCATGAACCCGGAGGCACTGAGGGAACGTTCCCTGAAGCTCCTCGCTACCCAAGTTTGTTCAGCTGTGCATCGCTGTTGATCCCAGTCACGTGGAAGGTCCCGGGACCGCTTATGGAGCCACTCCTGACGATCATCATCTTAGTCTAAATTGTCAGGTAAATCCCATAAGCGCAAGAAGTCGAAGTGTTCTTTGACTTCTCCACACCAGTCCAAGTCACAGAATGAGGCATGGGAATGACAACACCGCTCGAGGCCTCAATCCTCTATGGAGCCTGTGCCTGGGTCCTCTCTACATCTTCCAAAGTTTCCCGGAACCAGAGCGACGGCTGCCCAACTCAAGGAGTTCTATGAGGCTGAGCACCTCATATTTCGTTGGCATGACTCCTCTGAGGCACCTTCGGGCCCCACGGGTTTGAGAGGGGCCCTACTGGATGCCTGACGGCAGGTTTGCCCTCTGCACCAGTCAAGCCCAATGAATCCAGAGTGACTCCACCCATGAGACTGCAACCTTCCACAGAGCCCCCTTCAGTGCTCTGAATCCCATACGGAGCTGGATTGACGTCGACTTCAGCGCCGGCAGGTACCATGCCCTCAGAGTCAAAGCCAGTGCCTTTTTCTTTTGATAGGCCTGGAGAGGGAGACAGTTGGGAGGGGGTTGAGGACACTTATTCACTCCATCACCCCTCAAATGAACCAGAGGACAACTGGTGTGAGGAACTTGCGGATGCCAGTGGGTTAGACACTGAACCGGACACTGGCTTGGCTACTGAGAAGAGAACCTCCTTTGCAGTGGTGGTGTGGAGGGCAGCTGAGGTCCTGGACCTTTAGTTGCCCTTTGGGGCAGTGAAGACTAACGTCTTGATGGAGATCCAAACTTCTCCTCCAGTTCAACGAAGCCCACACTGATGTCCTACTTGTGGCCTGGTCCAAACCCTACACACGGGCTCATGTGAATAGGACAATTGCCCGTCATCGCCCCACACCTGGGGACCCCAGTTTCCTCCCCCAGCAACCCATCACGGAGAGCATGGTGGTCCAAGCCTCCACCTTCAGGATCAAACCTGTCTCATTCCCTACCACCCCAACAGAGGAGGATATCCAAAAGGCAGGATACCATTGGCCAGAGGATGTTCTGTTCCACCAGCCTAGCACCCCAGCCAGCACCCCCCCTCCCTCCCCACCCACTGGCATTCGCAGCTTCAAAACCCTTTGCTTGCCCTTATACCAGCACAGGAACCCAGTGGGTGGGGGGGGGGTAGAATCCACCGTCACGTGCCCCACTGGCAGTCCATAACATTGGGCAAGTGCGTTTTACTAATCATCCAGAGGGGCTACTCCATCCCCTTTCTGGAACCCTCCCCCAGCCCAGCCCACCACCACCTATGCCCCCCCTACCGGCTGATGGAGGACCATCTCGCTTTGTTCAATCAGGAAGTGGTGGCCCTTTCGGCCAAAGGGCTATCGAGATGGTGTCGGCATCAGAAGTAGGTCATGTTTGCTATTCCCGCTACTTTCTGGTGCCGAAAAAGGATGGAGGCCTCAGTCCTATCCTGGACCTCTGCCTTCTCAATTTGTTCCTGTAGAAAGAGAGGTTCAAGATGCTCACCTTAGCTCAGGTCCTGTCTGTAAGAAACTGGCTCTATATTTACTACACCAAAATGAGGTATAGTGTGTATAGGGTCCAGGTGACTCCAAAGGTAGGCAGAGGTTAAAGTTAGATAGAACCTTACTCTCTACTTGTGGTAGCTTGGTCGAGCAGTAAGGCAGTATCAGAGGACAGTGTTAAGCATTTGATGTACACACTCAGTCAGCACATGAATTCACACACTCAAGAACTGAACTCTAGGCCAATTGTTTTTGTATAAAAATATATTGTTGTTTTATTTTAGAACCAAGCAAGCCTGGCACAGGTAAGCATAAAATACATTGCAGTAATAAGTTGCTGAATATAGAACAGTTTGAAAATGCAATAGAAATTGTACTTTGTTTGATTTACAGCGGATGCAGTAGGTTGCAACACTTGGCAAATACAGTACATTGAAATGAATAGGCTTTTCCAATAAATTGCAGGTAAGTTACTTTTCACGTTACTTTTCTAACTCAGTGCTGGATACCTAGATTCAGCACTGGGTCATTTCCTGCAAACAGGTAAGTAAACACGTTTTGGTTATTTGTGCGATTTTTAAAGAATATTTTTAGATTTCAAAACTCCACACTTAGAAACTTTTTGGAGAAAAAGTGTCAATGTTATCCTATGGAGGAAAAACAGGTTATCGGTTTGTAGGTAAGTCATCGACTGTGGGAGTTAAGGTTCTGGGGTTAGACTCAGGGGTCCCCCAGGGTCAGTGATGCACTGTTGTTGCACCCTCAGCGGCACTAGGGCGGCCGGGTGCAGAGTGTTGAGGCCCAATGTTATCCTATGGAGGATAGCGGGTCTCCGGTTGGTGGCTGCTGGCAAGCAGGCCACTGGGTTGTGGGAGCAAAGCTCCTAGGGTTTAGGTCAGGGCAAATAGGGAACCAAATTAGCACAAAAGGTGCACCCTCAGCGGCACTAGCGCGGCCGGGTGCAGGGTGCTGTTTTGAGGTCGGGTGCCCTGTTTGTTTTCAATGGAGCGCCTCCGGTTAGAAAAAACACTGCAGGCTCAGGGACGAGGATCTTCTGGGTGCGACCACCACTTCGAGGGGTAAGTTGGGATGTTTTGGGTTGGTTAGGCACCGTTGGTTTGGGCACACAAGGCCGTGGGGCGTCGGGTGCAGGGGTGCCTTGGGACGTCGGAAAGTCTTACCCGCTCTGGTCGCGGTAGAGGGGATCCTCTGGATTGAGGCTGCAGGCGTCGTTTGGAGGCTTGAGGCAGGTCAGGAGTCGCCGGATCTCGGGTCAGGAGCGCCGGGGTGACCTCCTCGTGGTGTTTTTCCGCTCGGGCCGGGTTCGGCGGGTGCAGAGTGGGCTGGATTCGCGGTATCCGGCCGGAGCCAGAAGCTGCAGTCTGAACAAGTCCGGTGTTCACGGGAGAAGCAGTCTTGGAAGTGAAGGCAGGCAGGTCCTCCGGAGTTTTTGAGGTTGCTGGCTGCAGGACACACCGGGATTTTGCAGGAGCAGATTCGAGGGGAGACAGGCCTGTAGGGCTGGGGACAAGTCAGTGGGCGTCGTCCTCTTGTTAGCTCTGCACGGCTCTTCGTCCTTCTTCTTTTCTTCTTGTTTCTTGTCTGGATCTGAGGAAGCAAGGTTCAGGGTGCCCCCTAAATACTAGATTTAGGGGCGTTACAGGTAGGTAAAGGGCAGGGACCAATGGGTCCCTTCCCTGGGGTGGGTGTACACCCCTATCGTGCCACCCTCCAGTGGGAGGGGGCAGGAGCCTGTCCCTGGTTGGCTAGGTCCCCCCATCCTCAAGATGGCGGGGACTCAGAGTTGTGCTTCACCTCGCCTCCCCACCTGAGGGGTGGAGTTGGCAGAGGTGGGCACACCTCTTTCCCTCACTTGTTTTTCCCGCCGGTTCTCCCGCCCAAAGTGGGGGGTAGAACCAGTGGGGATCAGTTGCTGAAAGCAGCAATGGGTCTGGAGAGGCTCCCAAAGGCGGCATGCCTTTGAAGCTTCTCCTTCGTGAACCCTGTCCATCCTGGGGGAGGAGGCTTGGCACCTCGTCCCAGGATGTGCATTGTTTCAGGCCCCCGAGAGCAGCAGGCTCTCGACCCAGGGGTCCAGAAACATGTCTGTTGGTGGCAGCCTAAGCAGCCACTCAGTCGGGTCACTAGAAGTTGGTCGAGTTTCAAGGGGCATCTCTAAGATGCCCTCTTTTGTGCATTTTACATTAAATCCCACACTGTCATCAGTGTGGGTTTAATGTGCTGAGAAGTTTGATACCAAACTTCCCAGTCTTCAGTGTAGCCATTATGGTGTTGTGGAGTTCGTAATGACAAACTCCCAGCACCATTTACTCTTAATGGCAGCACTGCACTTACAGTGCCCAGGAATGGACTTTGGCACTGTAGGGGTACAGGGCTCATGCACCTGTACCCTCACCACTGGCATAGGGCACCCAGCTAGAGGGGTGACTGATATATGCCAGGGCAGTGGTTTGTGGGCATGGCACACAGGGATGTGTGCCATGTCGACTCTTCACTTTGTTCTGCACCAAGACACGCAGCCTGCAAAAGGGGGGTTGGGGGGGGGTGTGTGTGTGTGTGTGTGTAGGTAGGTAGGTGCAGGGCCTCTAAGGGTGGCACAATAAGTGCTGCAGCCCTTAGGGGCCTTCCCTGGTCACAGTGCCCTGGGTACCTTTAACCAGGGGCCTACCTGTGGCCAGGGACGCCAATTGGTTTTAGGCTTTAATGCAGTTTTTAGGGAAGGAACATAGGCCCTGGGTACCTGATTAGCAGGAGCCCAGGGCACACTCAGTCAAAGAACATCAGCAATTCAGCAAAAAGTGGGGGCATACAATGCAGAAAGAGGGCACTTTCTCACTCTGTCTACCCTAGAGACTGCATGGTAGCGTTTGACTTGCAAGATGCATATTTTCACATCCCTGTCCTGCCTGCCCAGAGATATTATCTGCAGTTCATGTGGGCGAAGAGTACTTTCAGTTCACTGTGCTTCCCTTTGACCTTACCAGTGCCCCTCCAGTCTAGTGCAGTCTTTACCTACCTTGGCGATTGGCTGTTGAAGGCAAGCTCGCTATAGGCAGTCTTCTCCCACCTCCAAACTACGGCGGGTTCTCCTAAGGTGTACCGTTTCTATGGTATGGATTCCAAGGTAATCCAGAAGGGGGGACAATATGCCGAGGTGAGAGTAAACGTCCTTCTCGCGAACTTCTAAGCTCCGGAAGAAGGGCTTCAGCCTGTGCGTCTAAACCAACCGCAGCAGTGACGGAAGGCAGTAAGCAGTGACGGAAGGCAGTAGCCTCTAATTAGGAGCTCCAAGGAGTAGGACCTACACACGTCCGGACGCCAGGGATGATGATCATCATACCATAGAACGGTACACCTTAGGAGAACGCGTTGACTGTTTCCTTAACCATAGAGTAGATCAGGTACCCCTTTCACCCCGGTTCTGCAGAAAGGCCACTCATCAGTTAGGAGAACATAGGCGTGAAACATGTCGACCTTTTAACCACTGTCACTTCACACCACACATACAGAGCTGCAGCAGGTTTAATTTTCCTTGCCAGCCTTGACTCTTGTAGTCTGTTTTTAGCCATAGCATCCGTGTCCAACCATTAAAGTACTTCTCTTCCAGGGGATCCTCATCAATAGTCATAAGCACATGAATATTCCCGCCCATGCGCGGGACCCCGGAAACACATTACATATATGTGAAAAACCATATATGTAGCTCTATATATATATCCATATATATATAAAAATACACAATGTAGCCTCCCATAAACATGCTGAGCAATGTTGTAAGGAATTCTCTTGCACCTAAACATATTCCAATAAAGCAGGGTGAAAAAAACTTTTGAAAACTGCTTTAATAAACAGCAGACAACACAATCCTGCACGGAATAAATGAAGAAAACATTGCCAGCACATAGGCTGCATTGTGGAAACATTAGTGTAGAAAGCTGAAAAGCTAACCCACATAAACACTCAGATAAACTGGCACCGTGCCTTTAAGGCAGCCATGACCCCTAGCTTCCCATCATGCCTCAGGGGTGACAGTTAGGTCAGTTGTTCTTTCCGGCTCCTTCTGTCAGGACCCTGGTTACTTCAGCTCTACTTCTTTTTTCTGATTTTCTGTCAGAAAATACTTTAATTTTGGATAAAACCTCTTACTTCGACATCTTTTTGGTGTTAAAGTATTTCTCTACTGTTTTTTTTAGAGAATTGAGCATTGTTTCAAAACAGAATGCCCTCTCTTTTTGACTCTTGCCCTTCCTGTGGCAAGAAGAAGGCCAAATCAGACTTCCATCCTGTCTGTATTCTATGCCTTCCTTCTGAGCATAATCCTAAATCCTGCCAGCATTGCAAGCTGCTGTCCAACAGAACTTTAAAGGACAGAGAAAGGATTCGTCTCCATGGATTGGCTGAGAAGAGAAAATCACCTTCTAGAGACAAGCCTCCGATGAAGAAGAGGAAAGAGAGCTTATCTACAAGTAAGATTCCAGTATGCTCTCCATCGGCGTCGGGCTCGGCGCCTCAAATCCCTTCATCGGCAACAAAAACGTCGACGAGAAGACCATCGACGGCGGGCTCGCCGTCGAGAGAACACCGGTCGTCGTCGAAGAACGCAGGTACGTCGAATCCTCCGCCGTCGTCAACCGGGCGACGATCGGCGTCGAGGAGTCGCTCTCCGTTGGTGCGGGCTTGCCCAGCGTCGAGGCACAGATCTCCGTCGATACGGCGTTCGATGTCGAGACAGGCTCCGCCGTCGCAGGCTCTCCAGCGTTCGGCGTCGAAGCAAGCATCTCGGTCGACGTCACCCAGACGGCAGTCGACGTCGAGACACACTTCGTCACCTGAGGATAGATGCTCATCTCCGCCGTCGTCCAGGCGGCGTTCGACGTCGAAGGCAAGATCCTCTCCTACGGCGAGGTATTCGACGTCAAGACCAAGGGTAAAATATACCAAACGGCGTTCGACGTCGAGACGGCGGTCTCCGTCGACGGCGAGAAGGTCAGCGTCGAGAGAAAGATCGACGTCGAGACGGCGGTCAACGGCGAGAAGAGCGTCGAGAGAAAGATCGACGTCGAGAAGATTTTCTCCGTCTACCCGCTCATCGTTGAGGTCTCCAAGCTCAACGTCGAAGGCGAGGTCTATGGGCGCCAGACACACTGAGAGGTCGAAGAGAAATTCACCAGTGATGGTGACACAGAGCAGGTCGACGTCGAGACACACCCCATCGACGTCACATCGCTCATCCAGACGCCGATCACGCTCTAGAAGCTGCAGAGAGTCATCTCACTCCATCCGCAGCTCACCCCAGACGGTGGCATCATCACGCAGTGCTTCTGTTCATTCGCAGGAACCTACAAAAGCACCGCCAGGAGGTTCTCCAAGGAGACAGCGATCTCCTTCCATCCATCTCGCTCCCAGATGGCTTCAACCACTCCATCATTGTCAGACGGGGTCCACAGGTCACGCTCAACGACCTACTCCAGTCCGCAGCACAGATCACCATTACAGCGTCTTGTGCAGGAAGTGGACAAATCACCCACCACTCGGGCCAGGGAACACCGAGGCAGATCCCCTGAACGCAGGTCGTCTCAGGGACATCGCAAGAGGCGGCGTACACCATCTTGGTCTTCCTCTTCGACACATTCATCCAAAAGGGATTACTCACCTACCCTGACGGATAGTCCTCCCTCCAGAGTGTCGCCTATTGATGATGTGAACACTTTTCATGATGTTCTCACCAGAGGGGCTCAGAAGCTGGGCATCACCATGTCAGCTCCTCAGACAACCAAGTCCATCATTTTTGAGACTCTCCACCAAAGGTCTGCGACTAGACCATTGCTTCCTTTGGTCCCTGGCATCATCGAGCCGGTAATGGATCTTTTCCTTGCTCCAGCATCGGCTAAAGCAGCACCAGCTCGGATTCTTAAAAAATATAAGCCAGCTGCATCGGATCCTCTTTTCCTTAGATCGGATCCGCCTCCGGACTCTGTTATAATTGCAGCAGCGAAAAAGACACATGCGGTTGCATCTTCCTCCTCCGCTCCTCCGGATAAAGAGAGTAGAGCACAAGTCTCTTGGGGACGGAAGGCTTGTGGCTCTGCAGCGTCTTCTCTGCAAGTGTCCAACGCTGCGGCTCTGCTGGGTCGTTATGACAGATCACTATGGGACTCACTGGAGCGCTTCAAGGACAAGCTCCCAAAGGAGGATCAGCAGGACTTTTCTGAAATCCTTCACGAAGGTGCTCTGGTGGCTAACCAGGTAATTAGCACTGCAGCAGATGGTGCGTCCCTGTCGGCTCACTCGTATGCACATGGCATATGTGCAAGACGATCTTCCTGGCTGCGCCTCACAGCGTTAAAACCAGAAGCACAACAACGCATCCTGAATCTCCCTTTTTCTGGCACTTCACTGTTTGGTGCTCACACAGACAAAGAAATGGCGAGGATGAAGGCCGAGTTGGACACCTTAAAGGCGGTGGGCCTAGAGAAGAAAAAGGAATTTAGGAAGAGATACCGGCCCTACAATCGGAAAAACTACCAACAGAGGGTTCAAACCCCTCAATGGTCGCAAAACAAACAGGGCAAATCCCAGTATCAAGGCCGCCGTTCCTCGAGAGGAAGAGGAGGACATCAACAACAGTCCTCCTCTGCATCAAAAACTCCAGGGAAGCAATGAGTTTCTTCTTCCTCTAGCACCGTTGCACACTCCAGTGGGAGGAAGTATCTCAAGTTACATTCAAGAGTGGCGCAACATAACCAAAGATCAGTGGGTGCTAAATATACTAAAAAAAATGGGTACACACTACGTTTTGGACGTCCCCAAGAGACATTCCTCCTGTGAAATCTCGTCATCTACATATAGACCTCCTGCGTCAGGAAGTGTCGACCCTTCTCAAAAAACGAGCAATAGAAGAGGTCCCTCAGGCGCAGAGAGGAAAAGGAGTGTACTCACGATACTTCCTTGTTCAGAAAAAGATCAACCGAACAAGTTCAGACCAATTCTGGATCTACGTTCTCTGAACAAGTCCATCAAAAAGGAAAAGTTTCGGATGTTGGCGCTCCACCAAATATTTCCACATCTAAGGAAAGGCGATTGGATGTGTTCGGTGGATCTACAAGATGCGTATTTTCACATCCCAATCACAGCACGACATCGCAAGTTCTTGCGATTCACGGTGGGAACAAGACATTACCAGTTCAAAGTCTTACCCTTCGGCCTAAAATCAGCTCCAAGGGTATTCACCAAATGCATGGCAGTAGTAGCGGCAGCATTACATCGCCAAGGCCTGTTCGTATATCCATACCTGGACGACTGGCTGCTGAAGGGATCCTCTCCTCAAATGGTGCAGGAACATCTTCGCACCGGCCGAGATCTCCTTCAGCGCCTAGGCCTGCATGTCAACCTGGACAAGTCGATCCTTCACCCAACTCAATCACTCCACTATCTGGGCGCCAACCTCAACTCCGACCTCGGAAAAGTGTTTCCTTCGGAGGAGAGATTGTCATCAATGAAAGACAAAGGCAACATCATCCTTCATGCTCATCAGCCGTCAGTAAGACAGGTGGCTTCTCTACTGGGTTTGATGGCCTCGTGCATTTTTCTCATACCCAACGCCAGATTGAGGATGAGACCGTTACAGCAAGATCTCGAGGACAAATGGGATCAATCCTCGGGTCAGTGGAACGACCGGATTGTCCTCTCTCCTGCAGCAAAGAAGTCCATTCTCTGGTGGCTGCAACCACAGAACCTACTGGTGGGAGTCCCTTTTCATCAACCTCTGCCAGAGCAATCTCTGATCACGGATGCATCACTTCAGGGCTGGAGAGCGCATCTGGGTCATCTGCAAACTCAGGGCAGATGGACCAGCAGAGAACAGACATATCACATCAATATGCTGGAACTGCGGGCGGTTCATTTAGCCCTCAAAGCTTTTCATCCGTCAATTCAGCTCGGATCGATCCTAGTTCAAACGGACAATACAACCACCATGTATTACTTGAACAAAGAAGGTGGAACTCGCTCTCGCCCTCTGTCTCTCGAATCCCAGGCGATCTGGCACTGGCTGCTAGCCAGGAACCTATCGATCACAGCAATACATCTGCCGGGAGAGCAGAACGTGCGAGCAGACGCCCTCAGTCGTCACTTCCAAGAGCAAGAAGACTGGGTGCTCAACGACGAAGTGGTGGCAGAAATCTTTCATCAATGGGGTCATCCTTCCATCGATCTTTTTGCAGACGATCAAAACAGAAAATGCCACGCCTTCGCATCCAGGTTTTACCGACCAGGAACGAGAGGGAATGCTCTTTTGATAGATTGGTCAGGGATGTTTGCATACGCCTTTCCACCCCTCCCTCTAATTCCGAAGGTGGTGGCCAAACTTCTGCGATCCAGAATGAGGATGATACTCATAGCACCGGACTGGCCTCGCCAATGGTGGTATCCGGACCTTTTGCAACTCTCGGTTCGCCCGCATCGGAGACTTCCGTGCAGGCCGGACCTTCTCACCAAAATGGGAGGGAAAATTCTGCACCCCAGCCTTCCCTCGCTCAGCTTGACAGCATGGCTCCTGAAGTCCTGCAGTACGGACATTTGAACCTCCCTCAGGACTGCATGGACATTTTAAGGGAGTCAAGGAGACCTTCCACAAGATCCTCATACTCTCTAAAGTGGAAGAGGTTTTACTTGTGGTGTATCAGTAAGAATTGGAGTCCAATTAACGGGCAAGAGGAGGTAATCTTGCCGTATTTGCTATATTTGGCCAAATCTGGTTTGAAATATTCTTCCATTAAAGTGCATTTGGCGGCTATCACAGCATATCGTAAATCACCTAACCAGCCTTCTTTCTTTCAGCTTCAGGTGGTCAAGGACTTCCTACAGGGGTTGAAAAAGGTTTATCCCCCTGTTCGACCTCCTTCTCCTCCTTGGGAGTTGAATTTGGTTTTGTCTAAATTGATGGGACCTCCATTTGAACCCATTCATAAGTCTACATTGCAACACCTTTCTTGGAAAGTAGCTTTTCTAGTAGCAATTACATCAGCACGCAGAGTGAGTGAGATACAAGCACTCTGTTCTAAAGAACCCTATACGGTTTTCCACCATAATAGGGTGGTTATGCGAACTCACCCTTCCTTCCTACCTAAGGTTGTGTCAGAGTTCCATGTTAATCAGACAATTTCTCTACCCTCTTTCTTTCCCAGTCCATCCACACCAGCGGAAAGGTCTCTTCATTCGCTAGACCTCAAGAGGGTTCTCAAATTCTATTTGGATGCAACAAAATCCATTAGAAAAACGGACCAATTGTTTGTAAACTATGGCTCTGTTAGAACAGGCTTCCCAGCTTCTAAAAGATCCATTTCAAGATGGATAGTATCTTGTATAAAGTTGGCATACCAAATTGCAAATAAGCCTCTGTTTGCCTCCCCTAAAGCTCATTCTACTAGGGGCAAGGCTGCTACGATTGCATTCTTAAATAATGTACCGATGGCCGAGATTTGCAAGGCGGCAACTTGGAAATCGGTCCATACGTTTACCAGACATTACTGTCTGGATTCTGACTCCAGAGCAGATACCCAAGTGGGCCAGGCCTCCTTGAGGAATCTGTTCCAATGCTAACCTATTGGAGTCGGTATAGGCCTTATGGCGTTTATGTATCTTGATGGTACTCTGTTTACTTGCCCGCAGGATGAGGGGATGGGCTTGCTATTCTATTCATGTGCTTATGACTATTGATGAGGATCCCCTGGAAGAGAAGGATAGGTTACTTACCTGTAATCCTAGTTCTCTTCCAGGGGTATCCTCATCAAAGTCATAAGCAACCCACCCGCCTCCCCGGGCAAGTGAACATGATTCATACATCTCTTTGTAAAAAAGGTCTGCGGATATCCGCAAAGAACAACTGACCTAACTGTCACCCCTGAGGCATGATGGGAAGCTAGGGGTCATGGCTGCCTTAAAGGCACGGTGCCAGTTTATCTCAGTGTTTATGTGGGTTAGCTTTTCAGCTTTCTACACTGTTTCCACAATGCAGCCTATGTGCTGGCAATGTTTTCTTCATTTATTCCGTGCAGGATTGTGTTGTCTGCTGTTTATTAAAGCAGTTTTCAAAAGTTTTTTCTCCCTGCTTTATTGGAATATGTTTAGGTGCAAGAGAATTCCTTACAACATTGCTCAGCATGTTTATGGGAGGCTACATTGTGTATTTTTATATATATATGGATATATATATAGAGCTACATATATGGTTTTTCACATATATGTAATGTGTTTCCGGGGTCCCGCGCATGGGCGGGAATATTCATGTGCTTATGACTTTGATGAGGATACCCCTGGAAGAGAACTAGGATTACAGGTAAGTAACCTATCCTTCTCGGACACTCATAGCCATTTTTAACACACCACTTACACCACTCTACTCACTACACGACTGCCCCACGGCCTCATCACACAGGGCCTACCGGTTTACCAACATAGAAGATCTCCGGCAAAGAGCCCCCCTGCAGGGCCCGTTGGGCATTTCAGCGCCGGCCCAACAAGGAGCTGCCCTATGATGAAGCATGACACCCCTCTGGGTGTGAGAGGGCCCTTGCTCCTTTTGGAGCTCTCCACTTCCCCGTGTTCCTTCTCCGACTTGGTGTTCACCCTTCCCTTGACCTCCTTTTTCCCCCCACTCAGGAACTGCATACTAGTTTGTTTATTCACTAACTCTTGAGCATCGGTCCTCTGATCAGGTTGCCCCTTCGGGAGGATCTTCTGTCGCAGCAACAGGGCAGGGTCTTGCACCTGAACCTGCGTACCCTCCACCTTCGCGTGTGGAGATTGAGCAGCGACAGTTGACAGCTTTCGACCTTCCTCCCAAAGTCTGTGATGTTACTCTGGCAGCCAGGCGTCCCTCCACCAAGACAGTTTGCCTGCTTTTGGGACAAGTTTGTGACCTGGAATGCATCCAAGAACATTGACCCTCTTTCTGCTCCCCTCTCTCAAGTTTTATTGTTTGTTCTTTCTCTAGCCCAGCAGGGCTTTGCTCTGGCCACCATTAAAGGTTGTCGGCCATCTCACCTTTCTTGCGAGTGCCGGAACAACCTTCTTTGTCACCTGTTGTGACTAAGTTTCTTAAGGAACTTCAGCATCTGTTCCCTCCAAGACTATTTATCATGCCCCCAGTGGGAACTCCTCCTGGTCTTAACATTTCTCATGTATGTGCCCTTTGAGCCCCTGCACAATTCGCCTACTCATCATCAAAACGGCTTTTCTAGTGGCTAGAACATCGGCCAGGAGGGACAGCAAACTGCAAGTACTCACTGTGCACCCTCCTCATAGAAATTTCTATCCAAACTGGTTCTGAGGACCATTGTTTGCTTCCTTTCCGAAGGTTGTAACACCTTTTCACGTAAGCCAGAATATCACCTTGTCTACCTTCTTTGCACCGCCTCACCATTCTAAAGAAGAAGGTGCCAGGTGAACGATCAACTATTCTTTGAGTATGTCGTGGGGAAGAAGGGAAAGCCTGTGCAGAAATGATTGACAGTGCTCTGCATGCAAATCTGCAATGCACTGGGCAAAAAGCAACCCCTTGAGAGCTCATTCCACCAGAGGCAAGGCTGTAATTACTGCGTTAGCTGCCGGAGTCCCTGTCCTGGACATCTGTCAGGTAGCAGCCTGAGTGTCACTGCACACGTTCACCAAAAAAGTACTGTCTGGACACTTCTGGTCTGTCATGACGGGCACTTTGCTTGTTCTGTCCTGCAGGATTCTTTTGTCTAATCTGTTTGCAGACCCACCATCTGGGGAGGATGTGCTTGGGTATCTATTCTAAGGTAAGGAATCTGAGGCTAGAAGTCTGTTAAATTAACAATTTATTTACCTTCAGTAACACCTTATCTTTTAGAGACTCTATTAGCTGCAGATTCCATACCGACTCTCCCGTCCTCCCTGCTCGGTGAACGTATTTCTGCATAGGGTCACCCTCTTGAGGCCCATAGTGATGTACACGAGTCCATGAGTGTTCTTAGTGGCTCCCCGCTTCTGGCGTGGAAAGTTGTGAAAAGAAACTGACGTCTACGCATTGGGGCAGTACCTATATAGGCACTGCACTTGTCACATCTGACGAGGATGCAGGTGCAGAGTGGAACACCACCACCTACTATTGTGCAGAGGTACCGCTTAAGAATTTCTGAATCCAGTCTGGCGCCTGGGTATAATTCTAGGGTAAGGAATCTGCGGCTAGTTAGAGTCTCTATCAGATAAGGCATTACCAAATGTAAGTAACTTATTCTTTAGGTACAGAAGCAGCAACATTCACCCTTCAGAGAATAGCAAATTTCCATGGATGAAAGTTAACTTTGATACTGTAGTGGATTTCATTGTTAAATTTGTTTTTGCTGTAAGACTGCAACTCTAGTTGCAATGTAAAATATGTACTGTTTGTTTGAATTGTTCATATCTGACCTCTCGGTTTGAAGTGAGAAATAAATCTTGCATAATAATTAAAGTTGAGGACACAGGAGACCTTGGTGTTTTGTACTTGAGATATTCGAACACTGCTCTCTATTCCTTACCAGGAGCAGCCTTTCATCAGCCTTTGAAAGAAATATGAGCTGATTACAACACTTTATCTTTGTTCTTGCAGCCCTTTGGCCATAACCAGTCGCAGCAAGATATTCTCCAGGAGAACACCATCCTTAAAGCTACCGAGGTGCAGTTCCCTCCAAAGCCCGTCGTGACACCTGAAGCAAAGGTGAGTTTTCAGTTATCGTGGTAACATTTTCATGGGGTTTAGATGTTTAAATAAATCATTGTGGATGAAGGCAGTTTACGGAGACCAAACAGTGAAGATATAATGTAATGTGCAAGTGTAAAGCGAGCCACATTCAAGGCAAACCTTTGTGGTATCAAGGCACAGATAGCCAGTCATGTATTTGCTGTCTTGACATTACGTTTTTTTTATACCTTTTGAACTACATGAGACCTTCCTTAAGACTATCAAAAATTAGCTTTTTGATAGTCAATTCTCTCTACTTCTCCAGGCCAACATGGAGTGTTGATGTAGGTCATGCCTTAAAAGTAATCTAAATAAATATTGCTATCAAAACATATTTTTTCTAATGGATGCATCAAGGACTACTTATCGCACGATTGAGAGCCGTACTTGGTTTTGAGGCACCATAAGACGACATCCATCACAGACGTCTGCTTCACAGCACCACATGAACCTGTCCTCTTGAGTGGCAACATCTCTGCACACTTCTTAAATTTAAGAATTTGAAAATTCAGTGAAAAATCAAAATCCGTGAGCGGAGTGTTTTCAGTTGGAGAAAAGGAGTAACTGACACCAGTGCACAGGGGTGATGCCCTAACATGGCTTTGCGTCATCGTGTCTAGAGGTGGGATGGAGTCGCAACATAGCTCGTGTGTGTCTCCTCTTAGCTAGCATGATTTATTGCAAGAGTTTCCAGCTCTAGTCTAGGGCCTGAGGAGAGATACAACATTAGCATTAGCATTCTATGGTTGGGTATAGAATCCACTAGAAAGAAAATTACTGAAGGTAAGTAAGTAACTTTTCATTACTGCATTTTATTCATCGTCCATACGTTTTCCTCTTTTGTGACCAGTCCCAGGCCATACTTCTCTGTATAATTTCATAGCAACATATTGGTATGTCTAGCCTTCATCTGAGTTACTGCGGCACAAAATTCCACAGAAATAGACCCACCCCAGATGTATTACTTTAAAATAATTTCCAGTTGGACCTCATAAACACCCAACATGTTATTTTTAAGACACATATCTGAAAGAGACACGTTAGTGACAGATTCCTTACCTTAGAATATCCCCAGGCGTCAGGCTGGATCCGGAAAGTTTTTGCGTAGCATTACCCTTGCGCGTCGGTAAGTGGCGTCGTGCGGCTCCGCGTCCGTCGTCGGCGTCGTGATCGCCGGGATGACGTCGCGTCCAGTACTTAGACGCCGCCCATGCGCGCTGGCGTCAGTTCTTTTTCCCGCGCCAGTAAGCGCAGATCCGGATTGAGCAGTGCCCCCAGTCATTTTTTGACTGAGTATTTTTGTAGACTTTTTTGTCCAAGTTTTCGAGTCGCTTCGACTCCAAGGTGTCAGTAGGGATGCCCGGCTTCAAGCCATGCGAGATCTGTAATCGCATGATGTCGATTACGGATCCGCACCGAGAGTGTCTCTTCTGCCTGGGGCGCGGCCACGACCCCAAGTCGTGCCCCGAGTGTCGGTGCCTCGCCCCGAAGGCTTTGCGAGAGCGGTCTCGAAAGCTCCTCGAGGCCCGGCACTCTGCTCCGCGCCGCTCGAGGTCCCGGTAGAGGTCGAGGGGCCGGTCGCGGAGCCGTCGTCATTCGTCGGGGTCGAAGTCTTCGTCTTCAGGTAAGGCGAAGCACAAGAGGTCTAAGAAGCGTCGCTCTAAGAACTCCCCTCGCCGGTCTCACAACCCGGCCGAGGGTCCAGATGGTACCGCCCCCGCGGCTCCGGGGGCACCCGCACAGCCGACGCCGGCCTACCCGCCTGTCCCGGCTCCGACGTCGACTCCGGCCGAGATACAGGGCTTCCTGTCGGCCATGGCTCGCATCTTCGGGCCTAAGGGTTACCCCGGTGCGCCTTGGGCCCCGGGGGCCCCAATGGGAGTCCTCCTTCGGCACCACCGGCGGCTGCGGCTCTGGCGCCGCAGGACCCCTTCGGATCCAGGCCTGGATCCCGGTCGACGCCGGTTGACCTAATAACACCTCCACCGGCACCGACCTCACCGGTACCGTCCACGGCCCCGGGCGGCGCCGTCCCCAGGTTCTCCCCGGAACCAAACACGGAGCCGGATCGACGTCGCTCTACGCCGATTCCGACGCCGATGGGACCTTTCTTCCCTCATGTCCCTCCTCCATACTTTTCACCTGTTTTGGAGGACGAGGAGGACTGGGAGGGGTCGGAAGACCCTCTCACAGCTCAATGTGAGCCTTATCAGGACTGGGCTGAGGAACTGGGTGATGCCAGTGGTCTGGACACCTCTCCTGACCTTGGCATGCTGTCTCCTCCTTCCGTGGCTACGGAGGAGGGAGCAAGTTATGCAACGGTGTTGCGTAGGGCGGCCGCGGCCTTGCGCCTCGAGCTCCCTACAGTGGTTGTCAGGACTAACCTCCTGACGGAAGTGCTTCAGCCGGCGGCTACCTCTTCGGAGCCACTGCTGCCGTTCAACGACGCACTTTCTGACGTTATTTTGGGCACCTGGTCCAGGCCCACCACAGGGGCTCCTGTGGACAGGAACGTAGCCCGACGCCATCGCCCGGCCCCAGGCGACCCTCTGTTCCTCTCCCAACACCCCACCCCCGAGAGCTTGGTTGTCCAGGCCTCTACCTCTCAAACTGCCTTCCCTACGGCTCCGCCGGATAGGGAATCCAAAAAACTGGAACAATTTGGGAAGAAGCTTTTTTCTTCCTCCAGTGCTGGCTTGCAGTCCGTGAACACCGCTTGCCTTTTGGGCCGTTACTCCCACTCTCTGTGGGATTCGGTGGCGCAGGTGCTGCCCAAGTGTCCTGAGGAGGTCCAGGCACTTCTCTCCCGTGCTATTGCGGACGGGAGAGACGCAGCGAAGTTCACTATCCGATGTGGCCTAGATACCGCTGACTCGCTAGGCAGATCGCTTGCTACGACAGCGGCGCTGCGCCGTCACGCCTGGCTGAGGACCACTGGTTTTTCGGGCGATGTCCAAAACACCCTTATGGACATGCCCTTTGATGGTATCCGCCTTTTTGGCAATAAAGCAGACAGCGCGCTGGAGCGCTTTAAGGACTCGCGGGCTACGGCCAAGTCCTTGGCCCTCTCCGCCCCACGCCCTCCGCAGCAGTCTGCTTTTCGCCCCTTTCTTGGCCACGGAAGGGGCGCCCAGTCACGTCCACTGCCCAGCCACCGGCCCGCGCAGGAGGCGCCTTCGCGCGGCCGAGGACGTGGCTCCCGGCGGGTCGGGTAACCAGCGTGCGGGTCAGGCCTCCGCCTCGTCCGCGGCCTCCAAACCCTCCTAGTCCTTCCTTTCCAGTCCACAGCACGCCAGTGGGGGGCAGGGTCCGCCATCACCTTCCCCACTGGCGCACCATCACATCGGACAGGTGGGTTTTGGACATTGTCCGAAGAGGCTACTCCCTCCCCTTCGAGACTACCCCCCCAGCCATGCCACCTCAGCACCACCGCATGTCGGGGGACCATTTGGTTCATCTTCGTCAGGAAGTTGCGGCCCTCTTGGCCAAGGGGGCCATCGAGCGCGTTCCGACCCCAGAAGTAGGGCGTGGTTGATATTCCCACTACTTTCTGGTGCCCAAAAAGGACAAGGAGGACATGCGTCCTATCTTGGACCTCCGGAACGTCAATCACTTCCTCCGGAAGGAGAAGTTCAAGATGCTCACCCTAGCTCAGGTCTTGACTGCCCTCGACCCCGGAGAGTGGCTGGTAGCGTTGGACTTGCAGGACGCATATTTTCACATCCCCGTCCTGCCGGCCCACCGGCGTTACCTGCGGTTCACGGTAGGCCTCGAGCACTTTCAGTTCACCGTGCTTCCCTTTGGCCTTACCAGCGCCCCTCGGGTGTTCACGAAAGTGATGGCGGTGGTTCCAGTCTTCCCCTACCTCGACGACTGGC
The DNA here is from genome assembly GCA_963921515.1 of Calotriton arnoldi. NCBI lineage: Eukaryota > Metazoa > Chordata > Amphibia > Caudata > Salamandridae > Calotriton > Calotriton arnoldi. The sequence continues at coordinate 2,850,386 of CAWUFW010001374.1, read as the reverse complement.
TGCTGAAGGCGGGCTCGTCCCAGGCAGTCGTCTCCCACCTCCAGACTATGGCCGGACTCCTGCACTCGCTGGGGTTCTCCATCAACGTGCCGAAGTTGCACCTGATTCCTTCTCCACAGCTCCTTTTCATCGGACCAGTTCTGGACACAACGCAGTTTCTGGCCTATCCTCCCGAACGGCGAGTCCAGGATATTCAGGCTATGATTCCGATCTTTCAGCCTCTATCCTGGGTTTCGGTACGGATGACCCTGAGGCTGCTGGGCCTCATGGCCTCCTGCATCCTGCTAGTCGATCATGCCAGATGGCATATGCGGGCTCTGCAGTGGGACCTGAAGTTCCAGTGGGCGCAGCATCAGGGGAACCTGTCCGATTACGTCCAGATCTCGGAGGGGAATGCACGACAGTTGCAGTGGTGGCTTTCGAACCGGCAATGGGTCACGGGCAGATCCCTCTCCCTTCCCCAGCCAGAGCACACAGTTGTGACGGATGCGTCCCTTCTGGGATGGGGCGGTCACATGGGAGAGGCGGAGATCAGAGGCCTCTGGTCTCTGGCGGAGTCCCGGCTCCATATCAACCTTCTGGAGCTCCGGGCGATCCGACTTGCACTAAAGGCATTCCTTCCCTCTGTCAAGGGGAAGGTAGTGCAGGTGTTCACAGACAACACCACCGCCATGTGGTACTGCAACAAACAAGGCGGGGTGGGGTCGTGGACCCTTTGTCAGGAGGCTCTGCGCATCTGGACATGGCTGGAACATCAGGGCATTTTCCTGATGGTTCAACACCTGGCAGGTTCCCTGAACGCCAGGGCGGACGAACTCAGCCGCAGGTGCATGATGGATCACGAATGGCGTCTTCACTCGGAGGTGGCGCAAGGACTCTTTCTACAGTGGGGAGATCCTTGGTTAGATCTATTCGCCACCGAAGAGAACGCGCAATGTCATCAGTTCTGTGCGTTGGAATTTCCAAGGCGGCACTCGCTCGGCGACGCTTTTCGTCACGAGTGGAGTTGCGGTCTGTTGTACGCCTTTCCGCCTATACCACTTCTACCCAGAGTGTTGAAGAAGATTCGGCGCAACCGGGCCCAAGTCATTCTTGTGGCTCCGGACTGGGCTCGAAGAGTTTGGTATCCCGAGCTACTCAGTATGAGCACGAATCCCCCGATCCGTCTGCCTCTTCGGGAGGATCTTCTGTCGCAGCAGCAGGGGACGGTCCTCCACCCGAACCTGTCCAGTCTCCACCTCCTTGCATGGAGATTGAGCGGCGGCAGTTGATTCCTTTCGACTTGCCTCCCGAGGTTTGTGATGTGATTCTGGCAGCCAGGCGTCCCTCCACTAAGGTGGTATACGCCTGCAGGTGGAACAAGTTTGTGGCATGGTGCACAGCAAAGGCTGTGGATCCCCTTTCTGCCCCTCTTTCTGAGGTTCTACTGTTCCTTCTTTCTCTGGCCCAACAGGGTTCTGCCCTGGGTACCATCAAGGGCTACCTTTGTGCAATCTCGGCCTTCCTCAGGCTTCCTGATCAGCCCTCCCTCTTCAAGTCCCCTGTTGTTACCAGGTTTCTTAAAGGCATTACACACCTTTTCCCTCCTGTTCCGTTTGTGATGCCTCAGTGGGACTTGAACTTGGTTCTTACCTTTCTTATGTGCGCTCCCTTTGAGCCTCTCCATAACTGTCCTCTTCGTCTTCTGACTCTGAAGACAGCCTTTCTGGTGGCTATCACCTCCGCTCGGCGGGTGAGTGAGCTCCAGGCTCTTTCTTGCAAGCCCCCCTTTCTGTCTGCTCAGCCAGACAAGGTTGTTCTTAGGACGCGTCCGTCCTTCTTGCCAAAGGTGGTTACTGCCTTTCACATTGGGCAGACCATCACTTTGCCCACCTTCTTTCCGCCTCCGCATCCTTCCAGAGAGGAAGAGAGGCTCCACCGTCTGGACCCAAAACGTGCGGTTTCTTTCTATCTGAACCGCACACAACAGTTCCGGGTGGACGACCAGCTCTTTGTTGGCTACGTGGGCACAAAAAAAGGTCGGGCGGTACACAAGCGGACCATCTCCCGCTGGGTCGTCTTGTGTATTAAAGCCTGCTATTCTTTGGCTAAGAAGGAGCCCCCTGTTGGGCTACGTGCCCATTCCACCAGGGCGACAGCGGCCACCACGGCTTTGGGACGTGGTGTCCCCTTGCAGGACATTTGTCAGGCAGCTACGTGGGCCTCGCTGCACACGTTTACCAAGCATTACTGCCTTGTCAGCCAAGTCCGGAGAGACGGCTTCTTTGGCCGTTCTGTTCTCCGAGACTTCCTCGTCTGATCTTTGTTCGCAGACCCACCACCGGGGTTGGTATTGCTGGGGTATCTATTCTAAGGTAAGGAATCTGTCACTAACGTGTCTCTTTCAGATGCACAAGTTACTAACTTGTGTAACGATATATCTGTAAGAGACAGTAGTTAGTGACAGATTCCTTACCGCCCCACCCATCCTCCCCGTTCTGAGAACTGATTTCTAAGGTTGAGGTCATCCCTTTCAAACACCAGTGTCAGTTTCTTGCATGGCTCTGCGTTTCTGGCGCGGAAAGTCGTGTACAGAACTGACGCCAGCGCGCATGGGTGGCGTCTAAGTACTGGCCGCGACGTCATCCCGGCGATCACGACGACGGACGCGGAGCTGCACGACGCCGCCTACCGACGCGCAGGGGTACTGCTACGCAAAACTTTCCGGATCCAGCCTGACGCCTGGGGATATTCTAAGGTAAGTAATCTGTCACTAACTACTGTCCCTTACAGATATATCGTTACACAAGTTAGTAACTTGTGCTTCTTACACAATTTAGATATGGAAAATACAGAAAAACTGCCCCGTCTGCAATATCAACAGATATAGGTGTCTTCTAATTTGCATTTTGTTTCCAAAGTGAGTGGAGCTTATTTTGAAACCGGCGAGATGGAAGGTAACGTTTTCACCTCACTATGTTTTTTATCTGAAAGAAACAGTTAGTTATAGATTCCTTACCTTAGAATTACCCCCAGGCGTCAGACTGGATCTGGAAAGTTTTTTGTCAGCAGTACCCCTGCGCGTCGGAAGGTGGCGTCGTTGGACTCCGCGTTCGTCGTCGACATCGTGGTCGCCGGGATGACGTCGCGGTAGCTACATAGATGCCGCCCTTGCGCGCTGACATCAGTTCTTTCTTTTTCCGCGCCAGCAAGCGCAGATCCGGAGAAAGCGGTACCCCCAGTCTTTTTTTGACCGAACTTTTTTCTCGACTTCGTTGGCTTTGGAGTCCATCGACTCCTGGTGCACGAGGGCTGCCCGGCTTTAAGGCTTGCGGTTCCTGTAACCGACTGATGTCGGTGACGGATCCGCACCGCGTGTGCCTCTACTGCCTGGAGCGCGACCACGACCCCCAGTCGTGCTCCGACTGCCGGACCATGGCCCCAAAGTCTTTGCGGGAGCGGTCCCGAAAGCTACTCGAGGCCCGGGAGTCGGCTCTGTGTCGCTCGAGGTCGCGGAGGAGGTCGAGGGACCGATTGCGGAGCCAACACCATTCTTCGTCGAAGTCTTCGCACTCGGGGTCAGGTAAGTCGAAGCACAAAAAGAAGTCGAAGAAGCATCGTCGCTCTTCGACTTCTCCCCGTCCGTCAGCCGACGCGATGAGGGATGCGGGTGGTGCCCCTCCCGCCGCTCAGGGTTTCTCCCCCTTCCCGGGACCGGGAGCGACCCCTGCCCAGCTTCGTCAGTTCTACGAAGTGATACACGCCATCCTTGAGCAGCCCCACTCTGCCGGCGCGCCTTCGGGCCTCGCGGACTCGGCTGGGGGCCTTCGGCGGCTTCGGCCTGCAGGGTCCCCTTGGATCCAGGCCTGGATGCGGATCGGCGCCGGTCGACCTCGTTACGCCTCCATCGGCGCCGATTCCACCGGCACCACGTCCGTCACCGGCGTCGGCTGTGTCCCCAGCCGACGTTGACCACGGCCTCCACCTCGAGGTAGACACGGAGTCGGACCGGCGTCGACCGACGCCGAATCCGACGCCGGCGGGTACTTTTGTGCCCCTGTTCTACCCTGGCTCTTTGAGACCAGATTGACAGCCAGAGGAGGGTGAGGAGGACTGGGAGGGGCCTGGGGACCCTTTGACCGACCAGTTGGTGTACGAACAGGACTGGCGAGAGGAACTGGGGGAAGCCAGAGGTCTGGATACCTCACCAGACCTTGGCATGTTGTCTCCTCCTACCGTGGCTATGGAGGAGGGAGCGTCATACGCAGTGGTGTTGCGTAGGGCGGCCGCGGCTCTCCACCTCGAGCTTCCTACGGTGGCAGTCAGGACTAACCTCCTGACAGAGGTCCTTCAACCGGCAGCGAGCTCTTCGGAGCCCCTGCTGCCGTTTAATGAAGCCCTCACGGACATCCTTTTGGGCACGGGGTCCAGGCCCAACACAGGGGCTCCTGTGGACAAGATGATTGCCCGACGCCACCGCCTGGTCCTGGGCGACCCCACTTTCCTCTCCCAACACCCCACCCCTGAGAGCTTGGTGGTCCAAGCCTCCACTTCTAAAGGCGCCTTCCCTACCGCACCTCCGGATAGGGAATCCAAAAAGCTGGACCACCTTGGGAAGAAAATGTTTTCTTCCGCCAGCTTGGGACTGCGGTTGGTAAACACCGCATGTCTGTTGGGCCGTTACACCCACTCTGTGTGGGATACGGTAGCGCAGGTGCTTTAAACAAACCACTTTACCTCGGCACTCTTCAAATATTTCACAGTTGTCATATAATATGACACAATTGTAATTCAGCAAATAGTGTGATTACTCACAGGAAACCAATCCATACCATTAATCCGCTGCACAAAAACTTTTAATATAAAAAGATGATATTTCATACAAGTTTACACAACCAATAACCAGGGTGTAATTCAACACACAAACATATATTTGTTAACAAAAATTCTATTATCATTTAATGAATCCACGGAGGTCAAGATCATATGGCCTCTCTGTTGGAAATGATGGAAAACAGCTGACACGTGTTTCGTTACACAGTAACTTCTTCAAGGCTTAACGTACGGAAGAATGTAGATCCAAGTAGCTTTGAATTTTTGTCAAAGTGCTAATATCCTATTCTGTTGTAACATTAAAGATTTTGAAAACCCTGTAAAGAGTCCCCAGAAAAGGGAGTGTTCCCCAATGGTAGAATTCGTTCAAGCAGGTAAATTTCCTAGCGTGGATATATATTCTATCTAGTAATGTGCTAGTATCCCACTTGTATTCTGTTTAAATAGAAAAGAAGGCGCAGTTGCGTTCATCTAATAGTCTTGTATCCCATAGATAGAAGGCTGTGATAAGCCTCTCTGGAAACGGCGCGCGGACTGTATTTCGGCGTCGTATCCCCAAGTATGTAAGAGGGGGTGCTGCCCCAGTGCCCGGAGGAGGCCCGGGCCGTACTCTCCCGTGCAGTTGTCAAGGGGAGAGACGAGGCAAAGTTTACCATCCGCTGTGGGCTGGATACTGCTGACGCACTTGGCAGGACGATTTCCACGTCAGTAGGCCTTCGACGCTACGCCTTTTTGCGTTCGACTGGTTTTTCCGGGGTTGTCCAATCCACCCTTATAGACATGCCCTTTGATGGCCGTCGCCTTTTTGGCGACAAGGCAGACAACGCGCTAGAGCGCTTTAAGGACTCTCGGGCTACGGCCAGGTCCTTGGGCCTCTCCACCACCCGCCCTGTGCAGTCTGCCTTTCGCCCCTTTCGTGGCTACGGAAGGGGTGCCCCTCTACGTCCCGCCCAGAGCCACATGCCGGCGCAAGCTGTTCAGCCCCAGCGCGGCCGGGGACGTGGGAACCACCGCTGTGCTTCTGGGGGCCAGCAGGCGGGCCAGTCTACCACAGCCCCCTCTGCAGCAGCCTCCAAACCCTCCTAGTCCGACCTTTCAGGGCCACCAAACGCCAGTGGGCGGCAGGATCCGCCATCACCTCCCCCACTGGCGCTCCATCATGTCGGACAGGTGGGTTTTGCAAATAGTCCGAAGGGGCTACTCCCTCCCCTTTGAGACTACCCCTCCCTCCATGCCACCTCAGTACCATCGCATGTCGGAGGATCACCTGGCCCTTCTCCAACAGGAAGTTTCGGCACTCTTGGCCAAGGTTGCCATCGAGCACATTCCTGCCCCAGAAGTAGGTTGTGGTTGCTATTCCCACTACTTTCTGGTGCCCAAGAAGGACAAAGGTCTGCGTCCTATCTTGGATCTCGGGAACGTCAACCGCTTCCTCCGGAAGGAGAAGTTCAAAGTGTTGACGCTCGCTCAGGTCTAGTCTGCCCTCGACCCTGGAGACTGGATGGTAGCGTTGGACTTGCAGGACACTTACTTTCACATCTCCGTCCTGCCGGCCCACCGGCGTTACCTGCGGTTCACGGTAGGCCACGAGCACTTTCAGTTTACCATGCTCCCCTTTGGCCTTACCAGCGCCTCTCGGGTGTTCACGAAAGTGATGGCGGTGGCCGCAGCTCACCTGCGCAGATCAGCGGTTCCGGTCTTCCCCTATCTCGACGACTGGCTGTTGAAGGCAGGCTCGCCCCAGGCTGTCGTCTCCCACCTCCAGACTACGGCCGACCTCCTGCATTCGCTGGGGTTCTCCATCAACGTGCCGAAGTCACACCTGACCCCCTCTCAGAAGCTCCTCTTCATCGGAGCGGTTCTGGACACGACGCAGTTTCGGGTTTATCCTCCCGAACAGCGGGTCCGAGATATTCGGGCTATAATGCCGATCTTTCAGCCTCTATCCCGGGTTTCGATCAGGATGACCCTGAGGCTGCTGGGTCTCATGGCATCCTGCTGGTAGATCATGCCAGGTGGCATATGCGGGCTCTGCAGTGGGACCTGAAGTTCCAGTGGGCGCAGCATCAGGGGAATCTGCGCCCAGATCTCGGAGGGCACTGCACACCAATTGCAGTGGTGACTAACGAACCAGGATTGGGTCGACGGCAGATCCCTCTCCCTTCCTCAACCAGAGTTCACAGTGGTGACCGACGCATCACTTCTGGGATGGGGCGGCCACATGGGGGAGGCGGAGATCAGAGGCCTCTGGTCTCCGGCGGAGTCCGGGCTCCACATCAACCTTCTGGAGCTTCGGGCGATTCATTTTGCACTCAAGGCTTTTCTTCCCTCTGTCCGGGGAAGAGTAGTGCAGGTGTTCACGGACAACACCACCGCCATGTGGTACTGCAACAAACAAGGCGGGGTGGGGTCGTGGACCCCTATGTCAGGAGGCCCTCCGCCTCTGGACATGGCTGGAACATCAGGGCATTTCCCTGGTGGTTCAACACCTGGCAGGTTCCTTGAACGCCAGGGCGGACGAACTCAGCCGCAGGTGCATGATGGATCACGAATGGCGTCTTCACTCGGAGGTGGTACAAGGTCTCTTTCAGCAGTGAGGAGAGCCTTGGTTAGATCTATTCGCCACCGAAGAGAACGCGCAATGTCAGCAGTTCTGCACGTTGGAATTTCCAAGGCGGCACTCACTAGGCGCAGTTGCGGTCTTCTATACGCCTTTCTGCCTATACCACTTCTGCCCAGAGTGCTGAAGAAGATCAAGCGCGACCGGGCCCAAGTCATTCTTGTGGCTCCGGATTGGGCACGAAGAGTCTGGTATCCCGAGCTGCTCAACATGGCCATCGATCCTCCGATCCGACTGCCTCTAAGGGAGGATCTTCTGTCGCAGCAGCAGGGGACGGCCCTCCACCCGAACAGCCTCCACCTCCTTGCGTGGAGATTGAGCGGCGGCAGTTGACGTCGTTTGACCTGCCTCCCGAAGTCTGTGATGTTATCTTGGCAGCCAGGCGTCCCTCCACTAAGACGGTATACGCCTGCCGATGGAACAAATTTGTGGCATGTTGCACAGCAAAGGCTGTGGATCCCCTTTCCGCCCCTCTTTCTGAGGTCCTCTTGTTCCTCCTTTCTTTGGCACAGCAGGGCTCTGCTCTGGGCACTATCAAGGGCTAGCTCTCTGCCATTTCAGCCTTTCTTCGGCTTCCTGATCAGCCTTCTCTTTTCAAGTCCCCTGTTGTAAATAGATTCCTTAAGGGCATTACTCATCTTTTTCCTCCTGTTCCCTTCGTAATGCCCCAGTGGGACTTGAACTTGGTTCTTAACCTACCTTATGTGCGCTCCCTTTGAGCCACTACAAAACTGTCCTCTCAGGCTTCTGACTTTGAAAACTGCCTTTCTGGTGGCCATCACCTCTGCTCGCAGGGTGAGTGAGCTCCAAGCACTTTCTTCCAAGCCTCCTTTTCTTGCTGTTCATCCAGACAAGGTCGTCCTAAGAACTAGACCTTCCTTTCTTCCCAAGGTGGTTGTTTCTTTCCACATTGGCCAAACCATCACTTTGCCCACCTTCTTTCCGCCTCTGCATCCTTCAAAAGAGGAAGAGAGGCTCCACCGTCTGGATCAAAAACGTGCGCTTTCCTTCTACTTGGATCGAACAAAACAATTCCGGGTGGACGACCAGCTCTGTTGGTTACGTGGGCGCTAAGAAAAGTCGGGCCATGCACAAACGGACCATCTCCAGGTGGGTCGTTTTATGCATCAAAGCCTGCTATTCTTTGGCAAAGAAGGAGCCTCCAGTGGGGCTGCGCGCCCATTCCACCAGGGCAACGGCAGCTACCACTGCTTTGGGACGAGGAGTCCCCCTCAATGACATCTGTCAGGCAACTACATGGGCATCGTTGCACACGTTCACTAAACACTACTGCCTGGACAGCCAAGTCGGGAGAGACGGCTTCTTTGGCCGTTCTGTTCTCCAGGACTTTCTGGTGTGAACTTAGTTCGCAGACCTTACTCCGGGGTTGGTATTGCTGCGGTATCTATTCTAAAGGTAAGGAATCTATAACTAACTGTTTCTTTCAGATGAACGAGTTACTTACCTCCGGTAACGATATATCTGTAAGAAACATAGGTTAGTTATAGATTCCTTACCGCCCCACCCATCCTCCCCGTTCTGCGAACTGACTTCTAGGGTAAGGACATCCTTTCAGGGCCCTAGTTTTGTGCACCAGTGGTCAGTGTCTTGCATGGCTCTGCGCTTCTGGCGTGGAAAGTCGTGTACAGAACTGACGTCGCACGAGGGCGGCGTCTATGTAGCTACCGCGACGTCATCCCGGCGACCACGACGACGAACGCGGAGTCGACTGACGCCAACTTCTGACGCGCAGGGGTACTGCTGACGAAAAAACTTTCTGGATCCAGTCTGACGCCTGGGGGTAATTCTAAAGGTAAGGAATCAATAACTAACCTATGTTTCTTACAGATATATCGTTACTGGAGGTAAGTAACTTGTTTGACAGGTGGGTTTTGCAGATCGTCCGAAGGGGCTGTTCCCTTCCCTTTGTGACTACCTCCCATGCCACCAACTTGCAACAGGCTGACGGAGGATCACTTATCTCTTTTCCGCCAGAAAGTGACTGCTCTCTTGGCCAAGGGAGCCATAGAGAGGGTGTCCACGCCAGAAGTAGGTCTTGGTTGTTATTCCCGCTACTTTCTGGTGCCCAAAAAGGACGGAGGCCTTTGTCCTATCCTAGACCTGCCCCCTCTCAACTTCTTCCTCAGGAAGGAGAAGTTCAAAATGCTCACGCTAGTTCAGGTCTTATCTGCCCTCGACCCGGGAGACTCGATGGTAGCATTGGACTTGCTGGACGCATGCTTTCGTATCCCGTCCTGCGTGCCTGCCCACAGGCATTACCTGCGGTTCATGGTGGGCCACAAGCACGTTCAGTTAGTCATGCTCCCCTTTGGCCCAACTAGCGCCCCTTGGGTGTTCACCAAGGTGATGGCGGTGGTTGCAGCTCATCTGCAGAGATCTGGTGCGCCAGTCTTCCTCCGATCTCGATGACTGGCTGTTGAAGGTGGGCTTTCCCCAGGGTATCGTCTACCACCTCCAGACTACGGCGAACCTCCTGCACTCGCTGGGGTTCACTATCAACATGCCAAAGTCGCACCTGACTCCCTCTCAGTCGCTCCATTTCATCGGAGACGTTCTGGACACTGAAGTTTCGCGCTTATCCTCCCGAACGGCGAGTTCAGGATATTCAGGCTATGTTGTTGATGTTTCAGCTCTATCCTGGATTTCGGTAAGACTGACTGAGGCTACTGGACCTCATGGCCTCCTGCATCCAGCTGGTGACACATGCCCGCTGGCATATGAGGGCTCTGCATTCGGACCGGAAGTTCCAGTAGGCGCAGCATCAGAGAAATCTCTCTGACGTGGTCCAGATCTCTGAGGGAACTGCAAAAGACCTGCAATGGTGGCTTACGAACCGCGATTGGGTCAGCTGGAGACCCCTCTCCCTTCCCCAACTACATCTGACAGTAATGACAGATGCGTCACTCCTGGTATGCGGCAGACATCTGTTAGAGGTGGAGATCAGAGGACTCTGGTCTCCGGCGTAATCTGGACTTCACACTAACCTGTTGGAGCTCAGAGCAATCCAATCAGCATTGAAAGCCTTTCTACCCTCCATCAAGGGCAGGCTAGTGTGGGTATTCACGGACAACACCACCACCACCATGTGGTACTGCAACAAACAGGGCGGGGTGGGGTCATGGACCCTTTGTCAAAAGGCCCTGTGTTTCTGCACATGGCTGGAACATATGGGCATTTCCCTGGTGATTCAACATCTGGCGAGCTCTCTGAATGCCAGAGCGTACGAACTCGGCCAAAGAGGCCTAGCGGATTACGAATGGCGTTTCCATCTGAAGGTGGCGCAAGGTCTCTTTCAGCAGTGGGGAGAGCCCTGGTTAGATCTGTTCGCCACCACAGAGAACGTGCAATGTCAGCAGTTCTGCGTGCTGGAGTTTCCAAGGTGGCTCTCGTTCGGAGACGCTTTTCGCCTCGAAAGGAGCTCAGGCCTCCTATACGCCTTTCCACCCATACCACTCCTTCCCAGAGTTCTCTAGAAGATCAGGAATGACCGGGCCCAAGTCATCCCAGTGGCTCTGGGCTGGGCACTGAGTTTTGTATCCCAGTCTGTTGAGCATGGCCATTGATCCTCCTATCAGGCTGCCCCTTCAGGCGGATCTTCTGTCGCAGCAGGAGGAGAGGGTCCTCCACCCGAATTTGTCAACTCATCACCGCCTTGGGTGGACATTGAGCAGCGGCAGCTGACAGCTTTCGACCTTTCTCCCGAAGTCTGTAACGTTATCTTGGCAGCTAGGCATCCCTCCTACAAGACGGTATACACCTGCCTTTGGGGGAAATTGTGGCATGCTGTACGGAAAGACACATCGATACCCTTTCCGCTCCCCTTTCTCTAGTTCTCCTTTTCATCCTTTCTCTTGCCAGCAGGGTTGTGCTCTGGGCAATCTAGAGGGCAATCTCTCTGCTTTCTTGCGGTTGCCTGGCCAGCCACCCCTCTTCAAATCCCCTATTGTAAATAAGTTCTTGAAAGGTTTACAACATTTGTTTCCTCCTTCCCCTTTCATAATGCCCCAGTGGGACCTCAATCTTGTCCTCACTTTTCAGCCTTTGCACAATTGTCCATTCACACTCCCTACCATCAAAACCGTCTTTCTTGTGGCTATAACATATGCCCAAAGGGTTAGTGAGCTTCAGGCTTTATCACCTTAGCCTCCCACCCCCAATGTTCAGCCAGACAAACTGGTGCTTCATACAAGAGCTTCCTTTCTTCCGAAAGTGGTCACTCCCTTTCACGTATGCCAATTCATCACTCTGCCTACTTTTTACGCTCCGCCAAATCCCTCTAGAGAAGAGGAGCGACTTTAACGTACGGACCCAAAAAGAGCATTGCCTTTCTACCTTGACCGCACACGAGAGTTCCGGGTCGACAACCAACTCTTCGTGGGGTATGTCGAAGCACAGAAAAGGCAGGTCGTGCAGAAGCAGAATTTATGGTGTTTTTCTCTGGGAGAAGGACAGATTGGAGGATGGCAGTCATTAACCTACATAGATTTTTAGGTCTGGTTTGACAGTATGACTGTCACCTGACCTTTAACTTACATCAGTTTTCTTCTACTGTTCTTTGCTTCTACACAAATACATATCTATTCTCACGCTCTCTACTTGTAATACTTAACATTACCATACAGCATTCTTTTAAAGCCAGACCTATTGGCTTTGCCAATGCTTATGTTTTTTGCAGTTCTCCTTTATGATGCCAGGCTTGCCACATTCAGAGCAATCCCTAGTCATGGCTTGTACACCTTTACCTTCATTCCCTTTTGAGCCTGATCCAAAGTACCCCTACATCTGGGCTTCTCACCTTGCTGGGAGTCCCTGGAACTGCCAGTGCCCATTTTTTCACACTACTGGCTATGTTGTGGGAAACCTTTATCTTTTCTTGACTTTAAGAATACTTGCTAGCTATTTCTCTTCTGCTTTTAATGAACAAGTTACCTTTGGTAACGTTTTATCTGGTAGAGAAACTATCTTGCATCAGAGTGGATCTGGAAAATCTTGAGCAGTATCTCTGCGTGCCAATCGGCTCTGCATCGAAGTCGTCTGCTACGAATGTAACATGCGCTGTGCATTTCTACACACACGCTCTCATCAGTAGGAAACAGGGCAGCTGGCATGCCAGTGAAATAATGAGGTGTCCTCCTGGACAGAACTGATGGGCAGGGCTAAGACACTGTTCCTCTTCAGAGAGTCTCCGTCCCACCGGCGCCTGTTGATATGTGCGCTGTATCAAAATCTGCTACGCCTTGACTAAGAAGCAACCCCCTGAGGGTTTCCGTGCTCACTCTACCAGAGCAAAAGCTGCGACCCCTACGTTAGCGTGTTTAGTCCCTTTCCTAGGCATCTGCCAGGCAGTTGCGTGGGCCTCCTTCCTCACGTTTACAAAACACTATTGCCTGGACAGTCAGGTATGCCGAGATGGGCATTTTGCCTGCTTGGTCCTGCAGGACTTCCTCATATGTAATTGGTTTGCAGACCCTCCTCCAGGGATTGTATTGCTTGGGTATCTATTCTAAGGTAAAGAATCTGCGGCTAGAAGTCTATATCAGATGAACAAGTTACTTACTTTAGGTAACGCCTTATGCCTTATCTGGTAGAGACTCTGTCTAGCCGCAGATTCATTACCAACACACCCGGATTTCTAGGGACAGGGCTATTACCCTTTCGGGGCCCTAGTGTTTCACACCAGTGGTAATTGTTCTCCGTGGCTCCACACTCCTGGTGTGAAAAGCTGAGAAAAATAACTGATGTCAGCGCGCTGGGGTGGCACTTATGTAGGCACCTCACAAATCACTTCCTGTGCCCACGATGCTGGCGCCTGGGGGTAATTCTGAGGTAAGGCATCTGCGGCTAGATAGTCTCTACGAGATAAGGCGTTACCGAAGATAACTAACTTGTTCATTTAGAGCACCAGTGCAAAGCTTGAATCTCAAAATTCTAATTGTATTCACAGTCATAGCCTTCTTTCTTCTCAGGTAGTTCACGCAGCCTGAAAGGCCACCTCCAGGCAAGAAAAACCTTGATGCGTCAGGGAAGAGATGGCTAATGGGCACTACAACCTTGAGGCTCATTGGCAACTCTTAAGCCTGAATGACAGAAGATCTCCTTTAACACCTGTCAGAAAAATACTGGAAGAAGGGCAGATAAATTGTTTCTGAAAGGAAAATCCTTTTCAGCATGGGTACACGCTGCTTTTTGGATGCAAAAGAACAGCACTAGCATCATTTTACATCACCTCTCCTGGTCGTTCCATATTTCTAGGTTCTGTCCTGAAGTTCAGAAATACCGGCTATATCTACTGTTTGATGTTATGTATTTGTACAGCTGGCATGTTGATGATGCCCTTGTTAAAGTTAAAAATGACACCACTACAGCCTTGTCAATGGACACTGTCAGCAAACAGGGCTTCCTAAATGACATACCTTTCAAGGCTCATAGTCTGTTTAGCAACAACAAGCCCCACAAAACAAGTCCTTTAAGAGAAGCTGTTTTAAGGAAACCATAGAGGCTGTGGCAGAGGCTCCCAATCACAGGAAGTTTCTGCTGCATACAAGCAGTCACTCTGTGCCTATTCCCTCAAAACCATCTGTTAAATTCAGAAACTGGGAGGAACACAATCCCGACTTCTGTCTCAAATTGCACAAGATATTGGGAAATAGGCTCTCTTCCTGGCTGAACATCCTCAAGGGACTAACAGTGACTTTGCGGACCTGTTCAACAGGTACAATCCAGAGACATGCGAGTACCAACTTAATCCCAGTATTTTTAACTCTCACTGCCAAAGGTGGGACAAACTGAACATGGATCTGTTTGACACAATTCAGAACAAAAAATGACCACACTTTGTGTCCAAGTTTTCGCACCCCAATCCCAAATGCTCTTTATAATCTGGTCATAGATATTTGCATACCCTTTTTCCACTGATTTCAGCATTGGTACAAAAAATGCAGAGCCCACCCACGCCTTGATCTTAGTTGCTCCAATATGAATGGGCCAGACAAGCATGGTACTCAAGATGTCCATACTGCCACACTGCAAGTTCAAGTTTGCCCGAACTTGTACAATCCCAATTCACAGCCATTCAGTCTTGCTTTTTGGCTCCTAAAGCCTTAAAGTTTGGATAGCTTAACGTACTGTCAGTGTATTAATATTCTTTAGAAAGCATGCTCTCCCACAGCACAAGAGTTTTATGCAACAAAGTAGAACCACTTTGTCCATTATTGTGAGCAGACCTCTGTACATCTTCTAGTTTTAAAATCATCACACATTAATATATTTCATTAAGAAAACAGACCGAGCCCTTGTTTGGTTCAATTTCTAACAAAATAGATGACCAGGTTCTATTTGTAAAGGGACCACTTCCCTGGGTGCAAGACTGGATCCAGAAAATGTTGCATCAGTGTTGAGCAACCAAAAGTAGGAGGTGCCACCCAGCATCCTAACTGGTTTCACACAACTGTCATTGAAGTGACAATCTGAAAGAGACACGTTAGTGATAGATTCCTTACCTTAGAATATCCCCAGGCGTCAGGCTGGATCCGGAAAAGTTTTGCGTAGCAGTACCCTTGCGCGTCGGTAGGCGGCGTCGTGCGGCTCCGCGTCCGTCGTCGGCGTCGTGATCGCCGGGATGACGTCGCGGGCAGTACTTAGGCGCCGCCCTGCGCGCTGACGTCAGTTCTTCTTTTCCGCGCCAGTAAGCGCAGATCCGGGAAGAGCAGTGCCCTGGTCAATTTTTGACCATACTTTTTGGTGATTTTTCACTGTTTTTTTTTTTTTTTTTTTTTTTTTTTCCAGCCTTCAGGTGTCGTAGGGATGCCCGGCTTCAAGCGATGCGGCGCCTGTGCGCGGATGATGTCCGTCACCGACCCGCATTGGGAGTGTCTCTTCTGCCTCGGCCGAGGCCACGACACCGAGTCTTGTCCCGAATGCCAGGCCCTCAACCCGAAGGCTTTGCGAGAGCGGTCTCGAAAGCTCCTCGAGGCCCGGCATTCGGCTCCGCGGAAGCCCCGGTCGCGTGAGAGGTCCAGGGGTCGCTCGCGGAGTGCACACCGGTCGTCGGCGTCGAAGTCTTCTTCGTCCGGTAAGTCTCGACACAAGAAGTCCAAGAAGCATCGTCGCTCTCGGACTTCGCCTCGCCGGTCTCGCGACTCGGCTGAGGCCCCTCCCGGCACCGTCCCCGCCCCCGCGGCCCCGGACTTGCCTGTGGAGTCGCCCCCGTCATACCCGCCCTTCCCGGGTTCGGGGGCGGATCCGGCCAAGGTACAGGAGTTCCTGTCGGCCATGGCCCGCCTCTTCGGGCCTTCAGGCCCCTCCGGTGCGCCTTCGGGCCCCGCGGGCCCTGATGGGGTTGATCCGGCGTCGCCGGCGGCTCCGGCCCCGGCGTCGCCCGAGCCTCCAGCCTCGATCCCGGCTCCGGCTCCGGCCCCGGCCTCGATCCCGGCTCCACAACCCCCATCGACGCCGGTCGACCTCACGACACCTCCGCCGGCGCCGATGTCTCCGGTGCCGTTCTCGACGCCGCCCTGGGCTCCGGGCGGCGTCGTCCCCAGTTCCTTCCGGCTCCGGACTTGGACCCGGAGCGACGTCGCTCGACGCCGGCTCCGGCGCCGATGGGACCTTGGGTCCCAAATGTCCCTCCTCCTCCTTATTTTGAACCAGAGGAGGACCAGGAGGACTGGGAGGGGTCTGATGACCCTCTGACACGCAACTGTCAGTATGATGAGGACTGGACAGAGAGTCTAGGGGAGGCCAGTGGTCTGGATACTTCTCCTGACACTGGCATGCTGTCTCCTCCCGTGGCTACGGAGGAGGGGGCCAATTTTGGTACGGTGTTGCGTAGGGCTGCTGGGGCCTTACGTCTCCAGCTCCCTACTTTGACGGTCAAGCCTAACATCTTGACAGAGGTGCTTCAGCCGGCAGCCTCCTCTGCGGAGACTGTGCTGCCGTTTAACGACGCCCTCACGGACGTTCTTTTGGGCGCCTGGTCCAAGCCCAACACAGGGGCTCCTGTGGATCGGAACGTGTCACGACGCCATCGCCCCGCTCCGGGCGACCCCCTGTTTCTTTCTGTCCACCCCACTCCTGAGAGCTTGGTTGTCCAAGCCTCCGCTTCCCAAACCGCCTTCCCTACCGCTCCTCCGGATAGGGAATCCAAACGCCTGGATCAGTTTGGGAAGAAAGGTTTTCTTCCTCCAGTGCTGGCTTGCGGTCCGTTAACACCGCTTGTCTTTTGGGCCGATATACCCACTCTCTGTGGGATTCGGTGGCGGATGTTTTGCCCCAGTGCCCTGAGGAGGTCCAGGCACTGCTTTCCCGCGCCATTGCGGAAGGAAGGGATGCGGCCAAATACACTATCCGTTGTGGCCTTGACACCGCCGACTCGCTGGGCAGGTCGATTGCAACGACGGTGGCGCTCCGACGCCACGCCTGGCTGAGAACCACTGGTTTTCAGGGGATGTCCAGAATACTCTCATGGACATGCCCTTTGATGGAGTCGGTCTTTTGGGTCCAAAGCAGACCATGCGTTGGAGCGCTTTAAGGACTCACGGGCTACTGCCAAGTCCCTGGGCCTTTCTGCTACACGCCCTCCGCTGCCTTCTGCTTTTCGCCCCTATCGTGGCCACGGTAGGGGCGCCCCTTCACGTCAGCAGCCCAGCCACCGGCCCGCGCAGCAGGCGTCTTCGCGTGGCCGAGGACGTGGATTCCGCCGTGGCGGATCGGGCAACCAGCGTGCGGGTCAGGCCACCACCTCCAACCCGTCCGCGGCCTCCAAGCCCTCCTAGTCCCTCCTTTCAGGTGCACGGCACGCCAGTAGGGGGCAGGGTCCGCCATCACCTTCCCCACTGGCGCACCATCACCTCGGACAGGTGGGTCTTGGACATTGTCCGAAGGGGCTACTCCCTCCCCTTCGAGACCACCCCCCAGCCATGCCACCTCAATTCCACCGCATGTCAGGGGATCACTTGGTGCTTCTACAGAAGGAAGTCACGGCCCTCTTGACCAAGAGGGCCATCGAGCATGTTCCGACCCCAGAAGTAGGGCGTGGTTGCTACTCCCACTACTTTCTGGTGCCCAAAAAGGACAAGGAGGACATGCGTCCTATCTTGGACCTCCGGAACGTCAATCGCTTCCTCCGGAAGGAGAAGTTCAAGATGCTCACCCTAGCTCAGGTCTTGACTGCCCTCGACCCTGGAGACTGGTTGGTAGCGTTGGACTTGCAGGACGCGTATTTCCACATCCCCGTCCTGCCGGCCCACCGGCGTTACCTTCGGTTCACGGTAGGCCCCGAGCATTTTCAGTTCACCGTGCTCCCCTTTGGCCTTACCAGTGCCCCTCGGGTGTTCACGAAAGTGATGGCGGTGGTCGCAGCTCATCTGCGCCGGGCAGGGGTTTCAGTCTTCCCCTACCTCGACGACTGGCTGCTGAAGGCGGGCTCGTCCCAGGCAGTCGTCTCCCACCTCCAGACTACGGCCGAACTCCTGCACTCGCTGGGGTTCTCCATCAATGTGCCGAAGTCGCATCTGATTCCTTCTCCACAGCTCCTTTTCATCGGAGCAGTTCTGGACACGACGCGGTTTCGGGCCTATCCTCCCGAACGGCGAGTCCGGGATATTCAGGCTATGATTCCGATCTTTCGGCCTTTATCCTGGGTTTCGGTAAGGATGACCCTGAGGCTGCTGGGCCTCATGGCCTCCTGCATCCTGCTGGTCAATCATGCCAGATGGCATATGCGGGCTCTGCAGTGGGACCTGAAGTTCCAGTGGGCGCAGCACCAGGGCAACCTGTCCGATCACGTCCAGATCTCGGAGGGGACTGCAAAACAGTTGCAGTGGTGGCTCTCGAACCGGCAATGGGTCATGGGCAGATCCCTCTCCCTTCCCCAGCCAGAGCATACAGTTGTGACGGACGCGTCCCTTCTGGGATGGGGCGGTCACATGGGAGAGGCGGAGATCAGAGGCCTCTGGTCTCCGGCGGAGTCCCGGCTCCATATCAACCTTCTGGAGCTCCGGGCGATCCGGCTTGCACTCAAGGCATTCCTTCCCTCTGTCAAAGGGAAGGTAGTGCAGGTGTTCACAGACAACACCACCGCCATGTGGTACTGCAACAAACAGGGCGGGGTGGGGTCTTGGACCCTTTGTCAGGAGGCTCTGCGCCTCTGGACATGGCTGGAACATCAGGGCATGTTCCTGATGGTTCAACACCTGGCAGGTTCTCTGAACGCCAGGGCGGACGAACTCAGCCGCAGGTGCATGATGGATCACGAATGGCGTCTTCACTCGGAAGTGGCGCAAGGACTCTTTCTACAGTGGGGAGAGCCTTGGTTAGATCTATTCGCCACCGAAGAGAACGCGCAATGTCATCAGTTCTGCGCGTTGGAATTTCCAAGGCGGCACTCGCTCGGCGACGCTTTTCGTCGCGAGTGGAGTTGCGGTCTGTTATACGCCTTTCCGCCTATACCACTTCTACCCAGAGTGTTGAAGAAGATTCGGCACGACCGGGCCCAAGTCATTCTTGTGGCTCCGGACTGGGCTCGAAGAGTTTGGTATCCCGAGCTACTCAATATGAGCATAGATCCCCCGATCCGTCTGCCTCTTCGGGAGGATCTTCTGTCGCAGCAGCAGGGGACGGTCCTCCACCCGAACCTGTCCAGTCTACACCTGCTTGCGTGGAGATTGAGCGGCGGCAGTTGATTCCTTTCGACTTGCCTCCCGAAGTTTGTGATGTGATTCTGGCAGCCAGGCGTCCCTCCACTAAGGTGGTATACGCCTGCAGGTGGAACAAATTTGTGGCATGGTGCACAGCAAAGGCTGTGAATCCCTTTCTGCCCCTCTTTCTGAGGTCCTTCTGTTCCTTCTTTCTCTGGCCCAACAGGGTTCTGCCCTGGGTACCATCAAGGGTTATCTTTGTGCTATCTCGGCCTTCCTCAGGCTCCCTGATCAGCCCTCCTTTTCAAGTCCCCTGTTGTTAACAGGTTCTTAAAAGGCATTACTCACCTCTTCCCTCCTGTTCCGTTTGTAATGCCTCAGTGGGACTTGAACTTGGTTCTTACCTTTTTAATGTGCGCTCCCTTTGAGCCTCTGCATAACTGTCCTCTTCGTCTTCTGACTCTAAAGGCAGCCTTTCTGGTGGCCATCACCTCCGCTCGGCGGGTGAGTGAGCTCCAGGCTCTTTCTTGCAAACCTCCCTTTCTGTCTGTTCATCCAGACAAGGTTGTTCTTCGGACGCGTCCGTCCTTCTTGCCAAAGGTGGTTACTGCTTTCCACATTGGGCAGACCATCACTTTGCCCACCTTCTTTCCGCCTCCGCATCCTTCCAGAGAGGAAGAGAGGCTCCACCGTCTGGACCCAAAACGTGCGCTCTCCTTCTATATCGACCGCACGAAACACTTCCGGGTGGATGACCAGCTCTTTGTTGGCTACGTGGGCGCCAAAAAGGTCGGGCGGTGCACAAGAGGACCATCTCCCGCTGGGTTACCTTGTGCATCAAGACCTGCTATTCTTTGGCTAAGAAGGAGCCTCCTGTTGGGCTGCGTGCCCATTCCACCAGGGCAACGGCTGCTACCACGGCCTTGGGCCGCGGTGTTCCGCTGCCGGTTATCTGTCAGGCAGCTACGTGGGCCTCGCTGCACACGTTTACTAAGCATTACTGCCTTGACAGTCAGGTCCGGAGGGACGGCTTCTTTGGCCGTTCTGTCCTCCAGGACTTCCTTGTCTGATCTTTGTTCGCAGACCCACCACCGGGGTTGGTATTGCTGGGGTATCTATTCTAAGGTAAGGAATCTATCACTAACGTGTCTCTTTCAGATGCACAAGTTACTAACTAGTGTAACGATATATCTGTAAGAGACAGTAGTTAGTGATAGATTCCTTACCGCCCACCCATCCTCCCCGTTCTGCGAACTGATTTCTAGGGTTAAGGACATCCCTTTCAGGGCCCTAGTATTTTTCAGACACCTGTGTCAGCTTCTTGCATGGCTCTGCGTTCCTGGCGCGGAAAGTCGTGTACAGAACTGACGTCAGCGCGCAGGGGCGGCGCCTAAGTACTGCCCGCGACGTCATCCCGGCGATCACGACGCCGACGACGGACGCGGAGCCGCACGACGCCGCCTACCGACGCGCAAGGGTACTGCTACGCAAAACTTTCCGGATCCAGCCTGACGCCTGGGGATATTCTAAGGTAAGGAATCTATCACTAACTACTGTCTCTTACAGATATATCGTTACACAAGTTAGTAACTTGTGCAGCAAGATGTATGAACAGTGCTGGAGTCCCATTAGTTCTTTTTTTCCGAGACCTCATTGATTTTGGATCCAGAGCTGCTTAGGTTTTCCATAGTATTTTCCAATGTTGTAAGTTTTTTAGTTGTCATTTATGAAGTATTCCTCCACCCAAAACCCTGGGACTTCAAACCCTGTATGACCTGTGCTGTCCTATGTCTGTGATCAGCATAAATATTGCCTGTGGTTCCTTGCACGATTCATAGACCTGTTCCTTTGAACCCTGAAAGATCCCAAGCCATCCCCTTGTGGGAGCCCAAAATGCTTGAGACATGTAAGAAAGGCTGTGAGCTGTTATTTGTGATCTTATAGTATTTTGTTTAATAGAGTACATATAACTTCATATCCTGGAAGCCATTACTCGGCTGAGAAAGGGCACTCCCTATACCCTGATTGGCCTTCCTCAGATGATGGTTGGGGAGGAGACCCTCCTAGATTGGCTCTTCTGAGAAGGAACAGTGTCTCAGGCCTGTCTCCTCTGTTCTGTCCTGGAGGACACCTCATTCTTTCACTGGCATC
Organism: Calotriton arnoldi; assembly: GCA_963921515.1. Lineage (NCBI taxonomy): Eukaryota > Metazoa > Chordata > Amphibia > Caudata > Salamandridae > Calotriton > Calotriton arnoldi. The sequence goes on along the minus strand of CAWUFW010001374.1, from coordinate 2,829,146 downwards.
CCAGCTGCCCTGATTCCTACTGATGAGAGTCTGTGTGTAGATAGGCTGAGCGCTTATTACATGCGTTGCAGACTACACCAACGCAGAGCCGATTGTCGCGTAGAGGTAATGCTCAAGATTTTCCAGATCCACTCTAATGCCTGGGTAAGAAATCTTCTGCTAGATAGTGTCTCTACCAGATAAAGTGTTACCAAAGGAAAGTAACTTGTTTGTTAAAATCGAATGCGTAAGAGAAACAACTAGCAAGCATTTTTAAAGTCAAGAAGGGATAAAGGTTTCCCACAACATAGCCAGTGATGTGAAAAGATTGGCACTAGCAGTTCCAGGAAATCCCAGCAGGACGAGAAGCCCAGGTGTATGGGTACTTTGGATCAGACTCAAAATGGATTGAAGGTAAAGGTGTACTAGCCATGACTAGTCATTGCTTTGAATGTGACAAGCCTGGCATCATAGGAGGACTGCATAACAAATAAGCATTGGCAATGCCAATAGGTCTGCCTTTAAAAGAATGTTGTATGTTAATGTTAAGTATTGCAAGTAGAGAGTTAGCGCCATGAAACCGCCTGGTGTAAGTGCGCTCTACAAATATTTTTAACATAACAGAGTGTGAGAATGGATATATGTATTTGTGTAGAAGCAAAGAACTGTAGAATAAAATTGGTGTAAGTTAAAAGGTCAGGTGACAGTCTCACTGTCAAACCTCACCTAAAAATCCATGTAGGTTAATGACTGCCATCCTCCAATCTGTCCTTCTGCCAGAGAAAAACACCATAAATTATCTAGTTATCTAAGACAACATAATAGCGTGTGTGCACGTGCCCTTGAAAGTTTAACCTCAGGCAGCTGGATAAATAAACAAAATGATCTGCTAGAGACATCTAGCCGCAGATTCCTGACTTTAGAATCCTCCACAGGCGCGAGACTGGATCCAGAAATGTTTTTCCCACGGCACGTCCGCATACCAGCAGAGGGCGTCGCACGACTGTATCGACGTCGTCCACCGGATGTGACGTCGACAGAGTCCATATAACTCCCTCGCCGACGCGCTGACGTCGGTTCCTTCTTTTCTGCGCTTGCACCGTGGATCCGAAGCCATTAAGGGACTGTTTTTCAGATCCATCTCGATGTCTTGTCGAGAGAACAGTGTGCTTTTTCAAACTGTCATCCAAGTTTAAACCCTGTGGATCTTGTGATAGACAAATGTCGATCACGGATCCGCATACTGTCTGTTTGTGGTGCCTCTGAGAACATCACGACTCTGAGGACTGCGGTTGCTCCCAACGTCTTCGACAAAGGCACTGAAAGAGCAGCATATGAAACACCTGGCAGCGCGATTTTCTGAGAAACCGCACTGTTGTCACTCCTCACCAACGACTAGGGAGCAGTTGAGGAGTCATTCAGGTGAGGGGTCGTCTCCATCAACATCAAGTAGGGCTCCGAGAACACAACAGTCGAAACGTAAGTCTGATGTCTCCCTACTGTCGGTTGAGGAGCATTTACCAGAGTCTACCCCGCGTCTCTCCAAGTTTCCTAGAGCTGGGGCGGCTCAAGCCCAAATGTGGGACTATTATTTTTCCCTGCAAAAAGGGGCATCAGACTTCCTCTGGTGCGCCTTCTGGCCCCAAGGAGGTAGGAGGTGCCCTGACTGGACCTTCACAGGTGGGTTCACCTTCGGTGACAGTTGGGCCTTCTGAATCCGTTATCGGATTCGAGACAGCACTGGTGCACAACCCTTCGGGGTTCGCAACTTCGGCGTCCGTTCAGCCGTTTATTTCGACGGCGGTCAGTGCCGAATCTGTGGCTTCGGAGTAAAGTCGGCCAGTGATGGCGGCATTTAATGAACGCTGATCTCATTCCTATTTCCTATGTCCTGAAGAGGACGCAACAGCATTGGACAGTGCCGACAGTACCATCTTCTTTGGATAACTCTCCTTATGGTGTTATTCAGCCCTTGTCTGTTTTTCCTACGGAAATACACAGTTTGGTAACTGAAGGAGAGAATATTGAGGGTCAAAACACTTTGTATAATGTTGTCCAACATCCTGTGGAGTAAAATTGTCTGACTGAACTGGGGAAGGTTAGTGGATTAGAGTCCTCTCCAGCTTCAGATTTACTTTCTCCTCTTGGTATGGTAGCTGGGGTGTTGGACTGCCAGTTTCCATTGGTGGAGTTGTCCACAGAACCTTTGGTGAATATTCTTCAGCAAGGCGAGACGGGAGTGGAGCCTGTGCTCCCTTTTAATGAGTCTGTTTGACCAGTTTTTAGGCGCTTTGGCAAAACCCGTGGCAGTAGCTCCAGTTGACCGTGCCGTGGGCCATAGGCATCGACCTGCCCCTGGGGGCCCTCATTGTCTCCTGCGACATTCCACTACAAAAGGGCTGGTGGTTCAAGCTGCTACAGCTTCTTCGGACTCTAATGGCCTTCCCTTGGTTCTATCAGGCAAGGAATCCAGATGGTTAGAAAATTGTGGGAGGAATATATTTTCTTCTGTAAGCTTGACTTTGAGGTCTTTAAACACCACATGTGTTATGGGCAGATTCTCTCATGCTTTATGGTACTCTGTGGCACAGAGGCTACCTTCTCTGCCACAGTAAGCCAGAAATAAGCTATTGCAGGTGGTGCAAGATGGCCGGGAGGCGGCAAGATTCACCATCAAATGTGGTACCGACACCACTGATTCTGTGGGTAGAACTATGGCTCAGTCAGTTGCTCTGCGTAGGCATGCATGGCTGCGTCAGTCTGGGTTTTCGGAACCTGTGCAAGAGGGCCTAAAAGATATGCCGTTTGATGGTGTCCATTTATTCGGTGAAAAGGCTGATTCGGTTTTAAGACGCATCAGAGATGGTAGATCTGATAAGTCCACTTGAGTTACTTTTGTAAGCTTGAGTTTGGTTTTCGGTCTTGTGTAGAGGGGTACCTACACGACTGAGTTGTGATATGTTTCATCTGGTACGTCCTGGATAGTACTTTGCTTAGTGCAGAGGTTTATTTGATATCTGGTGTTTTTAATTCCGGGCAGTTGGGATTATAGAAGTTGTGTTGCAAGATAAATGGTTTTCTTGGTCATTCTGCTAGCTGCAGAGGTGCTGGACTCTGTTGGTGACAGTTTTCAGTGTTTAATTTGTGTTACGTTTTTTATCTGAGCCCTGTTGCAGGTCTTAAAGTTTGATTTGCTCTGGAGAATAATTCAGACTTAAAAGTGATACCCTTATGGTATATACTATACTCTATGTGGAGTTTTGTTTGTATGCTGTCGTGAGCAGCTTTAAATGTGCTTTTATATAATATATACACTGTCTCCGAAAAGCCCATCCAGGGCGAGATATGTCTGAGACGTGAGGGTGGGATAGCACACATGACATAGATTGAAATATGCAACTCTATATCGGTATATTGTATTAACAATTGATGACTATGGATTGAAGTGTGTGTAAAGCCCATCTGAGGGCGAAACGAAGCAGCTAAACAACATATTTCACCGATAGAAATTTGCAATCACGGATGGTTGAAAGTCATATCTTTACTGACTAAATGCAATGTATGCGACAAAATGCATGCATATATTCTTTGTACTACCACACTAAGATGGCGCTGATACAAGAGTTTGAGTAAGTCCCTTGTTGGGGTTCATGACTCATGGGAATGACGAATGTATTTAATATCTGAAAGAGACACGTTAGTGACAGATTCCTTACCTTAGAATATCCCCAGGCGTCAGGCTGGATCCGGAAAGTTTTTGCGTAGCAGTACCCTTGCGCGTCGGTAGGCGGCGTCGTGCGGCTCCGCGTCCGTCGTAGGCGTCGTGGTCGCCGTGATGACGTCGCGGGCAGTACTTAGACGCCGCCCCTGCGCGCTGACGTCAGTTCTTCTTTTTCCGCGCCAGTAAGCGCAGATCCGGGAAGAGCAGTGCCCTAGTCAATTTTTGACTAAATTTTTGGGTGATTTTTTCACTGTTTCTTTTCGAGTCTTCTCGACTCCTTGGTGTCGGTAGGGATGCCCGGCATCAAGCCATGCGACGCCTGTGGTCGAATGATGTCGATCACAGACCCGCACTTAGAGTGTCTCTACCGAGACCACGACACGAAGTCGTGCCCTGACTGCCGGGCCTTACACCCGAAGGCTTTGCGAGAGCGGTCTCGAAAGCTCCTCGAGGTCCGGCAGTCGGCTCCGCGCCGCACCAAGCCCCGGTCCCGGGAGAGGTCGAGGGGCCGGTCGCGGAGCCCCTGCCGGTCGGAGTACAAGTCTTCGCACTCCTCGGGTAAGTCGAAGCACAAAAAGTCTAAGAAGCACCATCGCTCTAAGACTTCGCCTCGCCGGTCTCGCGACTCGGCTGAGGCCCCTGTCGGCACCGTCCCCGCGGCTCCGGATGTGCCTGTGGCGCCGCCCCAGCGTTACCCGTCCTTCCCGGGTTCGGGGGCGACTCCGGCCGAGATACAGGAATTCCTGTCGGCCATGCCCCGCCTCTTCGGGCCTCAAGGTCCCTCCGGTGCGCCTTCGGGCCCCGCGGGCCCTGATGGGGTTGCTCCGGCGTCGCCGACGACTCCGGTCCCGGCGTCGCCTGTTCCGCCAGCCTTGATCCCGGCTCCGGCCCAGGCCTCGATCCCGGCTCCGGTGGTACCGCAACCCCGATCGACGCCGGTTGACCTAACCACGCCTCCGCCGGCGCCGATCTCCCCGGTGCCGTTCCCGACGACGCCCGGGGCTCCGGGCGGCGTCGTTCCCCGGTTCTCTCCGGTTCCGGACATGGAGCCGGACCGACGACGCCGGCTCCGGCGCCGATGAGACCTTGGGTCCCAGATGTCCCTCCTCCTCCATATTTTACACCAGAGGAGGACCAGGAGAGCTGGGAGGGGTCGGAAGATCCTCTCACACGGCAGTGTGAGTATGATGAGGACTGGGCAGAGGATCTTGGGGATGCCAGTGGTCTAGACACTTCCCCTGACACTGGCATGCTGTCTCCTCCCGTGGCTACGGAGGAGGGAGCAAATTTCGCAACGGTGTTGCGTAGAGCAGCTGGAGCCTTGCACCTCCAATTGCCTACTGTGGCTGTCAGGACTAATCTCCTGACAGAAGTGCTTCAGCCGGCAGCTTCTTCCACGGAGACTGTGCTGCCGTTTAATGATGCACTGTCTGACGTTCTTTTGGGCACCTGGTCCAAGCCCACCACAGGGGATCCTGTGGATAGGAACGTGGCCCGACGCCATCGCCCTGCTCCCGGCGACCCCTTGTTTCTCTCTCAACATCCCACCCCCGAGAGCTTGGTTGTCCAAGCCTCTGCCTCCCAAACCGCCTTCCCTACCGCCCCTCCGGATAGGGAATCCAAACGCCTGGACCAGTTTGGGAAGAAGGCTTTTTCTTCCTCCAGTGCTGGCTTGCGGTCCGTCAACACTGCTTGCCTTTTGGGCCGATATACCCACTCCCTGTGGGATTCGGTGGCGACTGTTTTGCCCCAGTGTTCTGAGGAAGTCCAGACACTGCTTACCCGCACCATTGCGGAAGGTAGAGATGCGGCTAAATACACCATACGTTGTGGCCTTGATACCGCCGACTCGCTGGGCAGATCGCTTGCAACGACGGTGGCGCTGCGTCGCCACGCCTGGCTAAGAACAACTGGTTTCTCGGGTGAAGTCCAGAATACACTCATGGACATGCCCTTTGATGGAGTCGGTCTTTTTGGTTCCAAAGCAGACCATGCGCTGGAGCGTTTTAAGGACTCACGGGCTACTGCCAAGTCCCTGGGCCTTTCTGTTGTGCGCCCTCCGCTAACCTCTGCTTTTCGCCCCTTTCGTGGCCACGGAAGGGGCGCCCAGTCACGTCCACTGCCCAGCCACCGGCCCGCGCAGCAAGCGTCTTCGCGTGGCCGAGGACGTGGATACCGCCGTGGCGGTTCGGGTAACCAGCGTGCGGGTCAGGCCACCAACCCCGCCCCGTCCGCGGCCTCCAAGCCCTCCTAGTCCTTCCTTTCAGGTGCACAGCACACCAGTAGGGGGCAGGGTCCGCCATCACCTTCACCACTGGCGTCCCATCACCTCGGACAGGTGGGTCTTGGACATTGTCCGAAGGGGCTACTCCCTCCCCTTCGAGACCACCCCCCCAGCCATGCCACCTCAATTCCACTGCATGTCAGGGGATCACTTGGTGCTTCTGCAGAAGGAAGTCACGGCCCTCTTGGCCAAGAGGGCCATCGAGCATGTTCCGACCCCAGAATTAGGACGTGGTTGCTACTCCCACTACTTTCTGGTGCCCAAAAAGGACAAGGAGGACATGCGTCCTATCTTGGACCTCCGGAACGTCAATCGCTTCCTCCGGAAGGAGAAGTTCAAGATGCTCACCCTAGCTCAGGTCTTGACTGCCCTCGACCCTGGAGACTGGTTGGTAGCGTTGGACTTGCAGGACGCTTATTTTCACATCCCCGTCCTGCCGGCCCACCGGCGTTACCTTCGGTTCACGGTAGGCCTCGAGCATTTTCAGTTCACTGTGCTCCCCTTTGGCCTTACAAGTGCCCCTCGGGTGTTCACGAAAGTGATGGCGGTGGTCGCAGCTCATCTGCGCCGGGCAGGGGTTCCAGTCTTCCCCTACCTCGACGACTGGCTGCTGAAGGCAGGCTCGTCCCAGGCAGTCGTCTCCCACCTCCAGACTACGGCCGAACTCCTGCACTCGCTGGGGTTCTCCATCAATGTGCCGAAGTCGCATCTGATTCCTTCTCCACAGCTCCTTTTCATCGGAGCAGTTCTGGACACGACGCAGTTTCGGGCCTATCCTCCCGAACGGCGAGTCTGGGATATTCAGGCTATGATTCCGATCTTTCAGCCTTTATCCTGGGTTTCGGTACGGATGACCCTGAGGCTGCTGGGCCTCATGGCCTCCTGCATCCTGCTGGTCGATCATGCCAGATGGCATATGCGGGCTCTGCAGTGGGACCTGAAGTTCCAGTGGGCGCAGCACCAGGGCAACCTGTCCGATCACGTCCAGATTTCGGAGGGGACTGCAAAACAGTTGCAGTGGTGGCTCTCGAACCGGCAATGGGTCATGGGCAGATCCCTCTCCCTTCCCCAGCCAGAGCACACAGTTGTGACGGACGCGTCCCTTCTGGGATGGGGCGGTCACATGGGAGAGGCGGAGATCAGAGGCCTCTGGTCTCTGGCGGAGTCCCGGCTCCATATCAACCTTCTGGAGCTCCGGGCGATCCGACTTGCACTCAAGGCATTCCTTCCCTCTGTCAAAGGGACGGTAGTGCAGGTGTTCACAGACAACACCACCGCCATGTGGTATTGCAACAAACAGGGCGGGGTGGGGTCGTGGACCCTATGTCAGGAGGCTCTGCGCCTCTGGACATGGCTGGAACATCAGGGCATATTCCTGATGGTTCAACACCTGGCAGGTTCCCTGAACGCCAGGGCGGACGAACCTCAGCCGCAGGTGCATGATGGATCACGAATGGCGTCTTCACTCGGAGGTGGCGCAAGGGCTCTTTCAGCAGTGGGGAGAGCCTTGGTTAGATCTGTTCGCCACCGAAGAGAACGCGCAATGTCAGCAGTTCTGCGCGTTGGAATTTCCAGGCGGCACTCGCTCGGCGACGCTTTTCGTCGCGAGTGGAGTTGCGGTCTGTTGTACGCCTTTCCGCCTATACCACTTCTACCCAGAGTGTTGAAGAAGATTCGGCGCGACCGGGCCCAAGTCATCCTTGTGGCTCCGGACTGGGCTCGAAGAGTTTGGTATCCCGAGCTACTCAGCATGAGCGTCGATCCCCCGATCCGTCTGCCTCTTCGGGAGGATCTTCTGTCGCAGCAGCAGGGGACGGTCCTCCACCCGAACCTGTCCAGCCTCCACCTGCTTGCGTGGAGATTGAGCGGCGGCAGTTGATTCCTTTCGACTTGCCTCCCGAAGTTTGTGATGTGATTCTGGCAGCCAGGCGTCCCTCCACTAAGGTGGTATACGCCTGCAGGTGGAACAAGTTTGTGGCATGGTGCACAGCAAAGGCTGTGAATCCCCTCTCTGCCCCTCTTTCAGAGGTTCTTCTGTTCCTTCTTTCTCTGGCCCAACAGGGTTCTGCCCTGGGTACCATCAAGGGCTATCTTTGTGCTATCTCGGCCTTCCTCAGGCTTCCTGATCAGCCCTCCCTTTTCAAGTCCCCTGTTGTTAACAGGTTCCTAAAAGGCATTACACACCTCTTCCCTCCTGTTCCGTTTGTGATGCCTCAGTGGGACTTGAACTTGGTTCTTACCTTTCTCATGTGCGCTCCCTTTGAGCCTCTACATAACTGTCCTCTTCGTCTTCTGACTCTGAAGACAGCCTTTCTGGTGGCCATCACCTCCGCTCGGCGGGTGAGTGAGCTCCAGGCTCTATCATGCAAACCTCCCTTTCTGTCTGTCCATCCAGACAAGGTTGTTCTTCGGACGCGTCCGTCCTTCTTGCCAAAGGTGGTTACTGCCTTCCACATTGGGCAGACCATCACTTTGCCCACCTTCTTTCCGCCTCCGCATCCTTCCAGAGAGGAAGAGAGGCTCCACCGTCTGGACCCAAAACGTGCGCTTTCCTTTTATGTCAACCGCACACAACACTTCCGGGTGGATGACCAACTCTTTGTTGGCTACGTGGGCGCCAAAAAAGGTCGGGCGGTGCACAAGAGAACCATCTCCCGCTGGGTAACCTTGTGTATCTGAAAGAGACACGTTAGTGACAGATTCCTTACCTTAGAATATCCCCAGGCGTCAGGCTGGATCCGGAAAGTTTTTGCGTAGCAGTACCCTTGCGCGTCGGTAGGCGGTGTCGTGCGGCTCCGCGTCCGTCGTCGGCGTCGTGATCGCCGGGATGACGTCGCGGGCAGTACTTAGGCGCCGCCCCTGCGCGCTGACGTCAGTTCTTCTTTTTCCGCGCCAGCAAGCGCAGATCCGGGAAGAGCAGTGCCCTAGTCATTTTTTGACTAACTTTTTGGGTGAATTTTTTCACTGTTTCTTCGAATCGACTCCAAGGTGTCGTAGGGATGCCCGGCTTTAAACGTTGCGACGCCTGTGCTCGGATGATGTCCATCACAGACCCGCATCTGCAGTGTCTCTTCTGCCTCGGCCGAGGCCACGACACGAAGTCGTGTTCCGACTGCCGGGCCCTCAACCCGAAAGCTTTGCGAGAGCGGTCTCGAAAGCTCCTCGAGGCCCGGCAGTCGGCTCCGCGCCATTCCAAGCCCAGGTCGCGTGAGAGGTCGAGGGGTCGTCGCGGAGTCCTCACCGGTCGTCGGGATCCAAGTCTTCGTCGTCCGGTAAGTCTAAGCACAAGAAGTCCAAAAGCATCATCGCTCTAGGACTTCGCCTCGCCGGTCTCGCGACTCGGCTGAGGCCCCTCCCGGCACCGTCCCCCCGCGGCCCCGGACATGCCTGTGGAGTCGCCCCCGCAATACCCGTCCTTCCCGGGTTCGGGGCGGATCCGGCCCAAGTACAGGAATTCCTGTCGGCCATGGCCCGCCTCTTCGGGCCTCAAGGTCCCTCCGGTGCGCCTTCGGGCCCCGCGGGCCCTGATGGGGTTGCCCCGGCGTCGCCGCCGACTCCGGTCCCGGCGTCGCTCGTGCCTCCAGCCTCGATCCCGGCTCCGGCTTCGGCCCCGGCCTCGATCCCGGCTCCGGTGGTGCCGCAACCCCCATCGACGCCGGTCGACCTGACCACGCCTCCGCCGGCGCCGATGTCTCCGGTGCCGTTCCTGACGCCGCCCGGGGCTCCGGGCGGCGTCGTCCCCATGTACTCTCCGGCTCCGGACATGGAGCCGGACCGACGTCGCTCGACGCCGGTTCCGGCGCCGATGGGACCTTGGGTCCCAAATGTCCCTCCTCCTCCTTATTTTGAACCAGAGGAGGACCAGGAGGACTGGGAGGGGTCTGAGGACCCTCTGACACAGCAGTGTCAGTATGATGAGGACTGGGCAGAGGAACTAGGGGATGCCAGTGGTCTAGATACTTCCCCTGACACTGGCATGCTGTCTCCTCCCGTGGCTACGGAGGAGGGAGCCAATTTTGCAACGGTGTTGCGTAGGGCAGCTGGAGCCTTACATCTCCGACTCCCTACGGTGACGGTCAAGACTAATCTCTTGACAGAAGTGCTTCAGCCGGCGGCCTCCTCCTTGGAGACTGTGCTGCCGTTTAACGATGCACTTACTGACGTTCTTTGGGCGCCTGGTCCAAGCCCAACACAGGGGCTCCTGTGGATAGGAACGTGTCCCGACGCCATCGCCCAGCTCCGGGCGACCCCCTGTTTCTCTCTGTCCACCCCACTCCTGAGAGCTTGGTTGTCCAAGCCTCCGCTTCCCAAACCGCCTTCCCTACCGCCCCTCCGGATAGGGAATCCAAACGCCTGGATCAATTTGGGAAGAAGGGTTTTTCTTCCTCCAGTGCTGGCTTGCGGTCCATCAACACCGCTTGTCTTTTGGGCCGATATACCCACTCCTTGTGGGATTCGGTGGCGACTGTTTTGCCCCAGTGTTCTGAGGAGGTCCAGACACTGCTTTCCCGCGCCATTGCGGAAGGAAGGGATGCGGCCAAATACACCATACGATGTGGCCTTCATACCGCCGACTCGCTGGGCAGATCTATTGCAACGACGGTGGCGCTGCGTCGCCACGCCTGGCTGAGAACCACTGGTTTTTCAGGGGATGTCCAGAATACTCTTATGGACATGCCCTTTGATGGAGTCGGTCTTTTTGGTTCCAAAGCAGACCATGCGTTGGAGCGCTTTAAGGACTCACGGGCTACTGCCAAGTCCCTGGGCCTTTCTGCTACACGCCCTCCGCTAACTTCTGCTTTTCGCCCCTATCGTGGCCACGGAAGGGGCGCCCAGTCACGTCAGCAGCCCAGCCACCGGCCCGCGCAGCAGGCGTCTTCGCGTGGCCGAGGACGTGGATACCGCCGTGGCGGTTCGGGCAACCAGCGTGCGGGTCAGGCCACCACCTCCAACCCGTCCGCGGCCTCCAAGCCCTCCTAGTCCCTCCTTTCAGGTGCACAGCACGCCAGTAGGGGGCAGGGTCCGCCATCACCTTCACCACTGGCGTCCCATCACCTCGGACAGGTGGGTCTTGGACATTGTCCGAAGGGGCTACTCCCTCCCCTTCGAGACCACCCCCCAGCCATGCCACCTCAATTCCACCGCATGTCAGGGGATCACTTGGTGCTTCTACAGAAGGAAGTCACGGCCCTCTTGGCCAAGAGGGCCATCGAGCATGTTCCGACCCCAGAAGTAGGGCGTGGTTGCTACTCCCACTACTTTCTGGTGCCCAAAAAGGACAAGGAGGACATGCGTCCTATCTTGGACCTCCGGAACGTCAATCGCTTCCTCCGGAAGGAGAAGTTCAAGATGCTCACCCTAGCTCAGGTCTTGACTGCCCTAGACCCTGGAGACTGGTTGGTAGCGTTGGACTTGCAGGACGCCTATTTCCACATCCCCGTCCTGCCGGCCCACAGGCGTTACCTTCGGTTCACGGTAGGCCTCGAGCATTTTCAGTTCACCGTGCTCCCCTTTGGCCCCTCGGGTGTTCACGAAAGTGATGGCGGTGGTCGCAGCTCATCTGCGCCGGGCAGGGTTTTCAGTCTTCCCCTACCTCGACGACTGGCTGCTGAAGGTGGGCTCGTCCCAGGCAGTCGTCTCCCACCTCCAGACTACGGCCGAACTCCTGCACTCGCTGGGGTTCTCCATCAATGTGCCTAAGTCACATCTGATTCCTTCTCCACAGCTCCTTTTCATCGGAGCAGTTCTGGACACGACGCAGTTTCGGGCCTCTCCTCCCGAACGGCGAGTCCGGGATATTCAGGCTATGATTCTGATCTTTCAGCCTTTATCCTGGGTTTCGGTACGGATGACCCTGAGGCTGCTGGGCCTCATGGCCTCCTGAATCCTGCTGGTCAATCATGCCAGGTGGCATATGCGGGCTCTGCAGTGGGACCTGAAGTTCCAGTGAGCGCAGCACCAGGGCAACCTGTCCGATCACGTCCAGATCTCGGAGGGGACTGCACAACAGTTGCAGTGGTGGCTCTCGAACCGGCAATGGGTCATGGGCAGATCCCTCTCCCTTCCCCAGCCAGAGCACACAGTTGTGATGGACGCGTCCCTTCTGGGATGGGGCGGTCACATGGGAGAGGCGGAGATCAGAGGCCTCTGGTCTCCGGCGGAGTCCCGGCTCCATATCAACCTTCTGGAGCTCCGGGCGATCCGACTTGCACTCAAGGCATTCCTTCCCTCTGTCAAAGGGAAGGTAGTGCAGGTGTTCACCGACAACACCACCGCCATGTGGTACTGCAACAAACAGGGCGGGGTGGGGTCGTGGACCCTCTGTCAGGAGGCTCTGCGCCTCTGGACATGGCTGGAACATCAGGGCATGTTCCTGATGGTTCAACACCTGGCAGGTTCCCTGAACGCCAGGGCGGACGAACCTCAGCCGCAGGTGCATGATGGATCACGAATGGCGTCTTCACTCGGAGGTGGCGCAAGGACTCTTTCTACAGTGGGGAGAGCCTTGGTTAGATCTATTCGCCACCGAAGAGAACGCGCAATGTCATCAGTTCTGCGCGTTGGAATTTCCAAGGCGGCACTCGCTCGGCGACGCTTTTCGTCACGAGTGGAGTTGCTGTCTATTGTACGCCTTTCCGCCTATACCACTTCTACCCAGAGTGTTGAAGAAGATTCGGCACGACCGGGCCCAAGTTATTCTTGTGGCTCCGGACTGGGCTCGATGAGTTTGGTATCCCGAGCTACTCAGTATGAGCGTGGATCCCCCGATCCGTCTGCCTCTTCGGGAGGATCTTCTGTCGCAGCAGCAGGGGACGGTCCTCCACCCGAATCTGTCCAGTCTACACCTGCTTGCGTGGAGATTGAGCGGCGGCAGTTGATTCCTTTCGACTTGCCTCCCGAAGTTTGTGATGTGATTCTGGCAGCCAGGCGTCCCTCCACTAAGGTGGTATACGCCTGCAGGTGGAACAAATTTGTGGCATGGTGCACAGCAAAGGCTGTGAATCCCCTTTCTGCCCCTCTTTCTGAGGTCCTTCTGTTCCTTCTTTCTCTGGCCCAACAGGGTTCTGCCCTGGGTACCATCAAGGGTTATCTTTGTGCTATCTCGGCCTTCCTCAGGCTCCCTGATCAGCCCTCCCTTTTCAAGTCCCCTGTTGTTAACAGGTTCTTAAAAGGCATTACACACCTCTTCCCTCCTGTTCCGTTTGTGATGCCTCAGTGGGACTTGAACTTGGTTCTTACCTTTTAATGTGCGCTCCCTTTGAGCCTCTACATAACTGTCCTCTTCGTCTTCTGACTCTGAAGACAGCTTTTCTGGTGGCCATCACCTCCGCTCGGCGGGTGAGTGAGCTCCAGGCTCTATCTTGCAAACCTCCCTTTCTGTCTGTTCATCCAGACAAGGTTGTTCTTCGGATGCGTCCGTCCTTCTTGCCAAAGGTGGTTACTGCCTTCCACATTGGGCAGACCATCACTTTGCCTACCTTCTTTCCGCCTCCGCATCCTTCCAGAGAGGAAGAGAGGCTCCACCGTCTGGACCCAAAACGTGCGCTCTCCTTCTATATCGACCGCACAAAACACTTCCGGGTGGATGACCAGCTCTTTGTTGGCTACGTGGGCGCCAAAAAGGTCGGGCGGTGCACAAACGAACCATCTCCCGCTGGGTTACCTTGTGCATCAAGACCTGCTATTCTTTGGCTAAGAAGGAGCCTCCTGTTGGGCTGCGTGCCCATTCCACCAGGTCAACGGCTGCTACCACAGCCTTGGGCCGCGGTGTTCCGCTGCAGGATATCTGTCAGGCAGCTACGTGGGCCTCGCTGCACACGTTTACCAAGCATTACTGCCTTGACAGTCCGGTCCGGAGGGACGGCTTCTTTGGCCGTTCTGTCCTCCGGGACTTCCTTGTCTGATCTTTGTTCGCAGACCCACCACGGGGTTGGTATTGCTGGGGTATCTATTCTAAGGTAAGGAATCTGTCACTAACATGTCTCTTTCAGATGCACAAGTTACTAACTTGTGTAACGATATATCTGTAAGAGACAGTAGTTAGTGACAGATTCCTTACCACCCCACCCATCCTCCCCGTTCTGCGAACTGATTTCTAGGGTTAAGGACATCCCTTTCAGGGTGCTAGTATTTTTCAGACACCTATGTCAGCGTCTTGCATGGCTCTGCGTTCCTGGCGCGGAAAGTCGTGTACAGAACTGACGTCAGCGTGCAGGGGCGGCGTCTAAGTACTGCCCGCGACGTCATCACGGCGACCACGACGCCTACGACGGACGCGGAGCCGCACGACGCCGCCTACCAACGCGCAAGGGTACTGCTAAGCAAAAACTTTCAGGATCCAGCCTGACGCCTGGGGATATTCTAAGGTAAGGAATCTGTCACTAACTACTGTCTCTTACAGATATATCGTTACACAAGTTAGTAACTTGTGCTTCATGTCCGTTTCCGGCGCGCCTGGCACTGACGAAGGCGTCAGCCGAAACGCGTTTGTTTACTGCAGAGTTCAATAATAAACTGAGAACTCACTCCCGCGAGTGCTTCTTCTTGTGCGCATTGGGCACATACTACAGAGCATTCATTTTACACACTGGTACACCCCCGTGAAGGAAGCACCCGCTCGTGAGTGCACGGGCAAAGGTGGAACAAGGAGCGTGAATTTTCGTTCCCGTGCACCGCCGCTACAGGATTTCCTGTGGAGGAAGGAGAAGAACACACCTGCGGATAAAACGAGATCCGGAGGTCATCGCTTACATGCAATAGGTGAGCGGTTCATTACAGTGTATGTAGCGGCAAGGCAAGGGGGACCACACTGCAGAATTGATAGTAAGCTGATGGTTATGCTTTATAATAACCTTGAGTAATGTTCAGCGAATCAGAATGCCGGGAAGCGGCATTGGACATCTTTAAGAAACGCCCCTCAGTGGGATTAGAGAGTAATGGAAAAGAAGTACGAGTGATCTCGAACCTACACTCCAAATTTACGGCTCTGGAAAGATTATACGAACATGAAATTCGGAAGTGGTGGGAGGCCACATCTTTCCAAAGTTATATCGAGGCTAACCGGGTACCGAGAGGACTTAGAATATATACGGTACCTGCCTATGAAAACCCGGACCCCTTACTGTTAGAGGAATGGGCAGAGTACACAACGCACTCCAGCCAGGGTATGCTGCATATTCTGGTGAAGTTTGTGTGGAGTGATAAAAAAAAAGCACTCAAAGACATCCAGGATCTCGAAAATGAGATTGCAAAGGATGAGGATAAGACCAAACAAGACGAATTAAAGGAACAGATGAGAAAACGTTTAAAAAGTTATGAACAGAAAATCAAGCAAAGAAAACAGGAGAAGTTTCAAAGGGATGAGAAAAATTATGCACTAGGCAGGGTATTAACCTTTGCCAAGAAATTTGACGCCCCAAGAAGGGAGCTTCAGAGCAAGAAGTCACACGCAATCACAGCCAGAAATTTCGGAATCGGACATTACGGATAACAAACAGTCAGGAGAGGATAGTGGAAGTCTGCGTGCAACATCCACCATTAAGACCCCTTTTCACGAGGAATTTCAACTCATCCGTCAATCCTGGCAAAGGGGCAACAAGGGGAAACCACCCGACTCAAAAGCCACAGAAAAACAAGAAGAGGGGGCTGGTGGCGCAAGAGGCAACAGATCGCCGCCTGTGACACGCAGCAAGAAATTCAACAAACGGAAGTAACCGAGGACAACCTTACGATTGTCAACCTTACACCGAAGGTCTTGTCCAAAAGCGAAGAATCTGTTTTAAAACTAGGATCTGAAAGAGACACGTTAGTGACAGATTCCTTACCTTAGAATATCCCCAGGCGTCAGGCTGGATCCGGAAAGTTTTTGCGTAGCAGTCCCCTTGCGCGTCGGTAGGCGGCGTCGTGCGGCTCCTCGTCCGTCGTCGGCGTCATGATCGCCGGGATGGCGTCGCGGGCAGTACTTAGACGCCGCCCCTGCGCGCTGACGTCAGTTCTTCTTTTTTCCGCGCCAGTAAGCGCAGATCCGGGAAGAGCAGTGCCCTAGTCATTTTTTGACTAACTTTTTGGTGATTTTTTTCACTGTTTTTCTTCGAGTCATCTAGGCTCCGAGGTGTCGGTAGGGATGCCCGGCTTCAAGCCATGCGACGCCTGTGGTCGAATGATGTCGATCACAGACCCCCACCTAGAGTGTCTCTACTGTCTCGACCACGACACGAAGTCGTGTTCCGACTGCCGGGCCTTACACCCGAAGGCTTTGCGAGAGCGGTCTCGAAAGCTACTCGAGGTCCGGCAGTCGGCTCCGCGCTGCACCAAGCCTCGGTCACGCGAGAGGTCGAGGGGCCGGTCGCGGAGTCCAAGTCTTCGCACTCCTCGGGTAAGTCGAAGCACAAAAAGTCTAAGAAGCACCATCGCTCTAAGACGTCGCCTCGCCGGTCTCGCGACTCGGCTGAGGCCCCTGTCGGCACCGTCCCCGCGGCTCCGGAGGTGCCTGTGGAGCCGCCCCCGCATTACCCGTCCTTCCCGGGTTCGGGAGCGACACCGGCCGAGATACAGAAATTCCTGTCGGCCATGGCCCGCCTCTTCGGGCCTCAAGGCCCCTCCGGTGCGCCTTCAGGCCCCGCGGGCCCTGATGGGGTTGCCCCGGCGCCGCCGACGACTCCGGTCCCGGCGCCGCCTGTCTCATCAGCCTCGCTCCCGGCTTCGGCCCCGGCCTCGATCCCGGCTCCGGTGGTACCGCAACCCCCATCGACGCCGGTTGACCTAACCACGCCTCCGCCGCCGACGATGTCCCCGGTGCCGTTCCTGACACCGTCCGGGGCTCCGGGCGGCGTCGTTCCCCGGTTCTCTCCGGACGCGGCGTCGGACCGACGTCGACCGGCTCCGGCGCCAATGAGACCTTGGGTCCCTGACGTCCCCCCTCCTCCTTATTTTCTGTCGGAGGAGGACCGGGAGAGCTGGGAGGGGTCGGAAGACCCTCTCACACAGCAGTGTGAGTATGATCAGGATTTGGCAGAGGAGCTTGGGGATGCCAGTGGTCTGGACACTTCTCCTGACACTGGCATGCTGTCTCCTCCTTCCTTGGCTACGGAGGAGGGAGCAAATTTCGCAACGGTGTTGCGTAGAGCAGCTGGAGCCTTACACCTCCAATTGTCTACAGTGGCTGTCAGGACTAACCTCCTGACGGAAGTGCTTCACCGGCTGCTACCTCCTCGGAGCCATTGCTGCCGTTTAATGATGCACTGTCTGACGTTCTTTTGGGCACCTGGTCCAAGCCCGCCACAGGGGCTCCTGTGGATAGGAACGTGGCCCGACGCCATCGCCCTGCTCCGGGCGACCCCTTGTTTCTCTCTCAACATCCCACCCCCGAGAGCTTGGTTGTCCAAGCCTTTGCCTCCCAAACCGCTTTCTCTACCGCCCCTCCGGATAGGGAATCCAAACGCCTGGACCAATTTGGGAAGAAGGCCTTTTCTTCCTCCAGTGCTGGCTTGCAGTCTGTCAACACCGCTTGCCTTTTGGGCCGATACTCCCACTCTCTGTGGGATTCGGTGGCGCTCGTTTTGCCCCAGTGTCTTTAGGAGGTCCAGACACTGCTTTCCCGCACCATTGCGGATGGAAGGGATGTGGCAAAGTACACCATCCGTTGTGGCCTTGATACCGCCGACTCGCTGGGCAGATCGCTTGCGACGACGGTGGCGCTGCGTCGCCACGCCTGGCTGAGAACAACTGGTTTCTCGGGTGATGTCCAGAATACACTCATGGACATGCCCTTTGATGGAGTCGGTCTTTTTGGTTCCAAAGCAGACCATGCGCTGGAGCGCTTTAAGGACTCACGGGCTACTGCCAAGTCCCTGGGCCTTTCTGCTGTGCGCCCTCCGCTAACCTCTGCTTTTCGCCCCTTTCGTCGCCACGGGAGGGGCGCCCAGTCACGTCCGCTGCCCAGCCACCGGCCCGCGCAGCAAACGTCTTTGCGTGGCCGACGACGTGGCTTCCGCCGTGGCGGATCGGGCAACCAGCGTGCGGGTCAGGCCACCAACCCCGCCCCGTCCGCGGCCTCCAAGCCCTCCTAGCCCTTACTTTCAGGTGCACAGCACGCCAGTAGGGGGCAGGGTCCGCCATCACCTTCACCACTGGCGTGCCATCACCTCGGACAGGTGGGTCTTGGACATTGTCCGAAGGGGCTACTCCCTCCCCTTCGAGGCCACCCCCCCAGCCATGCCACCTCCATTCCACCGCATGTCAGGGGATCACTTGGTGCTTCTTCAGAAGGAAGTTGCGGCCCTCTTGGCCAAGAGGGCCATCGAGCGCGTTCCGACCCCAGAAATAGGACGTGGTTGCTACTCCCACTACTTTCTGGTGCCCAAAAAGGACAAGGTGGACATACGTCCTATCTTGGACCTCCGGAACGTCAATCGCTTCCTCCAGAAGGAGAAGTTCAAGATGCTCACCTTAGCTCAGGTCTTGACTGCCCTCGACCCTGGAGACTGGATGGTAGCATTGGACTTGCAGGACGCTTATTTCCACATCCTCGTCCTGCCGGCCCACCGGCGTTACCTGCGGTTCATGGTGGGCCTCGAGCATTTTCAATTCACCGTGCTCCCCTTGGCCTCACAAGTGCCCCTCGGGTGTTCACGAAAGTAATGGCGGTGGTCGCAGCTCATCTGCGCCGGGCAGGGGTTCCAGTCTTCCCCTACCTCGACGACTGGCTGCTGAAGGCGGGCTCGTCCCAGGCAGTCGTCTCCCACCTCCAGACTACGGCCGAACTCCTGCACTCGCTGGGGTTCTCCATCAATGTGCCAAAGTCGCACCTGATTCCTTCTCCACAGCTCCTTTTCATCAGAGCAGTTCTGGACACGACGCAGTTTCGGGCCTATCCTCCCGAACGGCGAGTCCGGGATATTCAGGCTATGATTCCGATCTTTCAGCCTTTATCCTGGGTTTCGGTACGGATGACCCTGAGGCTGCTGGGCCTCATGGCCTCCTGCATCCTGCTGGTCACTCATGCCAGATGGCATATGCGGGCTCTGCAGTGGGACCTGAAGTTCCAGTGGGCGCAGCACCAGGGCAACCTGTCCGATCACGTCCAGATCTCGGAGGGGACTGCAAAACAGTTGCAGTGGTGGCTCTCGAACCAGCAATGGGTCATGGGCAGATCCCTCTCCCTTCCCCAGCCAGAGCACACAGTCGTGACGGACGCGTCCCTTCTGGGATGGGGCGGTCACATGGGAGAGGCGGAGATCAGAGGCCTCTGGTCTCCGGCGGAGTCCCGGCTCCATATCAACCTTCTGGAGCTCCGGGCGATCCGACTTGCACTCAAGGCATTCCTTCCCTCTGTCAAGGGGAAGGTAGTGCAGGTGTTCACAGACAACACCACCGCCATGTGGTACTGCAACAAACAAGGCGGGGTGGGGTCGTGGACCCTATGTCAGGAGGCTCTGCGCCTCTGGACATGGCTGGAACATCAGGGCATATTCCGGATGGTTCAACACCTGGCAGGTTCCCTGACCGCCAGGGCGGACGAACTCAGCCGCAGGTGCATGATGGATCACGAATGGCGTCTTCACTCTGAAGTGGCGCATGGACTCTTTCTACAGTGGGGAGAGCCTTGGTTAGATCTATTTGCCACCGACGAGAACGCGCAATGTCATCATTTCTGCGCGTTGGAATTTCCAAGGCGGCACTCGCTCGGCGACACTTTTCGTCGCGAGTGGAGTTGCGGTCTGTTGTACGCTTTTCCGCCTATGCCACTTCTACCCAGAGTGTTGAAGAAGATTCGGCGCGACCGGGCCCAAGTCATCCTTGTGGCTCCGGACTGGGCTCGAAGAGTTTGGTATCCCGAGCTACTCAGTATGAGCGTCGATCCCCCGATCCGTCTGCCTCTTCGGGAGGATCTTCTGTCGTAGCAGCAGGGGACGGTCCTCCACCCGAACCTGTCCAGCCTCCACCTGCTTGCGTGGAGATTGAGCGGCGGCAGTTGATTCCTTTCGACTTGCCTCCCGAAGTTTGTGATGTGATTCTGGCAGCCAGGCGTCCCTCCACTAAGGTGGTATACGCCTGCAGGTGGAACAAGTTTGTGGCATGGTGCACAGCAAAGGCTGTGAATCCCTCTCTGCCCCTCTTTCAGAGGTTCTTCTGTTCCTTCTTTCTCTGGCCCAACAGGGTTCTGCCCTGGGTACCATCAAGGGCTATCTTTGTGCTATCTCGGCCTTCCTCAGGCTTCCTGATCAGCCCTCTCTTTTTAAGTCCCCTGTTGTTAACAGGTTTCTAAAAGGCATTACACACCTCTTCCCTCCTGTTCCGTTTGTGATGCCTCAGTGGGACTTGAACTTGGTTCTTACCTTTCTTATGTGCGCTCCCTTTGAGCCTCTACATAACTGTCCTCTTCGTCTTCTGACTCTGAAGACTGCCTTTCTGGTGGCCGTCACCTCCGCTCGGCGGGTGAGTGAGCTCCAGGCTCTATCATGTAAACCTCCCTTTCTGTCTGTCCATCCAGACAAAGTTGTTCTTAGGACGCGTCCGTCCTTCTTGCCAAAGGTGGTTACTGCCTTCCACATTGGGCAGACCATCACTTTGCCCACCTTCTTTCCGCCTCCGCATCCTTCCAGAGAGGAAGAGAGGCTCCACCGTCTGGACCCTAAACGTGCGCTTTCCTTTTACATCGACCGCACACGCCATTTCCGGGTGGATGACCAGCTCTTTGTTGGCTACGTGGCGCCAAAAAAGGTCGGGCGGTGCACAAGCGAACCATCTCCCGCTGGGTAACCTTGTGTATCAAAGCCTGCTATTCTTTGGCTAAGAAGGAGCCTCCTGTTGGGCTGCGTGCCCATTCCACCAGGGCAACGGCTGCTACCACGGCTTTGGGCCGCGGTGTTCCGCTGCGGGATATCTGTCAGGCAGCTACATGGGCCTCGCTGCACACGTTTACAAAGCATTACTGCCTTGACAGTCAGGTCCGGAGGGACGGCTTCTTTGGCCGTTCTGTCCTCCAGGACTTCCTTGTCTGATCTTTGTTCGCAGACCCACCACCGGGGTTGGTATTGCTGGGGTATCTATTCTAAGGTAAGGAATCTGTCACTAACGTGTCTCTTTCAGATGCACAAGTTACTAACTTGTGTAACGATATATCTGTAAGAGACAGTAGTTAGTGACAGATTCCTTACCGCCCCACCCATCCTCCCCGTTCTGCGAACTGATTTCTAGGGTTAAGGACATCCCTTTCAGGGCCCTAGTATTTTTCAGACACCTATGTCAGCTTCTTGCATGGCTCTGCGTCCCTGGCGCGGAAAGTCGTGTACAGAACTGACGTCAGCGCGCAGGGGCGGCGTCTAAGTACTGCCCGACGGCGACGACGGACGCGGAGCCGCACGACGCCGCCTACCGACGCGCAAGGCTACTGCTACGCAAAAAACTTTCCGGATCCAGCCTGACGCCTGGGGATATTCTAAGGTAAGGAATCTGTCACTAACTACTGTCTCTTACAGATATATCGTTACACAAGTTAGTAACTTGTGCATTAGCGCAGTGCTATCCACGCCGAGATAGAAAGGGACAAAGTCTTTTGCCATTTTTACAGCAAAGTCTTTAAGCATAGGATTAGCACAGTGCTATCCCGGCCGAGCTGTAAAATGGCCAAAGCCTTTTACCACTCCAGGCACAGTATTACAATTAAAAACTTTGATAGAAAAGCAGACATTTGAGGTGAGCAAATTTAGAGTGTCGCTGGTGTTGAGAGTTCTCTTACAGGAGCTGCTTTCCACCTAAACTTGAGAACTACCCAGAGTTCTCTGCTTCTGTTTTTGCATAATTTATTCGTCACTCTATGCCTGAAAGGGTTTTGTTTTGATAGATATATATATATATATATATATATATATATATATATATATATATATATATATATATATATACATTCATATGTGTATATCTGCTGAGCAAGGTTTGCTTAGCTTATGCAATTTTAGTTGCACGTTGGAGTGAACTGAGTTCTAATCTATGTGTATGGTTAGTTCTCTGTAGTATGATATCATATATCCTTGTACCATGGTACCCCTTGTTAGGTACTTTTGAATTTGTACCTCATTGGAGTATGGGGGATATGATGTGCCTTTTATTGAGAGGCATATGCGCAAAGACCCTCATAATTCGCTTGGGTAATATGATGGTGTATTATGTGTTTCTATTGTGAGACTCTAGAGCATCTATCCCAAAATTCCTTATGATAATTCTCAAGAGGTAGCTGGTAGCCTACATTATTAATTATGTGGCTTCGGCTTTTTCCCTAGTACTTGCCTTACATTCACGTGATAGATGATTTCTCTACGTCTGCTAGATGTAGAACATTTTTAACCAAACGCTTATCTTGTGAAGCTTTATGACATTATATTGCTATTCAGGTTCTCGCTTATGGCCACTGCTATTGAGCATGTTCATACTCTCAAGCCATGATTGATTGCTTACTTTCCTGGTGTTGTATCAGGTTATTCTAGGTCTTTAGGCAGATATAGTTTATTAAGCAATTCCATTCCTTCTATTGGAAAGATTATCTTTTTTCTGGATTGTCATAACGCTGTGCATTATTGCTAAAGATTTTCTTTGTTTCTGAAGAATTTTTCCTTCTAATGGTGTACTATTTCTTCTCTTTGAAGAATGAATATAGGCTGGTCCTTGAAGGGGAGAGACGTGAGCCTTGTAGTTTCTACCTTTTGTAGAGGTCTTTTATTCCTGACATTCAGGATCATTGCGCTCTTAGAGGTCATTTCCTTTCATTATCTGCCTGTCTATGGTTGCTGGTAGACAACTTTTATCCTAATTTCCTGCCTCTAGGGGCTGTAAGTTGGGTTCGCACATTGCAAAGTGTAGTTCCTTGAGGGTAAGAGAAAGTAATGTTTGTCTTTTTCAGTGGTCAGATAATTTACCAGAATATTGGTAGATGGTCGTTATTCATAAAGCAAGGCCTTTTGCAGACCTTGCTTTTAGTTAGACTATCAAGATTTCTTTTTGTTCTCGCCACCTTCCGACGCGCAGGGGTACTGCTGACAAAAACTTTCCGGATCCAGTCTGACGCCTGGGGGTATTCCAAGGTAAGGCATCTATCACTAACTAATGCACAAGTTACTAAGTAACGATATATCTGTAAGAGACAGTAGTTAGTGACAGATTCCTTACCTCAGAATATCCCCAGGCGTCAGGCTGGATCCGGAAAGTTTTTTGCGTAGTAGTACCCTTGCGCGTCGGTAGGCGGCGTCGTGCGGCTCCGCGTCCGTCGTCGGCGTCGTGATCGCCGGGATGACGTCGCGGGCAGTACTTAGGCGCCGCCCCTGCGCGCTGACGTCAGTTCTGTACACGACTTTCCGCGCCAGGAACGCAGAGCCATGCAAGAAGCTGACATAGGTGTCTGAAAAATACTAGGGCCCTGAAAGGGATGTCCTTAACCCTAGAAATCAGTTCGCAGAACGGGGAGGATGGGTGGGGCGGTAGGAATCTGTCACTAACTACTGTCTCTTACAGATATATCGTTACACAAGTTAGTAACTTGTGCATCTGAAAGAGACACGTTAGTGACAGATTCCTTACCTTAGAATAGATACCCCAGCAATACCAACCCCGGTGGTGGGTCTGCGAACAGAGATCAGACAAGGAAGTCCTGGAGGACAGAACGGCCAAAGAAGCCGGACCTGACTGTCAAGGCAGTAATGCTTTGTAAACGTGTGCAGCGAGGCCCACGTAGCTGCCTGACAGATAACCGGCAGCGGAACACCACGGCCCAAGGCCGTGGTAGCAGCCGTTGCCCTGGTGGAATGGGCACGCAGCCCAACAGGAGGCTCCTTCTTAGCCAAAGAATAGCAGGTCTTGATGCACAAGGTAACCCAGCGGGAGATGGTCCTCTTGTGCACCGCCCAACCTTTTTGGCGCCCACGTAGCCAACAAAGAGCTGGTCATCCACCCGGAAGTGTTTTGTGCGGTCAATATAGAAGGAG
The DNA here is from genome assembly GCA_963921515.1 of Calotriton arnoldi. NCBI lineage: Eukaryota > Metazoa > Chordata > Amphibia > Caudata > Salamandridae > Calotriton > Calotriton arnoldi. Next base: position 2,805,187 of record CAWUFW010001374.1, on the reverse strand, counting down.
AGCGCACGTTTTGGGTCCAGACGGTGGAGCCTCTCTTCCTCTCTGGAAGGATGCGGAGGCGGAAAGAAGGTGGGCAAAGTGATGGTCTGCCCAATGTGGAAAGCAGTAACCACCTTTGGCAAGAAGGACGGACGCGTCCGAAGAACAACCTTGTCTGGATGAACAGACAGAAAGGGAGGTTTGCAAGATAGAGCCTGGAGCTCACTCACCCGCCGAGCGGAGGTGATGGCCACCAGAAAGACTGTCTTCAGAGTCAGAAGACGAAGAGGACAGTTATGTAGAGGCTCAAAGGGAGCGCACATTAAAAAGGTAAGAACCAAGTTCAAGTCCCACTGAGGCATTACAAACGGAACAGGAGGGAAGAGGTGTGTAATGCCTTTTAAGAACCTGTTAACAACAGGGGACTTGAAAAGGGAGGGCTGATCAGGGAGCCTGAGGAAGGCCGAGATAGCACAAAGATAACCCTTGATGGTACCCAGGGCAGAACCCTGTTGGGCCAGAGAGAGAAGGAACAGAAGGACCTCAGAAAGAGGGGCAGAAAGGGGATTCACAGCCTTTGCTGTGCACCATGCCACAAATTTGTTCCACCTGCAGGCGTATACCACCTTAGTGGAGGGACGCCTGGCTGCCAGAATCACATCACAAACTTCGGGAGGCAAGTCGAAAGGAATCAACTGCCGCCGCTCAATCTCCACGCAAGCAGGTGTAGACTGGACAGGTTCGGGTGGAGGACCGTCCCCTGCTGCTGCGACAGAAGATCCTCCTGAAGAGGCAGACGGATCGGGGGATCTACCCTCATATTGAGTAGCTCGGGATACCAAACTCTTCGAGCCCAGTCCGGAGCCACAAGAATGACTTGGGCCCGGTCGTGCCGAATCTTCTTCAACACTCTGGGTAGAAGTGGTATAGGCGGAAAGGCGTACAATAGACCGCAACTCCACTCGTGACGAAAAGCGTCGCCGAGCGAGTGCCGCCTTGGAAATTCCAACGCGCAGAACTGATGACATTGCGCGTTCTCTTCGGTGGCGAATAGATCTAACCAAGGCTCTCCCCACTGTAGAAAGAGTCCTTGCGCCACTTCCGAGTGAAGACGCCATTCGTGATCCATCATGCACCTGCGGCTGAGTTTGTCCGCCCTGGCGTTCAGGGAACCTGCCAGGTGTTGAACCATCAGGAACATGCCCTGATGTTCCAGCCATGCCCAGAGGCGCAGAGCCTCCTGACAAAGGGTCCACGACCCCACCCCGCCCTGTTTGTTGCAGTACCACATGGCGGTGGTGTTGTCTGTGAACACCTGCACTACCTTCCCTTTGACAGAGGGAAGGAATGCCTTGAGTGCAAGTCGGATCGCCCGGAGCTCCAGAAGGTTGATATGGAGCCGGGACTCCGCCGGAGACCAGAGGCCTCTGATCTCCGCCTCTCCCATGTGACCGCCCCATCCCAGAAGGGACGCCGTCCGTCACGACTGTGTGCTCTGGCTGGGGAAGGGAGAGGGATCTGCCCATGACCCATTGCTGGTTCGAGAGCCACCACTGCAACTGTTTTGCAGTCCCCTCCGAGATCTGGACGTGATCGGACAGGTTGCCCTGGTGCTGCGCCCACTGGAACTTCAGGTCCCACTGCAGAGCCCGCATATGCCATCTGGCATGATTGACCAGCAGGATGCAGGAGGCCATGAGGCCCAGCAGCCTCGGGGTCATACGTACCGAAACCCAGGATAAAGGCTGAAAGATCGGAATCATAGCCTGAATATCCCGGACTCGCCGTTCGGGAGGATAGGCCGGAAACTGCGTCGTGTCCAGAACTGCTCCGATGAAAAGGAGCTGTGGAGAAGGAATCAGATGCGACTTCGGCACATTGATGGAGAACCCCAGCGAGTGCAGGAGTTCGGCCGTAGTCTGGAGGTGGGAGACGACTGCCTGGGACGAGCCCGCCTTCAGCAGCCAGTCGTCGAGGTAGGGGAAGACTGAAACCCCTGCCCGGCGCAGATGAGCTGCGACCACCGCCAACACTTTCGTGAACACCCGAGGGGCACTGGTAAGGCCAAAGGGGAGCACGGTGAACTGAAAATGCTCGGGCCTACCGTGAACCGAAGGTAACGCCGGTGGGCCGGCAGGACGGGGATGTGGAAATATGCGTCCTGCAAGTCCAACGCTACCAACCAGTCTCCAGGGTCGAGGGCAGTCAAGACCTGAGCTAGGGTGAGCATCTTGAACTTCTCCTTCCGGAGGAAGCGATTGAAGTTCCGGAGGTCCAAGATAGGACGCATGTCCTCCTCGTCCTTTTTGGGCACCAGGAAGTAGTGGGAGTAGCAACCACGCCCTACTTCTGGGGTCGGAACATGCTCGATGGCCCTCTTGGCCAAGAGGGCCGTGACTTCCTTCTGCAGAAGTACCAAGTGATCCCCTGACATGCGGTGGAATTGAGGCGGCATGGCTGGGGGTGGACTCGAAGGGGAGGGAGTAGCCCCTTCGGACAATGTCCAAGACCCACCTGTCCGAGGTGATGGTACGCCAGTGGGGAAGGTGATGGCGGACCCTGCCCTCTACCGGCGTGCTGTGCACCTGAAAGGAGGGACTAGGAGGGTTTGGAGGCCGCGGACGGGTTGGAGGTGGTGGCCTGACCCGCACGCTGGTTGCCCGATCCGCCACGGCGGAATCCACGCCCTCGGCCACGCGAAGACGCCTGCTGCGCGGGCCGGTGGCTGGGCTGCTGACGTGAAGGGCGCCCCTACCGTGGCCACGATAGGGGCGAAAAGCAGAAGTCAGCGGAGGGCGTGTAGCAGAAAGGCCCAGGGACTTTGCAGTAGCCCGTGAGTCCTTAAAGCGCTCCAACGCATGGTCTGCTTTGGACCCAAAAAGACCGACTCCATCAAAGGGCAGGTCCATGAGAGTATTCTGGACATCTCCTGAAAAACCAGTGGTTCTCAACCAGGCGTGGCGTCGTAGCGCCACCGTCGTTGCAATAGTCCTGCCCAGCGAGTCGGCGGTATCAAGGCCACATCTTATTGTGTATTTGGCCGCATCCCTTCCTTCCGCAATGGCGCGGGAAAGCAGTGTCTGGACCTCCTCAGAACACTGGGGCAAAACATTCGCCACCGAATCCCACAAGGAGTGGGTATATCGGCCCAAAAGGCAAGCGGTGTTGATGGACCGCAAGCCAGCACTGGAGGAAGAAAAACCCTTCTTCACAAATTGATCCAGGCGTTTGGATTCCCTATCCGGAGGGGCGGTAGGGAAGGCGGTTTGGGAAGCGGAGGCTTGGACAACCAAGCTCTCAGGGGTGGGGTGGACAGAGAGAAACAGGGGTCGCCCGGAGCTGGGCGATGGCGTCGGGACACGTTCCTATCCACAGGAGCCCCTGTGTTGGGCTTGGACCAGGCGCCCAAAAGAACGTCAGTGAGGGCGTCGTTAAACGGCAGCACAGTCTCCGTAGAGGAGGCTGCCGGCTGAAGCACCTCTGTCAAGAGATTAGTCTTGACCGCCACAGTAGGGAGTTGGAGATGTAAGGCTCCAGCCGCCCTACGCAACACCGTTGCAAAATTGGCTCCCTCCTCCGTAGCCACGGGAGGAGACAGCATGCCAGTGTCAGGGGAAGTATCTAGACCACTGGCATCCCCTAGACCCTCTGTCCAGTCCTCATCGTACTGACACTGTTGTGCCAGAGGGTCATCAGACCCCTCCCAGTCCTCCTGGTCCTCCTCAGGTTCAAAATAAGGGGGAGGAGGGACATTTGGGACCCAAGGACTCATCGGCGCCGGAACCGGCGTCGAGCGACGTCGGTCCGGGTCCATGTCCGGAGCCGGAAGGAACTGGGGGACGACGACGCCCAGAGCCCCAGGCGGCGTCGAGAATGGCACCGGAGACATCGGCGCCGGCGGAGGTGTCGTTAGGTCGACCGGCGTCGATGGGGGTTGTGGAGCCGGGATCGAGGCCGGAGCCGGGATCGAGGCTGGAGGCACGGGCGACGCCGGAGCCGTCGGCGACGCCGGAGCAACCCCATCAGGGCCCGCGGGGCCCGAAGGCGCACCGGAGGGACCTTGAGGCCCGAAGAGGCGGGCCATGGCCGACAGGAATTTCTGCACTTGGGCCGGATCCGCCCCCGAACCCGGGAAGGACGGGTATTGCGGGGGCGACTCCACAGGCATGTCCGGGGCCGCGGGGGCGGGGACGGTGCCGGGAGGGGCCTCAGCCGAGTCGCGAGACCGGCGAGGCGAAGTCCTAGAGCGACGATGCTTTTTGGACTTTTTGTGTTTTGACTTACCGGACGAAGAAGACTACGATGCCGCTCTCGCAAAGCTTTCGGGTGGAGGGCCTGGCAGTCGGAACAAGACTCCGTGTCGTGGCCTCGGCCGAGGCAGAAGAGACACTCCCAATGCGGGTCTGTGACGGACATCATCCGAGCACAGGCGCCGCAACGTTTAAACCCGGGCATCCCTACGACACCTTGAAGTCGATGGAAGAAAAACTGTGAAAAAATCACCAAAAAGTTTGGTCAAAAAATGACCAGGGCACTGCTCTTCCCGGATCTGCGCTTGCTGGCGCGGAAAAAGAAGAACTGACGTCAGCGCGCAGGGGCGGCGCCTAAGTACTGCCCGCGACGTCATCCCGGCGATCACGACGCCGACGACGGACGCGGAGCCGCACGACGCCGCCTACCGACGCGCAAGGGTACTGCTACGCAAAAAACTTTCCGGATCCAGCCTGACGCCTGGGGATATTCTAAGGTAAGGAATCTGTCACTAACGTGTCTCTTTCAGATGTTTCTTACAGATATATCGTTACCGAAGGTAAGTAACTTGTTCTATACTACCATTGTTTAATGGTGACCTTTTAGGCAACTTGCATTACTCTGGCTGGTTGGATGCTGTTGCTTTTCTTAGGGTATAATTCCGCTATAGTCACATACTGTTATATCTGAAAGAGACACGTTAGTGATAGATTCCTTACCTTAGAATATCCCCAGGCGTCAGACTGGATCCGGAAAGTTTTTCGTTAGCAGTACCCCTGCGCGTCAGTAGGTGGCGTTGTGCGGCTCCGCGTCCGTCGCTGGCGTCGTAAGCGCCGAGATGACGTCATGGAGACTACTTAGGCGCCACCCATGCGCGCTGACGTCAGTTCTTTCTTTTTCCGCGCCAGTAAGCGCAGATCCGGTTAGAGCACGTACCCTAGTCACTTTTTGACTACCCTTTTTGAGACTTTGCCTCCCGTAAGTTTTGGTTTACTTGGTGCACGTAGGGATGCCTGGATTTAAGTCTTGTGGGGCCTGCCGTCGCAATATGTCGGTGGCGGACCCCCACGATGTCTGCCTCTACTGCCTGGAGACCGCCCACGACTCCCGGTCCTGTCTGGACTGTCGGGCCATGGCCCCGAAGGCCTTGAGGGAGCGGCACCGGAAGCTGCTGGAGGTCCGGCACTCGTCCCAGCGCCGTTCCCGGTCCAGGGGCCGTTCCAGGGAACGCTCGCGGGGCCACAGTCATCGCTCCTCGGGCTCCAAGTCTTCACCCTCGGATTCGGGTAAGAGACGACACAAAAAGAAGTCGAAGAAGCGTGTTCGCTCTCCGACGTCCCCCCGTCGGTCCCCGGATGCGGACGAGGGGGACAGGGGTTCTGCCCCTGCGGCTCCTTCGGAGCTCGAGAGTCCCGCGGCCTACCCACCTTACCCGGGTCCGTCGGCGACTCCCGCACAGGTGCAAGAATTTCTTGCTACCATGGGACCGCCTTTTTAGGCCTCAGGCTCCCGCCGGCGCGCCCTCGGGCCCCGCGGTCCCGTGTCAGGATCCTGTTGGGCCGTCGGTGCCGCCGGCGGATCCAGCTTCGGCGCCACAGGATCCTGCGCCGTCGGCTCCGGCCACGGTGCCACAAGGTCCGTCGCTGCCGGCTCCCTCCCCAGCGCCACCCTTGGCTCCGCCTCCGGCGCCGCAGTTGGTGCCATTTGTCCCGCCCTTGCCCAGGTTCCAGGACCGTTTTGCTCCTACCTGGGATCCGCGTTGGGACACGGCGCCGGTCCGGCCGGCGCTGTTCTCGGCACCGTTCCCGACGCCGTTTGTTCCTTCCCCGGCTCCTGCCCTACCGCAGCGGTCTGTGCCACATGCGGCGGAGGTGAAGAACGACTGGGAGGGGTCCAAGGACCCTCTTGCTCGTCAGTGTGACTCTGAGCAGGACTGGGCGGACGACTTGGAGGATGCCGGCGACCTCGACGTCTCCTCTGACCCGGGGTTTGCCTCTCCCCCGCCTACCATGGAGGAGGGCGCCTCCTACACGGTGCTCCGTCGGGCAGCTGAGGTTCTCAACCTTGATCTCCCTACGGTGGCCCTCAAAACTAACCTCCTCACTGAGGTGCTCCAGACGGCGTCCACTTCGTCGGAGCCCCTGCTGCCATTTAATGACGCCCTCACTGACGTCTTGCTGGGCACTTGGTCGCGGCCAGCCACAGGGGCCCCTGTGGATAAGAACGTCGCCAGGCGTCATCGCCCGGCGCCCGGTCACCCTGCCTTTCTGACCACTCACCCTATGCCTGAGAGCCTGGTCATCCAAGCTTCGACGTCCCAGAGTCCCTTCCCCACGGCTCCGCCGGATAAGGACTCCAAGAAGCTGGAGCAGTTCGGCAAGCGGTTGTTCTTTTCGGCCAGCTTGGGGCTGCGGTCGGTGAACACAGCTTGCCTATTGGGCCGCTTTTCCCACACGGTGTGGGATACAGTTGCACAGGTGTTGCCTCAGTGTCCTGAAGAGACCCAAGCTGTGCTGTCCCAAGCTGTTGCCGAGGGTAAAGATGCGGCTAAGTTCGCCATTCGGTGTGGTTTGGACACCGCAGACTCACTAGGTAGAGCGATTTCTACGACTGTGGCGCTTCGTCGCCACGCCTGGTTGAGATCTACCGGGTTCTCGCCAGATGTCCAAAGCTCGCTCATGGACATGCCCTTTGATGGCACTCGCCTGTTTGGCGATAAGGCCGACAGTGCGCTGGAGCGTTTTAAGGACTCGCGGGCCAAGTCCTTAGGTCTTTCCACGAAAAGCCCAGCCACTCCTGGTTTTCGTTCCTTTCGTGGCCACGGAAAGGGCGCCCAGGCACGTTCCTTCAGCAAGCCTTTGCAGAACCAGCCTCAACGCGGATGCGGTTTCCGCATTGGTGGGTCTGGGAATCAGTGTGGGGGTCAGTCCACCTCCGCCCCCGCTGCTTCTGCCTCCAAACCTTCCTAATCCGAGCTTTGGGGGGCACCCCACGCCAGTGGGTGGCAGGATCCGCCATCATCTCCCCCACTGGCACGCTATCACATCGGACAAGTGGGTGTTGCAGATCATCCGCAGGGGTAACGCCCTTCCCTTTCAGTCCGCCCCTCCAGCCATGCCACCTCAGTTCCGCCGCATGTCGGGGGACCACTTGGCACTTCTCCTGCAGGAAGTCACGGCCCTCTTGGCCAAGGAGGCCATCGAGCGTGTTCCTGGGCCAGACGTAGGGAGTGGTTGTTATTCCCACTACTTTCTGGTCCCCAAGAAGGACAAGGGGGGCTTGCGCCGCATCTTGGACCTCAGGAACATCAATTGCTTCCTCCGGAAGGAGAAGTTCAAGATGTTGACTCTGGCTCAGGTCTTGGCTGCCCTCGACCCTGGAGACTGGATGGTAGCGTTGGACTTGCAGGACGCCTATTTTCACATCCCCGTCCTGCCGGCCCACCGGCGTTACCTGCGGTTCACGGTAGGCCAGGAGCATTTTCAGTTTGCCGTGCTCCCCTTCGGCCTTACCAGCGCCCTCGGGTGTTCACGAAGGTGATGACGGTGGTCGCAGCTCATCTGCGCAGGTATGGGGTGTCAGTCTTCCCCTACCTCGACGACTGGTTGTTGAAGGCGGGCTCGCCCCAGGCAGTCGTCACCCACCTTCAGACTACGGCCGACCTCCTGCATTTGCTGGGGTTCTCCATCAACGTGCCGAAGTCGCACCTGAGTCCCTCTCAGAAGCTCCCCTTCATCGGAGCGGTTCTGGATTCGACGCTGTTTCGGGTTTATCCTCCCGAGCAGCGAGTCCGGGATATTCAGGCTATGATTCCGATCTTTCAGCCTCTATCCCGGGTTTCAGTCAGGATGACCCTCCGGCTCCTGGGCCTGATGGCCTCCTGCATCCTGCTGGTGCAACATGCCAGATGGCATATGTGGGCTCTGCAGTGGGACCTGAAGTTCCAGTGGGCACAGCATCAGGGCGACCTGTCCGATCATGTCCAGATCTCGGAGGGCACTGCACGACTATTGCAGTGGTGGCTCACGAATCGCGATTGGGTCAATGGCAGATCCCTCTCCCTTCCCCAACCGGAGCACACAGTGGTGACGGATGCGTCCCTCCTGGGATGGGGTGGCCACTTGGGAGAGGCGGAGATCAGAGGCCTCTGGTCTCCGGCGGAGTCCCGGCTCCATATCAATCTTTTGGAGCTTCGGGCGATCCGGCTTGCATTGAAGGCATTCCTTCCCTCTGTCCGGGGAAGTGTAGTGCAGGTGTTCACGGACAACACCACCGCCATGTGGTATTGCATCAAGCAGGGCGGGGTGCGGTCGTGGACCCTATGTCAGGAGGCTCTGCGCCTCTGGACTTGGCTGGAACGTCAAGGCATTACCTTGGTGGTTCAACACCTGGCAGGTTCTCTGAACGCCAGGGCGGACGAACTCAGCCGCCAGTGCTTGATGGATCACGAATGGCGTCTGAACTCGGACGTGGCGCAAGGTCTCTTTCTGCAGTGGGGAGAGCCTTGGTTCGATCTATTCGCCACCGAAGAGAACGCGCAATGTCATCAGTTCTGCGCGTTGGAATTTCCAAGGCGGCACTCGCTCGAGGACGCTTTTCGTCGCGAGTGGAGGAGCGGTCTGTTGTACGCCTTTCCACCTATACCACTTCTGCCCAGAGTGCTGAAGAAGATTCGGCGCGACCGGGCCCAAGTCATTCTTGTGGCTCCGGATTGGGCACGAAGATAGTCAACATGGCGCTCGATCCCCCGATACGACTGCCTCTTCGGGAGGATCTTCTGTCGCAGCAGCAGGGGACGGTCCTCCACCCGAACCTGTCCAGCCTCCACCTCCATGCGTGGAGATTGAGCGGCGACAGTTGACAGCTTGCGATCTTCCTCCCGAAGTCTGTGATGTCATTCTGGCAGCCAGGCGGCCCTCCACTAAATCGGTATACGCCTGCAGGAGGAACAAGTTTGTGGCATGGTGCACAGCTAAGGCTGTGGATCCCCTTTCTGCCCCGCTTTCCGAAGTTCTTCTGTTCCTTCTTTCTTTGGCCCAGCAGGGCTCTGCTCTGGGCACTATCAAAGGTTATCTTTCGGCCATCTCCGCCTTTCTCAGGCTTCCAGATCAGCCTTCCTTGTTTAAATCTCCGGTTGTCAACCGTTTCCTGAAAGGCATTACGCACACGTTTCCTCCCGTGCCGTTCATTATGCCTCAATGGGATTTAAATCTTGTCTTGACATATCTGATGTGCGCTCCCTTCGAGCCTCTTCATACCTGTCCTTTGCGTCTTCTCACTCTCAAGACGGCTTTCCTGGTAGCTATCACCTCTGCCAGAAGAGTGAGTGAGCTCCAGGCTCTTTCTTCCAAACCTCCTTTCCTTTCTGTTCATCCGGACAAGGTGGTTTTAAGGACCCGTCCTTCTTTCTTGCCAAAGGTTGTCACGCCCCTCCACATCGGGCAGACCATCACTTTGCCCACTTTCTTTCCGCCTCCGCATCCTTCGAAAGAGGAAGAGAGGCTCCACTGTCTGGACCCAAAACGTGCGCTCTCGTTCTACCTGAAGCGCACTCGACAGTTCCGGGTGGAGGACCAGCTCTTTGTTGGCTACGTGGGCGCCAAAAAAGGTCGGGCTGTGCACAAACGGACCATCTCTCGATGGGTCGTTCTCTGCATCAAAGCCTGTTACTCGTTGGCTAAGAAGGAGCCTCCTGTGGGGCTGCGTGCCCATTCTACCAGGGCGACAGCAGCCACTACTGCCTTGGGACGCGGCGTCCCCTTGCAGGATATTTGTCAGGCAGCTATGTGGGCCTCGCTGCACACGTTTACCAAGCATTACTGCCTTGACAGTCAGGTCCGGAGAGACGGCTTCTTTGGCCGTTCTGTTCTCCGTGACTTTCTGGTGTAATCCATTCGCAGACCCTCCACCGGGGTTGGTATTGCTGGGGTATCTATTCTAAGGTAAGGAATCTGTCACTAACGTGTCTCTTTCAGATGAACAAGTTACTTATCTTCGGTAACTATATATCTGTAAGAAACATTGGTTAGTGATAGATTCCTTACCGCCCCACCCATCCTCCCCGTTCTGCGAACTGATTTCTAGGGTTAAGGTCATCCCTTTAAGGGCCCTAGTTTCATGGCACCAATGGTCAGTTTCTTGCATGGCTCTGCGTTCCTGGCGCGGAAAGTCGTGTACAGAACTGACGTCGGCGCGCTTGGGTGGCGCCTAAGTAGTCTCCGTGACGTCATCTCGGCGCTTACGACGCCAGCGATGGACGCGGAGCCGCACAACGCCACCTACTGACGCGCAGGGGTACTGCTAACGAAAAACTTTCCGGATCCAGTCTGACGCCTGGGAATATTCTAAGGTAAGGAATCTATCACTAACTAATGTCTCTTACAGATATATCGTTACACAAGTAGTAACTTGTGCGTCACTGTTGCCTGCGGATTATTTGTCCCCATTATCTATCTTTTAATATAAATTCTCTTTTGTTGATACAATAGGAGCTTACTTATTTTACTCCTATGTCTCCAAATATATATGCACTTCTGTATATATGGGACATTCTAGAGGTACTTGAACACCTCTAGTTCTTTTTCCTATGGAAGGACTGCTTCTTTGTCGTTAGGGGCTAATGTTGTCTTTGGCTTCTTTCTCATATGAACGTTTGTTTTCCCAGTGGGGGATGGATTTTCTCTGTGTAGTTTACAGACCAGTCCTGACCTTATATGGTTTACAGGTGTTGTTCAGTGGCACGACCAGCTGTTCTGGGTTTTACAGGTTTGAACATGCTGTTCGGACTTGTATATATAACCAAATGGTTATGGATAATGTCTTATTGTCATGGGTAATATCTTCCCCATGCTTTGATTGTCTTATAATTTTTGTAACTGTGGTTCTGTCCACAGTAGTTGTGAGGTGAGAACTTCTAAAGCAGTTTTGTCTTACTGTCATGGGGATGTTATTCCCATGGTTTAATTGACCTGCGACTTTAATTACCTATGGTCCCTTAAAGGGGACTTTATATGGTAGGGTATGTTTCTGCTCATCCACATTATTATAAATTTCCAGTCTTTTCTCTTGTTCTGGATCGGGTTGGTCTTAGTAAGAGGCTTTTAATGGTTGCCGTTCGCAGACCCTCCTCCGGGGATGGTATGGCTTTGGCATTTGAATCTTAAGTAAGGAATCTGCGGCTAGCTGTCTCTATCAGATGATCAAGTTACTTACCTTTGGTAATGCATTATCTGGTAGAGACAGAATCTAGTCACAGATTTCTTAACTACCCTCCCATCCTCCACGCTCTGCGAACGGAGTCATTTTGAGTCTCAAATAGTTAGCTTAGTTCTTTAAAAAAATAAAGAAAGAAAAAGGAGGGGATTACAGTGATTGTTGGATAGGAGTTCTCTTTCATCTCATGGTTGTGGTTAAATTCATATACTGAATTATGGTTAGGAATTCAGTAATTATTTGACACATGAGTGTCTTTTGTTTTAGCATGCTGTTCAATAGACAATTTCTATATGTGGTCCGCGTTGCCAGTGCGGAAAATAGTCACGAAAGAAACTGACGTCAGCATGTCGGTGAGGGAGTTATATGGACTTCGTCAACATCGCATCCAGTGGACGACGTCGATACAGAGTCGCGCGATGCCCTCTGCCGGCGCGCGGACGTGCTGTGGGTAAAACATTTATAGATCCAGTGTCATGCCTGGAGAGGATTCTAAAGTAAGGGATCCTAGATCCTGTCTCTACCAGATACTGTGCTACCAAAGGTAAGTAACACAGCTGTGTGGCGAACCTGCGCTTTTTTTGTGGAAGCACGCAACAACTGACCAATCAAAACATGTACTCCTGGCTCCCAACTTGTGGGCAGAGCTAAAGCCCCTCTTCTGATGATCTCACATAAGTGTCTGGCGACAGCTGAGCTGTCAAGCGAGGCCATAAACATAAAGTTGGCATCCCCCAGATTGTGACCTTCCTTATGACTACTGCATACTACATCACTAACCCTGTATAATTGGCACTGATGTTAGTGGAAGTTTAAAAGGCTAACCCTGACATCAACAGCTAAGTTAATTCTTACACCCATAGCTTTCTCCAGGAATATGGTTCTTTGATGAAAAACAAAAGCATGAAACAGAGATGATAAAATTAGGCTGAGTAAACTGTAATCTATGTCAAATGTGATAGGCCAATATTGTCTGCTCATTGCAGCCCAAGTATTGGAATTTCAAATGCATTGGTGCCTGGTTTTTGGGTTGTTAGTTACTGCCACATTCTTTTTCAAGATTGAAATCCTATGATGTACCAGCCTATGAAAAAACAACCATACTAACCAAGTAACGTTGCCTTTTCAGCATTGCCCCACATTTCTGGATCCAAATGTGGATCCGTCATTGTTTCACAACGCAGTGGTCCAAATGGCGCTTTAAAATGCTTTATGGTCTCTCCTGTATAGACTACATGTTCGGAGCCGCGGGGCAGCTCCCCTTGTTCGGGGAGGTGAATCATCTCCCTAGAGGCATTTCTGATCATTTCCCACTGAGTTTATCCTAGGGGGGGGGGGGGACGAGACATAACTATAGTCAAATGGTGATTAGCCCCTGGAATTTACAGGTGCCAGCTATTAAAACAGGCATATTGACTGCTGCCAAAAATTACTTTGAGGAGAACAAGGAGTCGGTAGATTCTGCCCAGATATTATGGGAAGCGTATAAGGCAGTCATCAGGGGCCAGGGTGTCTCATTGATAGCCGGTCATAGGAAGGAGAGGCAGAAACAACTGTTGGAGATTGAAGCACAAATCCGAGAATTCGAAACGGAACTGCACCCCTGACCTACAGCATAAACTGCAAATTAAACAAAAGGCATACAGAGACATTGCTGAAGAAGCTGCCAAGGCACAGAACCGTGCCTCCCAACATCGAATATACGAGGTTGGAGACAAAGCTGGCAAATTGTTGACATGGTTAGACAAGAAGGAAAGGGCCTCCAGGTGGGTTGTCGAGATCAACCCAGATATGAGTACACCGGTGAGAAGCAGGCAGCAAATAGCGGAGGCCTTTGCGTCCTATTATGAACACCTTTACATGCCATCTCAATTGACCTATCTGGCCGATGCACAATTATTATTAGCTACCATTGGTCTCCCATCTCTCAGGATGGACGACAGAGAGAATCTCGAACGAGATCTCACTGTGACCGAAATAGTGCAGACAATAGGTGCTTTGCGACCCGGTAAAGCGATGGGCCCAAACGGCCTGCCAATTGAATTATTTAAATTAAATGCGGCTGCGGTGGCTCAGCATATGCTATCTGAAAGAAACAGTTAGTTATAGATTCCTTACCTTAGAATTACCCCCAGGCGTCAGACTGGATCCGGAAAGTTTTTCGTCAGCAGTACCCCTGCGCGTCGGAAGGTGGCGTCGGTCGACTCCCCGTTCGGCGTCATGGTCGCCGGGATGACGTCGCGGTAGCTACATAGACGCCGCCCTCGCGCGCTGACGTCAGTTTTTACTTTTTCCGCGCCAGCAAGCGCAGATCCGGAGAGAGCGGTACCCCCAGTCAATTTTTGACTGAACTTTTTTCTCGACTTTTGTCGATGTCGTTGTTTGAGTTCATCGACTCCTGGTGCACGAGGGATGCCCGGCTTTAGGCTTGCGGTTCCTGTAACCGACTCATGTCGTGATGGATCCGCACATCGTGTGCCTCTACTACCTGGAGCGCGACCACGACCCCAAATCTGAAAGAGACACGTTAGTGACAGATTCCTTACCTTAGAATATCCCCAGGCGTCAGGCTGGATCCGGAAAGTTTTTTGCGTAGCAGTACCCTTGCGCGTCGGTAGGCGGCGTAGTGCGGCTCCGCGTCCGTCGTCGTGGTCGCCGGGATGACGTCGCGGGCAGTACTTAGACGCCGCCCCTGCGCGCTGACGTCAGTTCTTCTTTTTCCGCGCCAGTAAGCGCAGATCCGGGAAGAGCAGTGCCCTAGTCAATTTTTGACTGTCCTTTTGTGATTTTTTCACTGTTTCTCCAACGACTCTTCACGACTCCTAAGGTGTCGTAGGGATGCCCGGCTTTAAGCCCTGCGAGGCCTGTGCTCGCATGATGTCGATCACGGACCCGCATCTCGAGTGTCTCTTCTGTCTCGGCCGAGACCACGACACGAAGTCGTGCCCTGACTGCCGGAAACTTCATCCAAAGGCTTTGCGAGAGCGGTCTCGAAAGCTGCTCAAGGTCCGGCAGTCGGCTCCGCGCCGCACCAAGCCCCGGTCCCGGGAGAGGTCGAGGGGCCGGACGCGGAGTCCCCACCGTTCGTCGGAATCCAAGTCTTCGCGCTCCTCCGGTAAGTCGAAGCACAAGAAGTCTAAGCGGCGCCATCGCTCTAAGACTTCGCCTCGCCGGTCTCGCAACTCGGCTGAGGCCCCAATCGGCACCGGCCCCGGACATGCCTGTAGAGCCGCCCCCGAATTACCCGTTCTTTCCGGGGTCGGGGGCGACTCAGGCCAAAATACAGGAATTCCTGTCGGCCATGGCCCGCCTCTTCGGGCCTTCAGGTCCCTCTGGTGCGCCTTCGGGCCCTGATGGGGTTGCCCCGGCGCCGCCGTCGACTCCGGTCCCGGCGCCGCTTGTCCCACCAGCCTTCATCCCGGCCTCGGCTCCGGCCCCGGCCTCGATCCCGGCTCCGGTGGTGCCGCAACCCACTTCGGCGCCGGTTGGACCTAACCACGCCTCCGCCAACGCCGATGTCCCCGGTGCCGTTCCTGACGCTCGTCCGGGGCTCCGGACGACGCCGTTCCCCGGTTCTCTCTGGCTCCGGACATGGAGCCGGACCGACTGCCGCCCGACGCCGGTTCCGGCGCCGATGAGACCTTGGGTCCCAAATGTCCCTCCTCCTCCATATTTTGAACAAGAGGAGGACCAGGAGAGCTGGGAGGGGTCTGAGGACCCTCTCACGCAACAGTGTGAGTTTGACCCGGACTGGGTTGAGGAACTTGGGGATGCCAGTGGTCTAGACACCTCCCCTGACACTGGCATGCTGTCTCCTCCCGTGGCTATGGAGGAGGGGGCTAATTTTGCAACGGTGTTGCGTAGAGCTGCTGGAGCCTTACATCTCCAGTTGCCTACTGTGGCCGTCAGGACTAACCTCCTGACAGAAGTGCTTCAGCCGGCGGCTTCCTCTTCGGAGACTGTGCTGCCGTTTAATGATGCACTCACTGACGTTCTTTTGGGTACCTGGTCCAAACCCACCACAGGGGGCTCCTGTGGATAGGAACGTGGCCCGACGCCATCGCCCTGCTCCGGGCGACCCCCTGTTTCTCTCCCAACATCCCACCCCTGAGAGCTTGGTTGTCCAAGCCTCTGCCTCCCAAACCGCCTTCCCTACCGCCCTCCGGATAGGGAATCCAAACGCCTGGACCAATTTGGGAAGAAGGCTTTTTCTTCCTCCAGTGCTGGCTTGCGGTCCGTCAACACCGCTTGCCTTTTGGGCCGATATACCCACTCCCTGTGGGATTCGGTGGCGGCTGTTTTGCCGCAGTGTTCTGAGGAGGTCCAGACACTGCTTACCCGCGCCATTGTTGAAGGGCGAGATGCGGCTAAATACACCATCCGTTGTGGCCTTGATACCGCCGACTCGCTGGGCATATCGCTTGCTACGACGGTGGCGCTCCGTCGCCACGCCTGGCTGAGGACAACTGGTTTCTCGGGTGATGTCCAGAATACACTCATGGACATGCCCTTTGATGGAGTCGGTCTTTTTGGTTCAAAGGCAGACCATGCGCTGGAGCGGTTTAAGGACTCACGGGCTACGGCCAAGTCCCTGGGCCTTTCTGTTGTACGCCCTCCGCTCAGCTCTGCTTTTCGCCCTTTCGTGGCCACGGAAGGGGCGCCCAGTCACGTCAGATGCCCAGCCACCGGCCCGCACAGCAAGCGTCTACGCGTGGCCGAGGACGTGGATACCGCCGTGGCGGTTCGGGCAACCAGCGTGCGGGTCAGGCCACCACCTCCAACCCGTCCGCGGCCTCCAAGCCCTCCTAGTCCCTCCTTTCCGGTTCATGGCACGCCAGTAGGGGCAGGGTCCGCCATCACCTTCACCACTGGCGTCCCATCACCTCGGACAGGTGGGTCTTGGACATTGTCCGAAGGGGCTACTCCCTCCCCTTCGAGACCACCCCCCAGCCATGCCACCTCAATTCCACCGCATGTCAGGGGATCACTTGGTACTTCTACAGAAGGAAGTCACGGCCCTCTTGGCCAAGAGGGCCATCGAGCATGTTCCGACCCCAGAAGTAGGTCGTGGTTGCTACTCCCACTACTTCCTGGTGCCCAAAAAGGACAAGGAGGACATGCGTCCTATCTTGGACCTCCGGAACGTCAATCGCTTCCTCCGGAAGGAGAAGTTCAAGATGCTCACCCTAACTCAGGTCTTGACTGCCCTCGACCCTGGAGACTGGTTGGTAGCGTTGGACTTGCAGGACGCTTATTTTCACATCCCCGTCCTGCCGGCCCACCGGCGTTACCTGCAATTCACGGTAGGCCTCGAGCATTTTCAGTTCACCGTGCTCCCCTTTGGCCTTACAAGTGCCCCTCGGGTGTTCACGAAAGTGATGGCGGTGGTCGCAGCTCATCTGCGCCGGGCAGGGGTTCCAGTCTTCCCCTACCTCGACGACTGGCTGCTGAAGGCGGGCTCGTCCCAGGCAGTCGTCTCCCACCTCCAGACTACGGCCGAACTCCTGCACTCGCTGGGGTTCTCCATCAATGTGCCGAAGTCGCATCTGATTCCTTCTCCACAGCTCCTTTTCATCGGAGCAGTTCTGGACACGACGCAGTTTCGGGCCTATCCTCCCGAACGGCGAGTCCGGGATATTCAGGCTATGATTCCGATCTTTCAGCCTTTATCCTGGGTTTCGGTACGGATGACCCTGAGGCTGCTGGGCCTCATGGCCTCCTGCATCCTGCTGGTCACTCATGCCAGATGGCATATGCGGGCTCTGCAGTGGGACCTGAAGTTCCAGTGGGCGCAGCACCAGGGCAACCTGTCCGATCACGTCCAGATCTCGGAGGGGACTGCAAAACAATTGCAGTGGTGGCTTTCGAACCGTCAATGGGTCATGGGCAGATCCCTCTCCCTTCCCCAGCCAGAGCACACAGTTGTGACGGACGCGTCCCTTCTGGGATGGGGCGGTCACATGGGAGAGGCGGAGATCAGAGGCCTCTGGTCTCCGGCGGAGTCCCGGCTCCATATCGACCTTCTGGAGCTCTGGGCGATCCGACTTGCACTCAAGGCATTCCTTCCCTCTGTCAAAGGGAAGGTAGTGCAGGTGTTCACAGACAACACCACCGCCATGTGGTACTGCAACAAACAAGGCGGGGTGGGGTCTTGGACCCTTTGTCAGGAGGCTCTGCGCATCTGGACATGGCTGGAACATCAGGGCATGTTCCTGATGGTTCAACACCTGGCAGGTTCCCTGAACGCCAGGGCGGACGAACTCAGCCGCAGGTGCATGATTGATCACGAATGGCGTCTTCACTCGGAAGTGGCGCAAGGACTCTTTCTACAGTGGGGTGAGCCTTGGTTAGATCTATTCGCCACCGAAGAGAACGCGCAATGTCATCAGTTCTGCGCGTTGGAATTTCCAAGGCAACACTCACTCGGCGACGCTTTTCGTCACGAGTGGAGTTGCGGTCTATTGTACGCCTTTCCGCCTATACCACTTCTACCCAGAGTGTTGAAAAAGTTTCGGCACGACCGGGCCCAAGTCATTCTTGTGGCTCCGGACAGGGCTCGAAGAGTTTGGTATCCCGAGCTACTCAGTATGAGCGTAGATCCCCCGATCCGTCTGCCTCTTCGGGAGGATCTTCTGTCGCAGCAGCAGGGGACGGTCCTCCACCCGAACCTGTCCAGCCTCCACCTGCTTGCGTGGAGATTGAGCGGCGGCAGTTGATTCCTTCGACTTGCCTCCCGAAGTTTGTGATGTGATTCTGGCAGCCAGGCATCCCTCCACTAAGGTGGTATACGCCTGCAGGTGGAACAAGTTTGTGGCATGGTGCACAGCAAAGGCTGTGAATCCCCTTTCTGCCCCTCTCTCTGAGGTTCTCCTGTTCCTTCTTTCCCTGGCCCAACAGGATTCTGCCCTGGGTACCATCAAGGGCTATCTTTGTGCCATCTCGGCCTTCCTCAGGCTCCCTTTTCAAGTCCCCTGTTGTTAACAGGTTTCTAAAAAGCATTACACACCTCTTCCCTCCTGTTCCGTTTGTGATGCCTCAGTGGGACTTGAACTTGGTTCTTACCTTTTAATGTGCGCTCCTTTGAGCCTCTACATAACTGTCCTCTTCGTCTTCTGACTCTGAAGACTGCCTTTCTGGTGGCCGTCACCTCCGCTCGGCGGGTGAGTGAGCTCCAGGCTCTATCATGTAAACCTCCCTTTCTGTCTGTCCATCCAGACAAGGTTGTTCTTAGGACGCGTCCGTCCTTCTTGCCAAAGGTGGTTACTGCCTTCCACATTGGGCAGACCATCACTTTGCCCACCTTCTTTCCGCCTCCGCATCCCTCCAGAGAGGAAGAGAGGCTCCACCGTCTGGACCCAAAACATGCGCTTTCCTTTTACATCGACCGCACACGCCATTTCCGGGTGGATGACCAGCTCTTTGTTGGCTACGTGGGCGCCAAAAAAGGTCGGGCGGTGCACAACAGAACCATCTCCCGCTGGGTAACCTTGTGTATCAAAGCCTGCTATTCTTTGGCTAAGAAGGAGCCTCCTGTTGGGCTGCGTGCCCATTCCACCAGGGCAACGGCTGCTACCACGGCTTTGGGCCGCGGTGTTCCGCTGCGGGATATCTGTCAGGCAGCTACGTGGGCCTCGCTGCACACGTTTACAAAGCATTACTGCCTTGACAGTCAGGTCCGGAGGGACGGCTTCTTTGGCCGTTCTGTCCTCCAGGACTTCCTTGTCTGATCTTTGTTCGCAGACCCACCACCGGGGTTGGTATTGCTGGGGTATCTATTCTAAGGTAAGGAATCTGTCACTAACGTGTCTCTTTCAGATGCACAAGTTACTAACTTGTGTAACGATATATCTGTAAGAGACAGTAGTTAGTGACAGATTCCTCACCGCCCCACCCATCCTCCCCGTTCTGCGAACTGATTTCTAGGGTTAAGGACATCCCTTTCAGGGCCCTAGTATTTTTCAGACACCTATGTCAGCTTCTTGCATGGCTCTGCGTTCCTGGCGTGGAAAGTCGTGTACGCGGAGCCGCACGACGCCGCCTACCGACGCACAAGGGTACTGCTACGCAAAAAACTTTCCGGATCCAGCCTGACGCCTGGGGATATTCTAAGGTAAGGAATCTGTCACTAACTACTGTCTCTTACAGATATATCGTTACACAAGTTAGTAACTTGTGCGTCGTGCTAGGACTACCGGACCATGGCCCGAAGTCTTTGCAGGAGCGGTCTCGAAAGCTACTCGAGGCCCGGCAGTCGGCTCTGCGCCGCTCGAGGTCCCGGTCGAGAGACCGGTATCGGAGCCAACACCATTCTGCGTCGAAGTCTTCGTACTCGGGGTCAGGTAAGTCAAAGCACAAAAAGAAGTCGAAGAAGCATCGTCGCTCTTCGACTTCTCCCCATCCGTCGGCCGACGCGACGAGGGATGCGGGTGGTGCCACTCCCGCGGCTCCGAGGTGCGGAGCCTGCTGGGTCGACTTCGGGGTCCCCCCCCCCCCCCTTTCTGGGACCCGGTGCGACTCTTGCCCAGCTTCGGAATTTCTACGAAGCGATGCATGCCATCTTTGGGCAGCCCGACTCCCCCGGCGCGCCTTCGGGCCAGCGGATTCGGCTGGGGGCCCTGGGCCTTTGTCGGCGGCTTCGGCCTCGGCGCCGCAGGGTCACCTTGGATCCAGGCCTGGATCCGGATCGGCCCCGGTCGACCTCGTTACGCCTCCCCCGGCGCCGATTCCACCGGCACCACGTCCGCCACCGGCGTCTGCTGTGTCCCTAGCCGACGTCGACCCCGGCCTCCACCTCGGGGTAGACACGGAGTCGAACCGGCGTCGACCAACGCCGACGGGTACTTTTGTGCCCCTGTTCTACCCTGGCTCTTTGAGACCAGATTGGCAGCCAGAGAAGGACTGGGAGGGGTCTGGAGATCCTTTAACAGACCAGATGGTGTATGAGCAGGACTGGAGAGAGGAACTGGGGGAAGCCAGTGCTTTGGATACCTCACCAGGCCTTGGCATGTTGTCTCCTCCTACGTGGCTATGGAGGAGGGAGCGTCATACGCAGTGGTGTTGCGTAGGGCCCTGGCCGAGGCTCTCCATCTCGAGCTTCCTACGGTGGCAGTCAGGACTAACCTCCTGACAGAGGTGCTTCAACCGACAGCGAGCTCTTTGGAGCCCCTGCTGCCGTTTAATAAAGCCCTGAAAGACATCCTTTTGGGCACCTGGTCCAGGCCCAACACAGGGGCTCCTGTGGACAGGATGATTGCCTGACGCCACTGCCCGGCCCCGGGCAACCCCACTTTCCTCTCCCAACACACCACCCCTGAGAGCTTGGTAGTCCAAGCCTCCACATCAAAGGGCGCATTCCCTACCGCTCCCCCGGACAGGGAATCCAAAAAGCTGGATCATCTTGGGAAGATGTTGTCTTCCTCCAGCTTGGGACTGCGGTCGGTAAACACTGCATGTCTATTGGACTGTTACACCCACTCCGTGCGGGACACGGTTGCGCAAGTGCTGCCTCAGTGCCCGGAGCAGGCCCGGGCCGTGCTCTCCCGTGCAGTTGCAGAGGGGAGAGACGTAGCGAAGTTTACCATCCGCTGTGGGCTGATACCGCCGACGCACTTGGCAGGACGATTGCCTCGTCAGTAGCCCTTCGACGCTACGCCTGGTTGCATTCGACTGGTTTTTCCAGGGATGTCCAATCCACACTTATGGACATGCCCTTTGATGGCCGTCGCCTTTTCGGTGACCAGGCAGACAGCGCGCTAGAGCGCTTTAAGGACTCTCTGGCTAAGGCCAGGTCCTTGGGCCTCTCCACCACCCGCCCTGCGCAGTCTGCCTTTCGCCCCTTTCGTGGCTACGAAAGGGGTGCCCCGCTACGTCCCGCCCAGAGCCACAGGCCAGCACAAGCTGTTCAGCCCCAGCGCGGCCAGGGACGTGGGAACCACTGGCGTGGTTCTGGGGGCTGGCCAGTCCACCACAGCCCCCTCTGCAGCAGCCTCCAAACCCTCCTAGTCTGACCTTTCAGGGCCACCAAACGCCAGTGGGCGGCAGGATCCGCCATCACCTCCCCCACTGGCGCACCATCACGTCGGACAGGTGGGTTTTGCAAATAGTCCGAAGGGGCTACTCCCTCCCCTTCGAGACTACCCCTCCATCGATGCCACCTCAGTACCATCGCATGTCGGAGGATCACCTGGCTCTTCTCCAACATGAAGTTTCGGCACTCTTGGCCAAGGGTGCCATTGAGCGCGTTCCTGCCTCAGAAGTAGGTCGTGGTTGTTATTCCCACTACTTTCTGGTTCCCAAGAAGGACAAAGGCCTGCATCCTATCTTGGATCTTAGGAACATCAACCACTTCCTCCGGAAGTAGAAGTTCAAAATGTTGATGCTCGCTCAGGTCCTGTCTGCCCTCGACCCTGGAGACTGGATGGTAGCGTTGGACTTGCAGGACGCTTATTTTCACATCCCCGTCCTGCCGGCGTTGCCTGCGGTTCACGGTAGGCCACGAGCACTTTCAGTTTGCCGTGCTCCCCTTTGGCCTTACCAGCGCCCCTCGGGTGTTCACGAAAGTGATGGCGGTGGTCGCAGCTCATCTGCGCAGGTCAGGGATTCCAGTCTTCCCCTATCTCGACGACTGGCTGTTGAAGGCGGGCTCGCCCCAGGCTGTCGTCTCCCACCTCCAGACTATGGCCGGCCTCCTTCATTCGCTGGGGTTCTCCATCAACGTGCCGAAGTCACACCTGACCCCCTCTCAGAAGCTCCTCTTCATCGGAGCGGTTCTGGATATGACGTAGTTTCGGGTTTATCCTCCCGAACAGCGAGTCCGGGATATTCGGGCTATGATTCCGATCTTTCAGCCTCTATCCCGGGTTTCGGTCCGGATGACCCTGAGGCTGCTGGGCCTCATGGCCTCCTGCATCCTGCTGGTAGATCATGCCAGGTGTCATATGCAGGCTCTGCAGTGGGACCTGAAGTTATAGTGGGCCCAGCATCAGGGGAATCTGTCTGATTGCGTCCAGATCTCGGAGGGCACTGCACACCAATTGCAGTGGTGGCTAACGAACCAGGATTGGGTCGACGTCAGATCCCTCTCCCTTCCTCAACCAGAGTTCACATTGGTGACCGATGCGTCACTTCTGGGATGGGGCGGCCACATGGGGGAGGCTGAGATCAGAGGCCTCTGGTCTCCGGGCTCCACATCAACCTTCTGGAGCTTCGGGCGATTCGTCTCGCACTCAAGGCATTCCTTCCCTCTGTCTGGGGAAGAGTAGTGCAGGTGTTCACGGACAACACCACCGCCATGTGGTACTGCAACAAACAAGGCGGGGTGGGGTCGTGGACCCTATGTCAGGTGGCCCTCTGCCTCTGGACATGACTGGAACATCAGGGCATTTCCCTGGTGGTTCAACACCTGGCAGGTTCCTTGACTGCCAGGGCGGACGAACTCAGCCGCAGGTGCATGATGGATCACGAATGGCGTTTTCACTCGGAGGTGGTGCAAGGTCTTTCAGCAGTGGGGAGAGCCTTGGTTAGATCTATTCGCCACCGAAGAGAACGCGCAATGTCAGCAGTTCTGCGCGTTGGAATTTCCAAGGCGGCACTCCCTAGGCGACGCTTTTCGTCGAGAATGGAGTTGCGGTCTTCTATACGCCTTTCCGCCTATACCACTTCTGCCCAGAGTGCTGAAGAAGATCAAGCACGACCGGGCCAAAGTCATTCTGGTGGCTCCGGATTGGTCATAAAGAGTCTGGTATTCCGAGCTGCTCAACATGGCCATCGGTCCTCCGATCCGACTGCCTCTTCGGGAGGATCTTCTGTCGCAGCAGCAGGGGACGGTCCTCCACCCAAACCTGTCCAGCCTCCACCTCCTTGCGTGGAGATGGAGCGGCAGCAGTTGACGTCATTTGACCTGCCTCCCGAAGTCTGCGATGTTATTTTGGCAGCCAGGCGTCCCTCCACTAAGACGGTATACGCCTGCCGATGGAACAAATTTGTGGCATGGTGCACAGCAAAGGCCGTGAATCCCCTTTCCGCCCCTCTTTCTGAGGTCCTCTCGTTCCTCCTTTCTTTGGCCCAGCAGGGCTCTGCTCTGGGCACTATCAAGGGCTACCTCTCGGACATTTCAGCCTTTCTTAGGCTTCCTGATCAGCCTTCTCTTTTCAAGTCCCCTGTTGTAAATAGATTCCTTAAGGGCATTACTCATCTTTTTCCTCCTGTTCACTTCGTAATGCCCCAGTGGAACTTGAACTTGGTACTTACCTATCTTATGTGCGCTCCTTTTGAGCCATTACATAACTGTCATCTCAGGCTTCTCTCTTTGAAAACTGCCTTTCTGGTGGCCATCACCTCTGCTCGCAGGGTGAGTGAGCTTCAAGCACTTTCTTCCAAGCCTCTTTTTCTGGCTGTTCATCCGGACAAGGTCGTCCTAAGAACTAGACCTTCCTTTCTTCCCAAGGTGGTTACTTCGTTCCACATTGGCTACCTCTGGATCGTAGAATCCTTTTCAAGACTTTGTGCTTGACTCACAATGCCTATTATGGATCTGGCCCTGAGGCCATCCAGGCAATGTTTCAACGTTATATCCCTACCAGGCAGCTTAGGTCTGCCAGCAAGAACTTGCTGGTGATTCCTAGGTTTAAGAAGGTTAGATGGGGAGGGAGAGCCTTCTCCTCTGCTGCTGCCAGGCTGTGGAATTCTCTTCCGGATGGTTTATCGGGTCTTGAGTCATACTCTCTTTTTCGCAAGGCCCTGAAAACCTGGCTCTTTACACAGTCTTTAGTTTGAGCATGATATCCGACTGAACGTTAGTCCTTTGCAGCGCCTTGATGCCCTTGGGCTAAGTTAGCGCTTTATAAATCTAATATTCATTCATTCATTCACATTGGCCAAACCATCACTTTTCCCACCTTCTTTCCGCCTCCGCATCCTTCAAAAGAGGAAGAGAGGCTCCACCGTCTGGATCCAAAACGTGTGCTTTCCTTCTACTTGGATCACACAAAACAATTCCGGGTGGACGACCAGCTCTTTGTTGGTTACGTGGGCGCTACGAAAGGTCGGGCAGTGCACAAACGGGCCATCTCCAGGTGGGTCGTTGTGTGCATCAAAGCCTGCTATTCTTTGGCAAAGAAGGAGCCTCCAGTGGAACTGTGCGCCCATTCCACCAGGGCGACGGCAGCTGCTTTGTGACGAGAAGTCCCCCTAAATGACATCTGTCAGGCAGCTATGTGGGCATCGTTGCACACGTTCACCAAACTGCCTGGACAGCCAAGTCCGGAGAGACAGCTTCTTTGGCCGTTCTGTTCTCCAGGACTTTCTGGTGTGAACTTAGTTCGCAGACCCACCTCCGGGGTTGGTATTGCTGGGGTATCTATTTTAAGGTAAGGAATCTATAACTGTTTCTTTCAGATGAACAAGTTACTTACCTTCGGTAACGATATATCTGTAAGAAACATTGGTTAGTTATAGATTCCTTACTGCCCCACCCATCCTCCCCGTTCTGCGAACTGACTTCTAGGGTTAAGGACATCCATTCAGGGCCCTAGTTTTGTGCACCAGTGGTCAGTGTCTTGCATGGTTCTGCGCTTCTGGCGTGGAAAGTCGTGTACAGAACTGACGTCAGTGCGCGAGGGTGGCGTCTGTAGCTACCGCGACGGCATCCCGGCGACCACGACGCCGAACGCGGAGTCTACCAACGCTACCTTCCGACTCCCAGGGGTACTGCTGACGAAAAACTTTCCGGATGCAGTCTGACGCCTGGGTGTAATTCTAAGGTAAGGAATCTATAACTAACCTATGTTTCTTACAGATATATCGTTACCGAAGGTAAGTAACTTGTTCATCTATGTATCAAGAAAGTGTACGGAAGGGGAAGCTACCTGATGATCAACGGTTAGCAAATATAGTTGTGATACACAAGACTGGGAAGCCGCCAGACTAATGTGCGTCATATAGACCGATTTCGCTGTTAAACGCGGAAGCTAAGATCTTAGCTAAAGCTCTCGCGACACGCCTAGCTCCATTGCTGCACAAGCTGATTCATCCAGATCAATCCGGATTTATGCCAGGACGGAACACCTCTCTCAATCTCCGGCGCCTCCATGCGGTATTAGGGAGGGCCAACACTGTTAGGGAAGAGGCTGTTGTACTGTCTCTCGTTGCCAAAATGGCGTTCAATATGATTGAGTGGCCCTTCTTATTTGCAGTCTTGAAGAGGGTTTGGATTTGGGGAGAAATTGTTGGTGTGGGTCCGGCTTCTATACTCAGAACCTCAAGCCCAGGTATTAGTCAATGGTGGCAGGTCAAGGCCTCTCACTTTGAGGAGGCGACCCGATGATAAGAGGATTAAAATGGACAGAAGACTGGGAGGATGGAATTTCGCTTACGCGGATGATATCCTTCTTTACTTGGCTAGACCCTACACCTCCCTACAGAGAGTGCTACATATTTTCACTCTATTTCAAAAATATTCGGGTTATACTATAAATTGGGACAAGTCGGTTCTGTATGTCATCTATGGACCGTCTCCCAGACTTCCTAGATCCTGCGAGGTGCAAGTCGCTACGGAGGGATTCCGATATCTAGGGGTCTATATCACCACAGACCCAACGGTCTTTTAGGACTGTAATCTGGACCCCCCCTCACCGACGACTCAGAGAAGATGTGAAACACTGGAGGTCTTTGCCCCTGTCGTTACTGGGCAGAGCGACCCTATATAAAATTATTGCGCTTCCCCGATTTGTTTCCATTTTACAAAATACGCCCTACTTGGTGCCCCCAAAATATTTTCAAGCCGTAGATGCGGAGGTAAGGATACTTCTCTGGGATGGAGGATCCCGCGAATAGCGCAAAATAAACTCAGGGGCTGGTACGATGGTGGGATCGCCCTCCCGGCACTGCAGTATTATTATTGGGCTTCACAGTTAACGGTGATAAACAAATGGGTACATATAAAGCAGACTGAGCCTGCGTACAGACTAGATAGGCACAATATGAACCCAGGAGGTTTCTCTAGAGCACTCTACGGTGGCAAACACTATACACCAACATACACTCCAACATCCACAACAGGCAGGATTTGGCACATAGCATCAGCGGCACTGGGATGGAAAGACAAGATCACTTTAGCCACTCCGGTATGGGATTCACTCCGATTAGGACTACTAGCGCGTCACCCAGGCTTTGACAAATGGGATTGTATCGGCCTCTCTAGGGAGGGCGACATGTGGAGGGGAGGGAAAATCAAGCCCTTTGCAGATCTCCAGAGGGAGTACGAGTTGTCCCAGACTGACGTTTTTTGTTACCTTCAGATAAGGCACACCTTAACAAAAGCTATCCCCCTGGGCACGAGTCTTCCCAAATCCGCCCTTCTGGAGGACAGACTCCTAGATGATCACCTCAAAGATGAGGCAATATCCTTGACTTATCGGAAAATGCTTAATAATTCGCCCGATACCCTACAAAGAATTCAGGCAAAATGGGAGGAAGATGTGGGAACATTTAGTGATGAAGAGTGGCTTGAGGTACTTTCATCCCCCCGAAAGGTAGCCATCCAATCTCGATTTAAACTAGTCCAGTTGAAAATATTGCACAGAACATATTATACGCCTACTACACTGGTCAAAATGGGTAAAATAGATTCACCCCACTGTCCCAGGCAATGTGGGCAGATAGGCACGTTTTCACACTTGTGGTAGGACTGCCCAAAAATACAAGAATACTGGGGAAAGATTACTGCATGTATGCTTACTGTGTGCGGGAAACAGATGGAGAAATTAAATGTTTGGGACAAGACAGACCTAATCGCGAGAGAGAGAATCTGGGTCACGCTGGGTTTTATAGTGGCGAAACACAACATCGCAAGGATGTGGAGAGCAGATCAGGCACCAACACTAAAAGACTGGAAAGCCGATATGGACTGGTGGATGTTGGCTGAGAGTGTGGTGTATGAGAGTAGAGGATGCCCACATAAATGGGCCAAGTTATGGGGGAAGTGGAATTCCGTGAGAGGAGAGCTTTGTCCGCCAGTCAGTACCAATGCCCCGACTACAGAGGAATAAGAATGAACACATTGTAACCAACCATGTAAATGATAAATGTGATGAGTGATAATTCTAAAGTAATGAGGCCAATGTTCACACTATCATTATGTAACTTGACTTTTCATTTCGCACTCAATTTAACTGTATTAATAAAAAAAGATTTTTTCAAAAAAGCTTAGCAGAAATATGGAGTCTAGTACTTACTTGCTGACAAAGGATCCAGGACACCGAAGTTGCATTCTTTGCTTCACCTTGAATGATCCTTAGTAAATTTATTTATCTTTTTAAAAAAAAAAATGCTTTATGGATTCAGGCCGGGTGGGTTCTTTCCCAGCACAGTGCGGCCTCTTCACTTTGACAACTCCCAAGGTCATGCCAACACTAGCTTTTTCACTGTCTCAACCACGTACAGCACCACCTCCAAGGCCTTTGACACCGCCTCCAGTGCCACCGGCGCAACCACAGAGGCCGCCAGACTGACTACTGCACCAATGGCACCCATTTCGACTCCTCCCGTATCACTTGGTGAGTCAGGTGATCAACGTCCTTCCAAGACCCAGGACATAGGCTACCACTCCTAGAGGGAAGCTCAATGTTTTTTGAGGGAGCAACAGCTACTTAAATAACTGGCTGTTATGTGTATCTGATAGAGACATCTAGCCGCAGATTCCTTAACTTAGAATATCCCCAGGCGTCAGACTGGATCCGGAAAATTTTGCGCAGCAGTACCTCTGCGCGCCGGGGGGCGGCGCCGCCTGGCTCCGCCCTGACGTCGTCCCCGGACATGACGTCAGTGGAGCCATATAGGACCCTCCCGGCGCGCTGACATCTGAAAGAGACACGTTAGTGACAGATTCCTTCCCTTAGAATATCCCCAGGCGTCAGGCTGGATCCGGAAAGTTTTTGCGTAGCAGTACCCTTGCGCGTCGGTAGGCGGCGTCGTGCGGCTCCGCGTCCGTCGTCGTCATCGTCGGGATGACGTCGTGGGCAGTACTTAGACGCCGCCCCTGCGCGCTGACGTCAGTTCTTTTTTTTTCGCGCCAGTAAGCGCAGATCCGGGAAGAGCAGTGCCCTAGTCATTTTTTGACTATATTTTTGGTGATTTTTCACAGTTTTTTCTCACGAGTCTATCGATTCCGAAGGTGTCGGTAGGGATGCCCGGCTTCAAGCCCTGCGACGTCTGTGGTCGTATGATGTCGATCACAGACCTGCATTTAGAGTGTCTCTACTGTCTTGGCCGCGACCACGACACGAAGTCGTGCCCCGACTGCCGGGCCTTGCACCCGAAGGCTTTGCGAGAGCGGTCTCGAAAGCTCCTCGAGGTCCGGCAGTCGGCTCCGCGCCACACCAAGCCCCGGTCACGTGAGAGGTCGAGGGGCCGGTCGCGGAGTCCTCATCGGTCGTCGGGGTCCAAGTCTTCGCACTACTCCGGTAAGTCGAAGCATAAAAAGTCTAAGAAGCGTCATCGCTCCATGACCTCGCCTCGCCGGTCTCGCGACTCGGCTGAGGATCCTGTCGGCACCGTCCCCGCGGCTCCGGGAGTGCCTGTGGAGCCGCCGCCCGCATTACCCGTCCTTCCCGGGTTCGGCGGCGACTCCGGCCGAGATACAGGAATTCCTTGTCGGCCATGGCCCGCATCTTCGGGCCTCAAGGTCCCCCCGGTGCGCCTTCGGGCCCTGATGGGGTTTCCCCGGCGCCGATGACGACTCCGGTCCCGGCGCCGCCTGTCACACCAGCCCCGGCCTCGATCCCGGCTCCGGTGCTGCCGCAACCCCCATCGACGCCGGTTGACCTAACTACACCTCCGCCGGCGCCAATGTCTCCGGTGCCGTTCTCGGCGCCGCCCGGGGCTCCCGGGCGGCGTCGTCTCCGGTTCTCTCCGGATCCGGACACAGCGCCGGACCAGCGTCGCTCGGCGCCGGCTCCGACGCCGTTGAGACCTTGGGTCCCGCGTGTCCCTCCTTCTCCTTATTTTGAACCTGAGGAGGACGAAGAGGACTGGGAGGGGTCGGAGGACCCTCTCACAGCGGCAGTGTGAGTACGAACAGGACTGGGCTGAGGAACTTGGGGATGCCAGTGGGTTGGACACCTCCCCTGACCCTGGCATGCTGTCTCCTCCTTCCGTGGCAACGGAGGAGGGAGCAAACTTTGCAACGTTGTTGCGTAGAGCAGCTGGGGCCTTACACCTCCAACTGCCTACAGTGGCCGTCAGGACTAACCTCCTGACGGAAGTGCTTCAGCCGGCGGCTACCTCCTCGGAGCCACTGCTGCCGTTCAATGACGCACTTTCTGACGTTCTATTGGGCACCTGGTCCAAGCCCACCACAGGGGCTCCTGTGGATAGGAACGTGGCCCGACGCCATCGCCCCGCTCCGGGCGACCCCTTGTTCCTCTCCCAACACCCCACTCCTGAGAGCTTGGTTGTCCAAGCCTCTGCTTCCCAAACCGCCTTCCCTACCGCTCCTCCGGATAGGGAATCCAAACGCCTGGATCAATTTGGGAAGAAGGTCTTTTCTTCCTCCAGTGATGGCTTGCGGTCTGTCAACACCGCTTGCCTTTTGGGTCGATATTCCCACTCTCTGTGGGACTCGGTGGCGCAAGCTTTGCCACAGTGTCCTGAGGAGGTCCAGACACTGCTTTCCCGCGCCATTGCGGAAGGAAGAGATGCGGCTAACTTTACCATTAGATGTGGTCTTCATTCCGCCGACTCGCTGGGTAGATCAATTGCAACGACAGTGGCGCTGCGCCGTCACGCCTGGCTGAGAACCACTGGTTTCTCGGGTGATGTCCAGAACACTCTTATGGACATGCCCTTTGATGGGGTCGGTCTTTTTGGGAACAAGGCAGACCATGCGCTGGAGCGTTTTAAGGACTCACGGGCTACGGCCAAGTCCCTGGGCCTTTCTGCCGTACGCCCTCCGCAGCCATCTGCTTTTCGCCCCTTTCGTGGCCACGGAAGGGGCGCCCAGTCACGTCCGCTGTCCAGCCACCGGCCCGCGCAGCAAGCGTCTTCGCGTGGCCGAGGACGTGGCTCCCGCCGTGGCGGGTCAGGCAACCAGCGTGCGGGTCAGGCCACCAACCCCGCCCCGTCCGTGGCCTCCAAGCCCTCCTAGACCTTCCTTTCAGGTGCACAGAACGCCAGTAGGGGGCAGGGTCCGCCATCACCTTCACCACTGGCGTGCCATCACTTCGGACAGGTGGGTCTTGGACATTGTCCGAAGGGGCTACTCCCTCCCCTTCGAGACCACCCCCCCAGCCATGCCACCTCAATTCCACCGCATGTCAGGGGATCACTTGGTGCTTCTTAAGAAGGAAGTTGCGGCCCTCTTGGCGAAGAGGGCCATCGAGCGCGTTCCGACCCCAGAAGTAGGGCGTGGTTGCTACTCCCACTACTTTCTGGTGCCCAAAGGACAAGGAGGACATGCGTCCCTATCTTGGACCTCCGGAATGTCAATCGCTTCCTCCGGAAGGAGAAGTTCAAGATGCTCACCTTAGCTCAGGTCTTGACTGCCCTAGACCCTGGAGACTGGATGGTAGCGTTGGACTTGCAGGACGCTTATTTCCACATCCCCGTCCTGCCGGCCCACCGGCGTTACCTGCGGTTCATGGTGGGCCTCGAGCATTTTCAATTCACCGTGCTCCCCTTTGGCCTCACCAGCTGCCCCTCGGGTGTTCACGAAAGTGATGGCGGTGGTCGCAGCTCATCTGTGCCGGGCAGGGGTTCCAGTCTTCCCCTACCTCGACGACTGGCTGCTGAAGGCGGGCTTGTCCCAGGCAGTCGTCTCCCACCTCCAGACTACGGCCGAACTCCTGCACTCGCTGGGGTTCTCCATCAATGTGCCGAAGTCGCACCTGATTCCTTCTCCACAGCTCCTTTTCAGCGGAGCAGTTCTGGACACGACGCAGTTTCGGGCCTATCCTCCCGAACAGCGAGTCCGGGATATTCAGGCTATGATTCCGATCTTTCAGCCTCTATCCTGGGTTTCGGTACGGATGACCCTGAGGCTGCTGGGCCTCATGGCCTCCTGCATCCTGCTGGTCGATCATGCCAGATGGCATATGCGGTCTCTGCAGTGGGACCTGAAGTTCCAGTGGGCGCAGCACCAGGGCAACCTCTCCGATCACGTCCAGATCTCGGAGGGGACTGCAAAACAGTTGCAGTGGTGGCTCTCGAACCGGCAATGGGTCATGGGCAGATCCCTCTCCCTTCCCCAGCCAGAGCACACAGTCGTGACGGACGCGTCCCTTCTGGGATGGGGCGGTCACATGGGAGAGGCGGAGATCAGAGGCCTCTGGTCTCCGGCGGAGTCCCTGCTCCATATCAACCTTCTGGAGCTCCGGGCGATCCGACTTGCACTCAAGGCATTCCTTCCCTCTGTCAAAGGGAAGGTAGTGCAGGTGTTCACAGACAACACCACCGCCATGTGGTACTGCAACAAACAAGGCGGGGTGGGGTCGTGGACCCTATGTCAGGAGGCTCTGCGCCTCTGGACATGGCTGGAACATCAGGGCATATTCCTGATGGTTCAACACCTGGCAGGTTCCTTGAACGCCAAGGCGGACGAACTCGGCCGCAGGTGCATGATGGATCACGAATGGCGTCTTCACTCGGAAGTGGCGCAAGGACTCTTTCTACAGTGGGGAGAGCCTTGGTTAGATCTATTCGCCACCGAAGAGAACGCGCAATGTCATCAGTTCTGCGCGTTGGAATTTCCAAGGCGGCACTCGCTCGGCGACGCTTTTCGTCACGAGTGGAGTTGCGGTCTGTTGTACGCCTTTCCGCCTATACCTTCTGCCGAGTGTTGAAGAAGATTCGGCACGACCGGGCCCAAGTCATCCTTGTGGCTCCGGACTGGGCTCGAAGAGTTTGGTATCCCGAGCTACTCAGTATGAGCGTCGATCCCCCGATCCGTCTGCCTCTTCGGGAGGATCTTCTGTCGCAGCAGCAGGGGACGGTCCCACCGAGTCTCCACCTGCTTGCGTGGAGATTGAGCGGCGGCAGTTGATTCCTTTCGACTTGCCTCCCGAAGTTTGTAATGTGATTCTGGCAGCCAGGCGTCCCTCCACTAAGGTGGTATACGCCTGCAGGTGGAACAAGTTTGTGGCATGGTGCACAGCAAAGGCTGTGAATCCCTCTCTGCCCCTCTTTCTGAGGTTCTTCTGTTCCTTCTTTCTCTGGCCCAACAGCGTTCTGCCCTGGGTACCATCAAGGGCTATCTTTGTGCAATCTCGGCCTTCCTCAGGCTCCCTGATCAGCCCTCTCTTTTCAAGTCCCCTGTTGTTAACAGGTTTCTAAAAGGCATTACACACCTCTTCCCTCCTGTTCCGTTTGTCATGCCTCAGTGGGACTTAAACTTGGTTCTTACCTTTTTAATGTGCGCTCCCTTTGAGCCTCTACATAACTGTCCTCTTCGTCTTCTTACTTTGAAGACAGCCTTTCTGGTGGCCATCACCTCCGCTCGGCGGGTGAGTGAGCTCCAGGCTCTATCATGCCAAACCTCCCTTTCTGTCTGTCCATCCAGACAAGGTTGTTCTTAGGACGCGTCCGTCCTTCTTGCCAAAGGTGGTTACTGCCTTCCACATTGGGCAGACCATCACTTTGCCCACCTTCTTTCCGCCTCCGCATCCTTCCAGAGAGGAAGAGAGGCTCCACCGTCTGGACCCAAAACGTGCGCTTTCCTTTCTATATCAACCGCACACAACACTTCCGGGTGGATGACCAGCTCTTTGTTGGCTACGTGGGCGCCAAAAAGGTTGGGCGGTGCACAAGAGAACCATCTCCCGCTGGGTCACCTTGTGTATCAAAGTCTGCTATTCTTTAGCTAAGAAGGAGCCTCCTGTTGGGCTGCGGGCCCATTCCACCAGGGCAACGGCTGCTACCACGGCTTTAGGCCGCGGTGTTCCGCTGCAAGATATTGTCAGGCAGCTACGTGGACCTCGCTGCACACGTTTACCAAGCATTACTGCCTTGACAGCCAGGTCCGGAGGGACGGCTTCTTTGGCCGTTCTGTCCTCCGGGACTTCCTTGTCTGATCTTTGTTCGCAGACCCACCACCGGGGTTGGTATTGCTGGGGTATCTATTCTAAGGTAAGGAATCTGTCACTAACGTGTCTCTTTCGGATGCACAAGTTACTAACTTGTGTAACGATATATCTGTAAGAGACAGTAGTTAGTGACAGATTCCTACCGCCTCACCCATCCTCCCCGTTCTGCGAACTGATTTCTACGGTTAAGGACATCCCTTTCAGGGCCCTAGTATTTTCAGACACCTATGTCAGCTTCTTGCATGGCTCTGCGTTCCTGGCGCGGAAAGTCGTGTACAGAACTGACGTCAGTGCGCAGGGGTGGCGTCTAAGTACTGCCCGCGACGTCATCCCGGCGATCACGCGCGACGACGGACGCGGAGCCGCACGACGCCGCCTACCGACGCGCAAGGGTACTGCTACGCAAAAACTTTCCGGATCCAGCCTGACGCCTGGGGATATTCTAAGGTAAGGAATCTGTCACTAACTACTGTCTCTTACAGATATATCGTTACACAAGTTAGTAACTTGTGCGTCAGTTTCCTTCTTTTCCGCGTTACACCGCGGATCCGGGATTCAGCTGTTCCTCTGGCCTGTTTTTATTCAGGCCCTTTTTTCAACGTCGTTGGCGTCGGGGAACAGTGTGCGATGCCTTCGGGCTTTAAATTGTGCGGGACTTGTTCGCGTCAGATGTCGGCGTCGGACCCGCACGCCATTTGCATGTGGTGTCTTGGGTCGCACCACGACTCCGAGGAGTGTGACGCCTGCCGGCAGATGCGTCCGAAGTCCCTACGGGAGCGGCGGATGAAGCTCTTGGCCGCCCGGTTGACCCGCCCGGCGTCTCCCCGACGTTCTCCAGTGGGTTCGTCTCTCCGCGCCCGCTCCCGGAGTCGATCCCGCGAACGTCGATCTGCAGGTAAGCACAAGTCACGGAAGTCGAAGTCCTCGCTTCCACGTGACGGTGGGGGCCATGGTTCCCGCTCCTTCGCGGAGCCGTGCCCCCGGAGTCGGCCTCCTTTTACCCGCCCTTTCCGGGTACTGGTGCGACTCGGCCCCAGATGGAAGCCTATTACCAGGCTCTGCACTCCATCTTTGGGTCACCTCCACTCCCTGGTGCGCCTTCGGGTCCCACAGTGGAGGTAGGCATTCAGGTCGGGTCTCCGCCGGCGGGTTCGCCCTCGGCGCCGGCCGAATGCCTCGACTCCGGCTCCGGAGTCGTGCCGGCGTCGGTTCCGACCGATGGGCGTTCCAGCCCCACGCCGAGCCATTCTGCCTTGTCCCCGCATAGCCCCTGGCGGCTCCCTGCGTCGACATCGGCACCGGCGGCACTCTGCCTGTCGTCTCCTGGACCTCAGGCACTTTCTCCGCACCTCTCGGTGGTGGAGACGTTGCCGCCCACTCGTCCAGCCGAGTCGCCCCTCATGGGGCTCGACGTCGCTTCGGCGCCGGACGCGCTCGGCGCGGATCGGCGTCGGTCGACGCCGGAAGGGTCGCCGGTACCTCTTGGCTCTCCGCTTCCAGAGGACACGAAACCGCTGTGCTTGGGCTTGTCTCCACGCCCGTTGGCTCCGCCGCCATGGAGGCAGTGGCCCCTTCTTCCTCCTGCTGGGGGACGGGTTAGTTTGCAACCGTCCCCTACAGATGGGCTCTTGTCCCCCCCCCCCGGACGCCCACTGAAGCTGGTGCTTTATTTTTACGGGGTGTTCGCAGGGCGGCAGCTGTTTTGCACTTGCACCCTCCTTCTGTCCTCTTGTCCTCTGATCCGTTGTTGGATCTCCTCCACCAAGGTGCGGTGGATCTTGAGCCCTTGCTGCCCTTTAGCGGCTTGTTGTTCGACGCCCTTCTCGGGACTTGGGCGCGTCCCTCTTCAGGAGATGCTGTCGACAGGGCCGTTGCGCATCGGCATCGTCCGGCCCCTGGGGGCCCAT
Organism: Calotriton arnoldi; assembly: GCA_963921515.1. Taxonomy (NCBI): domain Eukaryota; kingdom Metazoa; phylum Chordata; class Amphibia; order Caudata; family Salamandridae; genus Calotriton; species Calotriton arnoldi. Next base: position 2,769,765 of record CAWUFW010001374.1, on the reverse strand, counting down.
CCTGTTTGTCCCTTCAGCCTACTGCTCACGGTCTCGTGGTGCAGGTGTCTTTCGCCATGCAGCCTTCTTCTCCGCCTCTACTGCAGCCTCCTACTAGGGAGTCTCGTTGGCTGGAGACATGTGGACGCGGCATTTTTGCGTCCGCTAGTTCTGCATTACGTGCTCTCAACACAGTTTGCGTTTTTGCCAGGGCTTCTTCTGCCCTTTGGGACTCCGTGGAGTGTCTTTTGCCTGCCCTCCCTGAGTGTCCTCGAGCTGATATGGCTCGTCTCATTCACGAAGGCAGAGAGATGGCGCGGTTTACGATTCGGTCCGCCATTGATTCTACCGATTCGGTGGGTAGGACAATGGTGCGGTCGGTTGCCTTGCGCCGCCATGCCTGGCTGCGCGACGGGGGTCAATGTCCGTGACAGTCTCCGGGATTTGCCTTTTGATGGTGTGTCCCTGTTTGACGCACATGCGGACTCTGCGGTTCGCCGCCTTCTGTCTCACCTTTCGTAGTTTTTGTTCCGGTTGAGGTCCTTGTCCTCACCCTGCTCTGTTGTCTTGACTCATGTTGGGCCGGGTTCATGCTGTACTGCCTGAACGGCCTGGGCGGCTCCTCGCCGTATTTTCTTTCATTTATGCAGCAGTTTTGCTGCTTATCCTTCTCAGTTCCTATAGCCTGGTGGTTCAGGTTGCACCCTTCCTCCACGGTTATGTGTTCGAGCCTGTGGTTTCTAAGTTCCACTTTTACGTCCTCTGTCTTGAGCTTCCGCTCCAGAGGAGCCCCTGGTTGGGGTTGATACTTACCCTATGTGGGGTATTTGTTTGCTATTGTATAGCTGCCTTCCTTCGACAGTTGCCTTGTTCGCTTCTGTGGGGTCCTTTTCACTCGGTCCTCCTGCGGCTGTGCCTGTGTGTTTTGCACGCTGCTGCTGCGGGCCCTTCAGGGGCCTTCTTGCGTGCCATTGGTGGGGTGTCGGCTGCTGGCCTGCATTTTCCCAATACCTTTCTTCAGGACGGAAGGGCTTTCTGCTCCTTCCCGTCCCCTCATGGTTCTTCGCTGCGGCTGTTCCATCTGTGGCCGCCCTGTCGGAAGGCCCTGTCGTTGTCCCCGAGCACTCCTACTTAGCTCGGCACTCTCCCTCTGTGTTCTATCGGCGTACCATGCCTGCTCCTTAGTGTCTCCGGCTGGTACGTTCTTCTCTGGTGCCTTCTGTTGCCTCGTTCTACTCTGCTATATCCATGCTGCGTAGCCCTTTCCTGGTGGACTTCGCTCTCCATGGTGGCGTTCTGGCTCCAGACGTGGTTGATCTTCCTTGTCTTGTGCCTTGCCTTTGGCACTTCCTCTGCCACCGTTTCTCATGCCCCTGTTGCGTTCCGCGCAGGGTTGGCGTGCTTTCCTTCGGGCTGCGGTTGCTGCTCTCAGCGGGGCGGTCTCCTCAGAGCATTGTTCTCTCATGGGGCGTGTTGAGGGAGCTGATGTGGTCTCCTGGCTAGATGCCGACTTTCGAGCTGGAGCGCGAGGTTCCGGTCTCGGGGTCGACTCTACATCCTGTGATTCTGGACACATCACGGCTGGCCTGGCCTCCTTGCCTCTCTCACGATAGCCAATGGGTCTGCTCCACCGTCGGTGGCTGTTGCTCTCGCTCTGGGCATTGTTCTGCCCAGTGCCGCTGCTACGTGGCTGTTGCGACTCTGGTGTTTTTCTTTCTCACCAGTGTGCTACCCACACATACGCCTCCCACATGCTTACTACTCCGGGTAGTCGCCGAGGTCTGGTCCCTCACTTTCGTGAGCGCCGTTCACACAATGCGCCTGGTCTTGCGCCTCTTGTGTCTCAGCTTGCTCGTGGCGCTTCATGGGGCCTTCTCCTTCCATGGTGTGGTTCTGGCGGTACATCCAGGTTTCTTGGTGTACTTCTGTTACCCACGTGCGTGGCACTGGTTGTTACCGTTCTTTTCTGCCTTGGGCTGTCCGCCCTTTTGCGTAACGGGTGCATTGGCAGGTCTTGTGTTTCTTGTAACACTAACCCATCTTGGGCGTAGTCAGCATCTTCCCGCTGCTGTTCCCACTCTCACAGTGTTTCTTTCACTGTCGTGCATGGCCCTCGGACTCGGTTCGTCCTTGTGCCCTAGTTAAACCTTCCTCTTTCAACGGTCCATCGGATCCTGGGGGTCCCTCACATCCTGCATTCGTGCCTCTCCGGCTACGGCAGGTGTCCACTCTTATTCCACATCCCCCTTTTGGGTTTGTGCTCATTTTCTCCGCTGTTGACCAACAGGGATTTCCTGCCGCCCTCGGCAGTCTTTGATGCCTTTTGCCTCTCATTGTTGGCCACTTCCTCCGGAGTATCCTGGTCCGGTGTTGGCCTTTCTGGCAGCGCTGTCCCCACTGTGTTTAGTCAGCTGGTTGACACTTCTGTTCCCTTGGGAACTTAGTGGGGTTCTGTCGCAGACCCGCCTCCAATGGGGTATGGCTTTGGTATCTATTCTAAGTTAAGGAATCTGCGGCTAGATGTCTCTATCAGATGTACGAGTTACTTACCTTCGGTAACGATGTATCTGGTAGAGACGTTGTCTAGCCGCAGATTCCTTAACGCCCACCCATCCTCCCCGATCTGCGAGGACCTTTTCAGGTGGGGTTTTCGGCTTTCGCCTCCTTTGGGGTGGCTTGTCCTTCTACGGGGCGGCGTTTTTTCGCCTTGCTCCCCGTTGGCCTCTTCCTTTGGTTTACTTGTTTCCCCCCCCCCCCCATTTTCATGCTGGGGCGGTGGATTCAGGTGTCCTTCTGCGTTTTTACGCATCAGTTTCTTCCAGTATGGTGCCTACTGGTGTTCTCTACCCTCCCACCCGCCTTCTCTGTTGACGCTCCTGCAGTCAATTAGTGTTCCGGTCTCTTTTGGGCCTGTTCCTACGACCGATAATTCTCTCACAGGGGACACGGTCTCCCTATTTCTTTCTTCTTTTCTTAATCCTATGGGTGGGTGCTTTTTGCCTGTCGCTCTCGGCTCATTCTTGCCGTCTTGCCTCAGGAGTGGGCACTCTCTCGCTTTTGCGGGGTTGCTTCTCAGTTTACTGTTCTGCCCTCTTCATTTCCTTTCATCCGGTGCAGACTTTCTGTCGTCTGCCTCGGTCTTCTTTTGTAGGTCGATTTCCCTCAGGGGTGACATTCACTTCGCTCTTGCGAATTGGCTTCTCAGAGTATTGCTCTGCTCTTTCCTTTTCGACACCTTTCAGTCGACAGTGCTTCTCACTGTCGTTCATGGTGCTTTCTCACCAATTCTCTTTTTTATTCGCACACTGTTCCCATACTCTCACAGTTTTGCTGGGGGCTCCGCGTTGTAGCGCGGAAAAGTTCCTCCGAAGAAAACTGACGTCAGCGCGCCGGGAGGGTCCTATATGGCTCCACTGACGTCATGTCCGGGTACGACGTCAGGGCGGAGCCAGGCGGCGCCGCCCCCCGGCGCGCAGAGGTACTGCTGCGCAAAATTTTCCGGATCCAGTCTGACGCCTGGGGATATTCTAAGTTAAGGAATCTGCGGCTAGACAACGTCTCTACCAGATACATCGTTACCGAAGGTAAGTAACTCGTACAATACTAGAATACTATACATGACCTTTCATTGTTATTCAGATCCCTTGGACATGGCTGAAGTTGTTCACCACAATATGGAGGACAGTAGTGCTGCAGAATGCTTCTTACCTCCACTGCTCTCGAACACTGCAGATTTTCTTCATAACAGAAACGCCAGTGGCCTCAAACAAATCTCCAGAGGGTCCCTTTACCCGCCAGCCCCTGGGGTGGCCTCCTTTCAAATTTAACCTCTGACTCAGTGAGACGCTTCAGCCAAGGCACAATGTTATGAGTCCTTGCTGCCGTTCAATGAGCCCCTCCTGGAACCGGTTCTTGCGGCCTGGGAGAATCAAACTTCTGATGGTTACTTCTAACTGTAGATTTCTTATCTTGCGTGACTCTTGATTTTTCTCAGCATTTCACCCGTGCACTGGCAAGTGTCGTCTTGTGGCTCTGCATTGACTCCATCTTGCCCCAGAAGTGACGCCAGAGCCACATATAAGAGCCACCATTGCTCGCTGCCATCAGTTCATTTCTTTTTGTGCCTTTGAATGATCTGGAGGTCATGCCCAAAACTTTTTCTCGTCTTTGACGAATTTTCTATGCAAACTTTACTTCAACAGTGTGGAAGGGGACATGTCCCCTATGAAGACTACAAGACTTCAACCTTTTAGGGACTGTGACAGATCCCCCATGAGGTATGTCTCTGGTGCTTTATGTCCTCGCACTACTCCCAAGTCTTGCGAGGAGTGTGCCTAGAAGAATCCCAAGGCGATCCTGGGCCATGAAATTAAGCTCTAAGCCTCCGAACTCCGTCAAAAGGCACATAATGGCCACTCCCAGTCGAGGTCACAGACCCGTTCCTGACCTTGAATACCGTTCCTGCGAAAGATCAGTCCACATCTAAAAAGAAACACAAGAAGTGACAGCGGTATTCTCCCTCATCCCACACCTCTTGACCAGAGAAGTCGCAGTGACGTCAGGAGGCCAATCATTTCCTAGTCTTCTACCGAGGAACTGAACCCATAGTTTATACCGATGCACCCCAAGTTTCCAGTTTCTAGGTCCATCTGCAGTGCTGCAACAAGTAAAGTCTTTCAAGGATGCCATGTTGCACGTCTTTCGCCCCCTTCCAGTTCCCTCTGGCGTACCTTCGAGCCCCAACGATCTGAGGTGTCCTCCATCCGGAATGCCATTGGCAGATCCGTCCTCAACACTGTCTGTGCCTCTTATCTCTGCTGCAGGGTGTGCCCCGACTTAGAGGCTGACAACCAACCCCACTTCAATCCCAGAGCCACATCTGTGCCGAACCCCACCACATTGACGCCAACATCACCCCAACACCAGGTCTGACACCCAACCAGATTTTGATCTCGGCACCACAATTTATGCCGATCCCCACCACGTTGACGCCAACCCCGCCAATGCCGGAGGAGGAACCTATTGTTTTATGTGACTCTAAGATGAACTCGACATGACCATGTCTGAAGTGACGCCCTCTACAAGGCTTGTAGAGGGCGTCACTTCAGTCTTGGTCATGTCTGGTTCATCTCAGAGTCACATAAAACAATAGGTTTCTCTTCCCATGCAGCAGGTCCAACCACATTCTGACTGATCGAATAATCCCATTACCCAGATCTCATCCTCAAATGCTTCTTATTCCCCTTTGCCCAGACATGGTCAAGATAATAATGTTGGGTATGGGGAGGGGTCATCTTATTGCTGATAGAGGCTTCTAACTGCAAACATCTGAAAGAGACAGTTATGGATTCCTCACCTTAGAATTACCCCCAGGCGTCAGACTGGATCCGGAGAATTTTTTCTTCAGCAGTACCCCTGCGCGTCAGAAGGTGATGTCGGTCGACTCCGCGTTCGTCGTTGGCGTCGTGGTCGCCGGAATGACGTCGCTGTATCTACTTAGAGGCCGCCCTGCACGCTAACGTCAGTTCTTTCTTTTTCCGCGCCAGCCAGCGCAGATCCGGAGAGAGCGGTACCTCGAGTCACATTTTGACTCTCTTTTTGCGACTTTTTTGTCGACATCTTTTCGAGTCGTTCGACTCCTGGTGCACGCAGGGATGTCCCGTCCTCGAACCTGCTTCAAGGCTTGCGACTCCTGTCGCAAACTGATGTCGGTAACAGACCCGCACCTTGTGTGCCTTTGGTGTTTGGAATGCAACCACAACCCGAAGTCGTGCTCCGACTGCCGGGCCATGAACCCGCAGACTTTGCGGGAGCGGTCCCGAATGCTTCTCTAGGCCCAGCAGTCCGCTCCGCGCCGCTCAAGGTCCCGGTCGAGAGGGAGGTCGCAGCGCCATCACCACCACTCCTCGTCGAAGTCTTCATCTTCGGGTAAGTCGAAGCACAAAAAGAAGGCGAAAAAGCATCGTCACTCTTCGCGCTCTCCCCGTCCGTCGGCCGACGCGGCGCGGGTTGAGATAGGTAGTCGTCCGGCTCCACCTGCGGAGCCTGTTGGGTCGACCCCGAGCCTTCTTCCTTTTCTGGGAGCCGGGGTGACCCCTGCCCAACTTCGTAGTTTTTACGAAGCCCTCCATTTGATCTTTGGGCAGCCCGACTCTACCGGCGCGCCTTCGGGCCCCGCGGACTCAGCTGGGGGCTCTAGGCCTTCGATGCCGGCGCCGCAGGGCCCCCAGGGATCCAGGCCTGGATCCGGATCGGCGCCGGCCGACCTCATGACACCTCCGGCGCCGAATCCAGTGGCGACACCTCCACCTCCTCCGACGCCGGTTGTGTCCCCAGCTGACGTCGACCCCAGCCTCCCTCTCTATGTGGACATGGAGCCGGACCGGTGTCAACCGACATCGGGACCGGCGCCAACCTGTACTTTTGTACCACTGTTCTCTCCTGGTGTTCCCTATCGTCCTGAATGGCTACCAGAGGACGGTGAGGAGGACTGGGAGTGGTCTGTGGACCCTATAGCAGACCAGTTGGAAGAACCGGACTGGAGAGAGGAGTTGGGTGAGGCCAGTGGTCTGGACACCTCCCCAGACCTTGGCAGCAATCTCCTCCTACCGTGGCTACGGAGGAGGATGCGTCATACGCAGTGGCTTTGTGTAGGGCAGCTGAGGCCTTAAACCTTGAGCTTTCTACGGTGGCGGTCAGGACTAACCTCCTGACCGAGGTGCTTCAACCGGCAGCGGCCTCCTCGGAGCCCCTGCTGCCGTTTAATGAGGACCTCACAGACATCCTTTTGGGCACTTGAACCAAGCCCAACACAGGGGCTCCTGTGGATAGGATGATTGCCCGACGCCACCGCCCGGCCTCGGGCGACCCCCATTTCCCTCTCCCAACACCCCACCCCGAGAGCTTGGTGGTCCAAGCCTCGACTTCCAAGGTCGCGTTCCCTACCGCACCACCTGATAGGGAGTCCAAGAAGCTGGACCACCTTGGGAAGATGTTTTCTTCCTCCAGCTTAGGACTGTGGTCGGTGAACACCGCATGTCTCTTGGGCCGTTACTCCCACTCGGTGTGGGACACGGTCGCGCAAGTGCTGCCACAGTGCCCGGAGGAGGCCCGGGCCATGCTCTCCCGTGCAGTTGCCGAAGGGAGAGACACAGCGAAGTTCGCAATAAGATGTGGGCTGGACACCGCCGACTCACTAGGCAGGATGATTTCAACGTCGGTAGCACTGAGACGCTATGCCTGTTTGCGGTCCACTGGCTTTTCGGGTGATGTCCAAGCTACTCTTTTGGACATGCTCTTTGATGGCCGTCACTTGTTTGGCGACAAGGTAGACAACGCGCTCAAGCGCTTTAAGGACTCCAGGGCTATGGCCAGATCCTTGGGCCTCACTTCCACCCAGCGCAGTCTGCTTTTCGCCCCTTTCGTGGCTACGTAAGGGGTGCCCCGCCACGTTCTGCTCAGAGCCACAGGCCTGCGCAAGCTGTCCAGCCTATGTGTGGCCGGGGACGTGGGTCCCACCGTCCGGGGGCCGGCGGGCCAGTCCACCAGTGCCCCCTCTACAGCAGCCTTCTAGTCCGACCCTTCTAGACTAGATCGGGCAACCAGCGTGCGGGTCAGGCCACCACCTCCAACCCGTCCGCGGCCTCCAAGCCCTCCTAGTCCCTCCTTTCAGGTGCACGGCACGCCAGTAGGGGGCAGGGTCCGCCATCACCTTCCCCACTGGCGCACCATCACCTCGGACAGGTGGGTCTTGGACATTGTCCGAAGGGCTACTCCCCTCCCTTCGAGACCACCCCCAGCCATGCCACCTCAATTCCACCGCATGTCAGGGGATCACTTGGTGCTTCTACAGAAGGAAGTCACGGCCCTCTTGGCCAAGAGGGCCATCGAGCATGTTCCGACCCCAGAAGTAGGGCGTGGTTGCTACTCCCACTACTTTCTGGTGCCCAAAAAGGACAAGGAGGACATGCGTCCTATCTTGGACCTCCGGAACGTCAATCGCTTCCTCCGGAAGGAGAAGTTCAAGATGCTCACCCTAGCTCAGGTCTTGACTGCCCTCGACCCAGGAGACTGGTTGGTAGCGTTGGACTTGCAGGACGCGCTATTTCCACATCCTCGTCCTGCCGGCCCACCGGCGTTACCTTCGGTTCACGGTAGGCCCCGAGCATTTTCAGTTCACCGTGCTCCCCTTTGGCCTTACCAGTGCCCCTCGGGTGTTCACGAAAGTGATGGCGGTGGTCGCAGCTCATCTGCGCCGGGCAGGGGTCTCAGTCTTCCCCTACCTCGACGACTGGCTGCTGAAGGCGGGCTCGTCCCAGGCAGTCGTCTCCCACCTCCAGACTACGGCCGAACTCCTGCACTCGCTGGGGTTCTCCATCAATGTGCCGAAGTCGCATCTGATTCCTTCTCCACAGCTCCTTTTCATCGGGGCAGTTCTGGACACGACGCAGTTTCGGGCCTATCCTCCCGAACGGCGAGTCCGGGATATTCAGGCTATGATTCCGATCTTTCGGCCTTTATCCTGGGTTTCGGTACGGATGACCCTGAGGCTGCTGGGCCTCATGGCCTCCTGCATCCTGCTGGTCAATCATGCCAGATGGCATATGCGGGCTCTGCAGTGGGACCTGAAGTTCCAGTGGGCGCAGCACCAGGGCAACCTGTCCGATCACGTCCAGATCTCGGAGGGGACTGCAAAACAGTTGCAGTGGTGGCTCTCGAACCGGCAATGGGTCATGGGCAGATCCCTCTCCCTTCCCCAGCCAGAGCATACAGTTGTGACGGACGCGTCCCTTCTGGGATGGGGCGGTCACATGGGAGAGAGCGGAGATCAGAGGCCTCTGGTCTCCGGCGGAGTCCCGGCTCCATATCAACCTTCTGGAGCTCCGGGCGATCCGGCTTGCACTCAAGGCATTCCTTCCCTCTGTCAAAGGGAAGGTAGTGCAGGTGTTCACAGACAACACCACCGCCATGTGGTACTGCAACAAACAGGGCGGGGTGGGGTCTTGGACCCTTTGTCAGGAGGCTCTGCGCCTCTGGACATGGCTGGAACATCAGGGCATGTTCCTGCTGGTTCAACACCTGGCAGGTTCTCTGAACGCCAGGGCGGACGAACTCAGCCGCAGGTGCATGATGGATCACGAATGGCGTCTTCACTCGGAAGTGGCGCAAGGACTCTTTCTACAGTGGGGAGAGCCTTGGTTAGATCTATTCGCCACCGAAGAGAACGCGCAATGTCATCAGTTCTGCGCGTTGGAATTTCCCAGGCGGCACTCGCTCGGCGACGCTTTTCGTCGCGAGTGGAGTTGCGGTCTGTGGTACGCCTTTCCGCCTATACCACTTCTACCCAGAGTGTTGAAGAAGATTCGGCACGACCGGGCCCAAGTCATTCTTGTGGCTCCGGACTGGGCTCGAAGAGTTTGGTATCCCGAGCTACTCAATATGAGCATAGATCCCCCGATCCGTCTGCCTCTTCGGGAGGATCTTCTGTCGCAGCAGCAGGGGACGGTCCTCCACCCGAACCTGTCCAGTCTACACCTGCTTGCGTGGAGATTGAGCGGCGGCAGTTGATTCCTTTCGACTTGCCTCCCGAAGTTTGTGATGTGATTCTGGCAGCCAGGCGTCCCTCCACTAAGGTGGTATACGCCTGCAGGTGGAACAAATTTGTGGCATGGTGCACAGCAAAGGCTGTGGATCCCCTTTCTGCCCCTCTTTCTGAGGTCCTTCTGTTCCTTCTCTCTCTGGCCCAACAGGGTTCTGCCCTGGGTACCATCAAGGGTTATCTTTGTGCTATCTCGGCCTTCCTCCGGCTCCCTGATCAGCCCTCCTTTTCAAGTCCCCTGTTGTTAACAGGTTCTTAAAAGAGCATTACTCACCTCTTCCCTCCTGTTCCGTTTGTAATGCCTCAGTGGGACTTGAACTTGGTTCTTACCTTTTTAATGTGCGCTCCCTTTGAGCCTCTGCATAACTGTCCTCTTCGTCTTCTGACTCTGAAGACAGCCTTTCTGGTGGCCATCACCTCCGCTCGGCGGGTGAGTGAGCTCCAGGCTCTATCTTGCAAACCTCCCTTTCTGTCTGTTCATCCAGACAAGGTTGTTCTTCGGACGCGTCCGTCCTTCTTGCCAAAGGTGGTTACTGCTTTCCACATTGGGCAGACCATCACTTGCCCACTTTCTTTCCGCCTCCGCATCCTTCCAGAGAGGAAGAGAGGCTCCACCGTCTGGACCCAAAACGTGCGCTCTCCTTCTATATCGACCGCACAAAACACTTCCGGGTGGATGACCAGCTCTTTGTTGGCTACGTGGGCGCCAAAAAGGTCGGGCGGTGCACAAGAGGACCATCTCCCGCTGGGTTACCTTGTGCATCAAGACCTGCTATTCTTTGGCCAAGAAGGAGCCTCCTGTTGGGCTGCGTGCCCATTCCACCAGGGCACGGCTGCTACCACGGCCTTGGGCCGCGGTGTTCCGCTGTCTGTTATCTGTCAGGCAGCTACGTGGGCCTCGCTGCACACGTTTACTAAGCATTACTGCCTTGACAGTCAAGTCCGGAGGGACGGCTTCTTTGGCCGTTCTGTCCTCCAGGACTTCCTTGTCTGATCTTTGTTCGCAGACCCACCACCGGGGTTGGTATTGCTGGGGTATCTATTCTAAGGTAAGGAATCTGTCACTAACGTGTCTCTTTCAGATGCACAAGTTACTAACTTGTGTAACGATATATCTGTAAGAGACAGTAGTTAGTGACAGATTCCTACCGCCCACCCATCCTCCCCGTTCTGCGAACTGATTTCTAGGGTTAAGGACATCCCTTTCAGGGCCCTAGTATTTTTCAGACACCTGTGTCAGCTTCTTGCATGGCTCTGCGTTCCTGGCGCGGAAAGTCGTGTACAGAACTGACGTCAGCGCGCAGGGGCGGCGCCTAAGTACTGCCCGCGACGTCATCCCGGCGATCACGACGCCGACGACGGACGCGGAGCCGCACGACGCCGCCTACCGACGCGCAAGGGTACTGCTACGCAAAAAACTTTCCGGATCCAGCCTGACGCCTGGGGATATTCTAAGGTAAGGAATCTGTCACTAACTACTGTCTCTTACAGATATATCGTTACACAAGTTAGTAACTTGTGCATTCGGGCTATGATTCTGATCTTTCAGACTCTATCCCGGGTTTCGGTCAGAATGACCCTGAGGCTACCGGGCCTCATGGCGTCCTGCATCCTGCTGGTGGACTATGCCAGGTGGCATATGCGTGCTCTGCAGTGGGACCTTAAGTTCCAATGGGCACAGCATCAGGGGAATCTTTCCGATTGCGTCCAGATCTCGGAGGGCACTGCACACCAATTGCAGTGGTGGCTAACGAACCAGGATTGAGTCAACAGCAGGTCCCTCTCCCTTCCCCAACTAGAGTTCACAGTGGTGTCGGATGCATCCCTTCTGGGGTGGGGCGGCCACATGAGGGAGGCGGAGATCAGAGGCCTCCACATCAACCTTCTGGAGCTTCGGGCGATCCGTCTTGCACTGAAGGCATTCCTTCCTTATGTCAAAGGGAGAGTAGTGCAGGTGTTCACGGACAACACCAACGCCATGTGGGACTGCAACAAACAGGGCGGGGTGAGGTCGTGGACCCTATGTCAGGAGGCACTTCGTCTCTGGAAGTGGCTAGAACATCAGGGCATGTCCCTAGTGGTTCAACACCTGACAGGTTCTCTGAACGCCAGGGCGGACAAACTCGGCCGCCGGTGCATGATGGATCACGAATGGCGTCTTCATTCGGAGGTGGTGCAAGGTCTCTTTCAGCTGTGGGGAGAGCCTTGGTTAGATCTATTCGCCACCAAAGAGAACGCGCAATGTCAGCAGATCTGCGCGTTGGAATTTCCAAGGCGGCACTTGCTAGGCGACGCTTTTCGTCGCGAGTGGAGTTTTGGTCTTCTATACGCCTTTCCGTCTATACCACTTCTGCCTAGAGTGCTGAAGAAGATCAAGTGCGACCGGGCCCAAGTCATTCTTGTGGCTCCGGACTGGGCACGAAGAGTCTGGTATCCCGAGCTTCTGCACATGGCCATCGATCCTCCGATCAGGCTGCCTCTTCGGGAGGATCTTCTGTCGCAGCAGCAGGGGACGGTCCTCCACCCGAACCTTTCCAGCTTCCTCCTCCTTGTGTGGAGATTGAGCGGTGACAGTTGACAGCTTTCGACCTTCCTCCCGAAAGTCTGTAATGTAATCTTGGCAGCCAGGCGTCCCTCCACCAAAATGGTATACGCCTGTAGATGGAACAAACTTGCGGCATGGTGCGCAGCAAAGGCTCTGGATCCCCTTTCTGCATCCCTTTCAGAGGTTCTCCTCTTCATTCTTTCTTTGGCCCAGCAGGGCTCTGCTCTGGGCACTCTAAAAGGCTATCTTTCGGCCATTTCGGCCGCCCTTCTTCTGCCTGACCAGCCTTCTCTTTTCAAGTCCCCTATTGTAAATCGCTTCCTTAAGGGCATTACTCACTTGTTTCCTCCAATCCCTTTCGTAATGCCCCAGTGGGACTTGAACCTGGTTCTGACCTATCTTATGTGCGCTCCTTTCGAGCCGCTACATAACTGTCCTCTCAGGCTTTTGACACTTAAAACTGCCTTTTTGGTTGCCATCACCTCTGTTTGTACGGTGATTGAGCTTCAGGCTCTTTTTTCCAAACCTCCTTTCCTGGCTGTTCATCCGGACAAAGTTGTCCTTCGCACTATACCTTCTTTCCTTCCCAAAGTGGTTACCTCTTTCCACATAGGACAGACCATCACTTTGCCCACCTTCTTCCCGCCCCTGCATCCTTCCAAGGAGGAGGAAAGACTCCACCGGCTGGATCCAAAGCGTGCGTTATCATTTTATCTGGATCGCACAAAACAATTCAACTCTTTGTTGGCTATTTGGGCACCAAGAAAGGTCCGGCCATGCAAAAATGGACCAGCTCTCGATGGGTCGTCCTTTGCATTAAAATCTGTAATTCCTTGGCGAAAAAGGAGCGTCAGCAGCCACTACTGCTTTGGGACGTGGAGTCCCCCTCAATGACATCTGTCAGGCAGCTACGTGGACATCACTGCACACGTTCACTAAACATTACTGCCTGGATAGTCCAGTCCGGAGAGACGGCTTCTTTGGCCGTTCAGTTCTCCAGGACTTCCTGGTGCGAACTTGGTTCGCAGACCCACCTCCGGGGTTGGTATTGCTGGGGTATCTATTCTAAGGTGAGAAATACATAACTAATTGTCTCTTTCAGATGAACAAGTTACTTACCTTCGGTAATGATATATCTGTAAGAGACATAGATTAGTTATGGATTCCTCACTGCCCCACCCATCCTCCCCGTTCTGCGAACTGACTTCTAGAGTAAGGGACTTCCTTTTTCAGGGCCCTAGTTTTGTGCACCAGTGGTCAGTGTCTTGCATGGCTCTGCGCTTCTGGCGTGGAATGTCGTGTAAAGAACTGACGTCAGCGCGCAGGGGCGGCATCTAAGTAGATACCGTGACGTCCTTCCGGCGACCACGATGAACGCGGAGTCGACCGACGCCACCTACCGACGCGCAGGGGTACTGCTGAAGAAAAAATTCTCTGCATCCAGTCTGACCCCTGGGGTAATTCTAAGGTGAGGAATCCATAACTAATCTATGTCTCTTACAGATATGTCATTACCGAAGGCAAGTAACTTGTTCTTCAGGCTTCTAACTGCAGATTCCTCACCCTCTGAACATTCCCCATGCATCAGACTGGATCCAGAAACTCTTATTCAGTACCTTTGCGTGCCAACAGGTGGCACCACACAGCTACGCAACACAGTCACCCTGCACTGGATGGGACGCACGCCCCTATACAGGCATGACCTATGCATGCTGACATGAGTTCCTTTCTTTCCGTGCCAAAAGCCACAGATCCGGAGCTACCCCTAGTCTCTTTTGAGGCTGCCTTTTTGACTTTTCAAACAATTTTCACACTGTGCACGGAAAAATGTCACCTCCCAAATCAATAGGGTTCATACCACGTAGGGAATGTTGCAAACCGGTATCCATGATAGAAGCACACATGGTTTGCCTGTGGTGTCTGAACACAACTCTGAGACCTGCAGTGACTGCTCCTTGATGCATCCCATAGCCACCTGGGATCAGAAAGCGTAGCTGTTCGTAACAAAACACAGATTGACTCCACTTTGTGACTAGTCGAGGTCCAAAGATGGATCCTGATCGCACTCCTAAGGTCGTGCCCACAACAGATCGTGGTCGTGATCTGAATTCTCAGGTAAATAAAAAAAAAAACATGAAAAGTCAATGCGAGACTTGGTCCCTGTCCTGCCACTCTCATTCTCCTGAGAAGGCGGGATGGCATAATCGTGCCTCCTGATTTCGCTCCCGAAGTTGTTTCACTTCAGAGCCATTTCCGACCCTTGCCCCACGGCAACCTGAATTTCTGGGACCATCGACGCTGTAACAGATTGAGGAATTCTGTGAAGCCTTACTGTGGCTTTTTGGCACATTACCCACTCCCTCTAGCGTGCCTGGGCTTCCAAAGGCAGGTCCCTCTGGTTTCGTTCCAGGTTCTGCACCGTTCTCTCTGTCACCTCCCTCTGGTGCTGCAACCTCCACTGCAATTTTCAAGTGGAACTCCCCTTGCTGTACCTAGGCTGGGAACCAGGTAAGTTACGCTGTTTAGGGATGTGAGTTGCACATACAGCAGAGAATCAGTAAGCTTCTAATATGGGCAAGATATTGCAGGGCCTGGAGACATCTGTATGTTTCTAGAACACACTGCTGCTCTCAGTAATGGGCAGGGTCATTCTAGCAAGATGATACTGCTCTCTCAGTGCTTATACACGCTCCAAACCTCAATGTGCCTCATACCCAGAACACCCTTTAAAACAAAATGGACAGTCTGTTGGTCTCCTTAAGGAAGAGAAGTAGGGTGTGCTTTGACGCTCTGAATCTGGGCAAAACACAGGGAGGTCTATGTCTACCTGCTCTTGAACCTACTTATATAGCAAGCAACTCCAGCACGCGGCTTGCTGGTGTGCAGAGAAGTCAAACTGGGAAAAGAAATTACTTGAGGCGGTACTGGAGGAAACAGCCTTACCCATAAGCCTTATTAGAAGGAGATTACAGCCTAACGGATGCCCACATGTAGTACAGCAAGTGGCAATAGCAAGGGAACTTGCTGGTTGTAAAACTCGAGGACTAATTACTAGGTGTCCACCTAGTACGTTTGTGGCGATTTCAAACTAATCACCTGTGAGGTACGGCTAAACACAAGTTCTGGATCCCACCACGAAGCATCAATGTGAGGAAATGTGGTTTATTATATGTGTGGTTGTGAGACCTCACCGTGCAATCAACTCACAATCCTGATTTGTGTCTAGTCAGGCTCATTTGTCAACCCTTAGCTCAACCCTCAATAGCTGTGACTTAGAACAGTTAGGATTCAACAAAGGAACCCATGTAAAGCATTTAAACAGCACCAAAACAATTGGAGAAGAAAGAAACATGACTCCCAAGAAGTCCGACACCAATTTATTAAAATAGACAAAAAATGTATGAATTTATAGACCCCAAAATGAAAAAGGTGGGTTCCAGAGATACAATTACTTGAATAAAGAGTAAATCACAACTTTGCACTTAACCATGAACAATCATTGGAAAATTCAACACATTTGACACTTGGAACAATTTTCAGCAAAACTTTTGTTAAAGTTGAATGTGGTCCCTTCCGGTTACCTTGGGCGACCAGCTCTGGCAGGGAGCTGATCAGGGGTACTAATAAAGTCCCTAAGAACAGTTCCCTTCAAGAAGAAGCAACTTCCAGTCCGATTCCAGTGTTGTTTGCAACTTGCCATTGACTTCTATGGACTTGTCCTAATGCAAGGGATGCTGAGGATGCTGTGCGGTTTATGGGGGACCTCCTGGGTCTGCTCCTCGGTCCTGATGTGGTGACTTTGGCCACAGAGGTCGGTGTACCTCAAAACCTCAGTAAACATTCAGTCACCACTTGACTACTGGTCTCCGGACACAAGGAAACCAGTGGTTCACTTCTTTTGGCAATAGCTCTCCTTCTGGGCAACCGAACTACACTCCGAAGACTCTCCAGAGTCCAGCAGACTTGGATGCAACTTATGAGCGTCGAGTCTGTCTCCCAGGCTGCGCAGCGGCGATGAGCGGTGATCTAGGCCAAGCAGGCTTCCTCAGCTTTGGTGACCCTGTGTTGCAAACAGGAAGTCAGCCAACTGACTCTTGGAGTCTCTGCTTCTGGCTGGGCTCGGAGGGGTGGCTTCTTTACGGGCACGATAACACAGTCACAGTCCTAGCTTTGCTCAATCAATCATACAAGACTTGTATAGCATAGCTAATCACCCGTGAGGGTACCCAGGCACTGAGGATCTTGCTGTGGAGGCTCAGTTGAACAGCCCAAGAAGCAGCATTTGCAGTCCAGCTTCAGTTCGGTGCAGGGTCGGTGCAGCCTCTTCGTTGCCAGGTCCAAGGTCAGCAGGGCAGTCCTCCTTCGGTACTCTTCTCCAATCCTGGTGTGATCTGGGGGCCATGGCAGGCTGGGAGTCATGCTTTCGCGTTGTCACACTCGTGGCGTCACAACTAATGCTGCAATCCACAAGAGACACTTTAACTTACAAGCCCTATGTACCCCGGCACCATATACTAGGGACTTACAAGTAAATCAAGTTATGCCAATTGGGGGTAAGCCGAATAAACATGCATCTTTTTAAGGGTCAGAGCACATGTACTGAGTCCTGATTAGCGGGGCTCAGGCCATTTCAGAGTCACCACACCAGTGCCTTGTCAAAATGGGGGCAAAAAGTGGGGGAGGACCTGCAAAAAGTCTGTTTCCTCATATTGAATAGTTTACCAAAATCTCTAAATAGGCAAATGTAGCTTAAGTTTGTAGAATTGTGATTATGGTTGCCAAGCACCGCAAAACAATTTGTTGGGGGTTAAACAGAAAGCCTACCAGGATAGGTTGGGCAGCCAGCATGAGAGAATGGGCCATAGTGAAAGATATGAGACTTATGGAGGTCCGAGCCGATGAGAAGGCGGCGCAGGACTTAGAGGAATGGGCAGAAATGTTGATTTCAATGAACGATACAATACCTCAAGATAACAGTGATACAGTGGATGACACCACACGACAAGAGATATTGATATCGATCTTTATTACTCTACATCGGAGGTAGAGAAAGGTCCTGGAAGAGCCAGTAACGTTCTGTGGGGAGAGCGGTTGCCTTTAGGAAATTGACACTATGGTTAATAACGGGAGAAGATAATGGAGTTATTATCCCTTTAAACTTGTAAAATCTAAAGTGAGTATGGTCAATGATCCAGTTCCCTTATTTATGCATCACAAGACTGTATATACATTGTTTGTTCTCTTTGCAATTGCCTAAGAAGAAAAAACATAAAGTTGTTACAAAATCCAGCATAAGTTTAGTCACATACCTTCTCTTTTTCTCTAGGCATTTATTCGACGTTGCCTGGCCTACCGGAAAGAGGACCGAATAGACGTCCAGCTGTTGGCCTGTGATCCCTACTTGCTGCCTCACATCCGTAAATCTGTATCCACCAGCATCCCTCCTGGGGCAGCTATTGCCTCAACTTCTGGCTCGTCCAATAATAGCCTATCAAACTGACATTATGTGTGAGACACTTGACGGGCCAAAGGAAAACTTTTAAAAACCTGACGAGAAAAAAGGAAACCCCATTTAGAAAAATAAAGCACTCGGAGACCAGAAGAATCCATATGGTTTTGGAGGAACCTGTATCACCAGGCTGCTTAAGTGTCTTGCTCTGTTTCTGAGTCGTCGGGCATGGCTGCATCGGATTGGGCAAGCTCAAAGCCCGTTGGCAACAGAGGCAGATCCAAAGGATGACTATGGCATCAGGGCCTAATGATTTGGTCCTGTGAATTGCCATAACAGACGTCCCTTCCAAGCAAGGAGTGAGGGAGGGAAGAGACGTGGGCTCCACATATTGTAAAGTTCAGAACTAAATGCAAATGCGGCGCGTTTCTGTGAAAAGCACGTGCTTTGAACGAAGATGACTGACTTCAAACAGCAGTGAAAAACTGAACTAGACTGGGCTCGCCCCGTGTCGATATTTAAACTTGTTTCTTTTTTCCCTTTTACTAAAGTTTAGATAACATCTCCTGGATGGCGGGCGGGGGAGGGATCGGACGAAGAAAAAAAAACTTGAAGCACAAGGGTTGAGCTAGGAGGCAGTTTTGACTCTGTACCCTTAAGTAAAACAAGTTGATGCCACCTAATGATGGCGATAGTTAGTGTTTTTACCCTTTATTAATTTCAGTACATAGAAAAGTGAGAGGAAAACATTGTAGAAAAATGTCCTCCTCCTCACTGTCCTTTGTAAAAGTGAAACCCATATTAGCAGGTACGCATGGAGAAGTGTCCAGTAACCGGTGGCCTTGTTAAATGGTTCTGCACAGTAAGGGAAGTTCGTGGATTCGTTCTTCCCTGCCAAGGAGCTGCGGTCGTTGGGCTTGAATACCGTCCCTGTAAGCAACAGATTTGTTCCTTTAGGATTATGATACGGTTGTCCTTATTTATTTGAAGTTGTTAACATTATAATAAAAAGTCCTTGGCCCCTACATCGCTGTCCAGTCAAGCATGTCTGTAGTTCATCGATTTACCTGACAGCGAAGGAGCGGCTGGAAATGAAATCTATACACACGACGCATAATCCGTGTTAAATATTTCATTTTAAGAAATAATAATTGTTCCCTTTGTTCGGGAATGGTGATGTTGGGTTGTTAAGGCTGTATTCCAGTCGGGCGCGTCGCTTAAAGGCTGTAAGTAAATAACCTTTCAAGGGGATTCAAAGGAAAGGAGCATGTGTTGTAAAAATGCTTCCCCCACAGGGGAGAGGATAGCACCATCTCTCAACCTGAGAAATAAATCTGTCTGACAGGGAGAGCGCTTTGGTGAGAAAGAAGCCATACCTCCTCCCCAGCATAAAACTCCCTTCTTCAGCTACATATGTTCTTGCATGGCGTTGAAAAGAGGGCCTTCAGTAAAATAACATGTGGCAGCCAGATTGAAATGGGATTCTTTTTTAAAGTAACATTAAAATAGCGTGTAATATTGCAGATGCACAAGTGCAGTTATCTGTCTGTAAATGATAAGCACGTTTTGGGGCTCCTACGCTAAAATATTTTTACTAATTTAAGGCCAGTAGAGCCGCTGTGTTTGGGATGAAAGGTAGACCCCCCCACGCCCCAGTGATCAGGTGTTTCTACATTATTGATAGGGCAATGAGCTCCTTAAATGAAAAGCCAGTCACCAAGGGGGAGAGTTTGTTGTCAAAGCGTTTGCAACACTGCAAGTGTGCAGTATCTACATTTGTTTCCACATCACTAATTTGTCATCGATCAGCAGCAGCTCATCATTTTCATGTTAGAAAGAGGGAAGGCTGAACTTGAATTTCGTATTACATCTTGAGTGCATGAATCTGACACGAACTACCAATGCTAAGCTACCAGTTTACAAACCTGTTTATGGGATCATGATTTTTTTCCTGCCCCTCTCATGCTGTAACTCTGTCCCTCTGATATAGACATCTGTGAAAAGAGCGTGCTAGCAGTGCCATGAGTGCTGATATATGAAGCTAATTGCTAGGGTCAGTTTTCTTGCAGTAAAACTTTGTGTTGCACTGTAACCTTCAGTTTTATAAGTTGCAAGGGTAGTTTTAAGACGATGATGAAAAAATTAGTGATTAGTTTTTGGAGAACAGTCACATTTCTGTAGTTGGCTCTTCTAAATACAGTCAATTAGATTAAGAACATGGAAAATACTGGCTATCTGTATACCTTAAACCAATGCACCAATGGGAACACCCAACTCACACAGGGGTAGCGCTGTTTCAGTGCATTCCTGGAAGTTTTCTTGCATCATGGAACTAGTGTGAAAACTTGGATTGGTCTTACTAAATTCATTATGCTATGCAGACACACACATTTCTTTATAAAGAGCTCTGTGTAGCTCCTTCACATCTGTTGTTTTCCAATATTCCTGTCGTGTTCCTCTACTTTCCAGTCCTCGCTTTTGAAATTATGCATAACCTGTTGCAAAAGAAATGTCTGTTGCTTGCGGAGGTGTAGAAAATATTTGTCCTGGTTTATTTTTGATTGAATGCCACGGTGAGAATTGAAGGAGCATCATCAAAATCCAAACTCAGCTAAACTTTGCAGTTGATTTTTTATGAGAATATTGCATCAAAGTCTCAAAACTAGAGACCGATCTCTAGGGGCGCACTTTGTAAACCTGACCAAGTATGGAATTCAATAATCTCAGTGTGGTACATACAGTCACCTAGTTGTAATTTCACTCATGACATCTAGCAAGCCCTTAGTCAGTTTTATTAAAATTTTCTTTGGTTCAGCCTCCTATGACCTGGCTTTGTATTGCCCCTTCCATTATGGTGCAAAAACATTCGCCTGTATTTGAACGTCCGCATTGAATGTGTAGTATCAAGCGTGGAAGGACTTCTGTGTTGAATGTCTAGTATCCAGCTATAAACCACTACTGTGTTGAATGTGTAGTAGCAAGCTATGAAGGGCTGCTGTGTTGAATGCAGATTGTCAGCTGGTGAAGGGCTACTGTGTTTGAATCCTTGCACAAAGTTAGAAATGTAAGCTGTTTCACAGCAATATATAACAGTCTTATTTTTTGTAGAATGAAAGTTTTGAGCATGCCTAAGACACTCATTTAATTACCTCTTTCTTGTTTCTCCTATGCAGCGATTGTCACTTGTCATGCATAAATTGATCCCTGAGATGTGTGAATGCAAGAATCCTCCAAACACCTTTTGTGTAAATTGGGTACAATGTATATCTGCATAATGTCACTGAAATAATCACGAATACCTAATCAAGCTCCTTATTTTATATGCACGGCATATGTTTAGCTAGTCTTCTTCTAAGCATACCAGTTACATACTTCTTCTGAAAAACTGAGACTTAGTGAGGTTTTCTAATTTTGGTGCAGAAAGGAGAATCTCACTGCTTTCCCTTTTCTGAGTATGACATTTGAACATCTACTGCTTGAACATGTGTTGATACCCATGTATTCTCCCCTCAAAAATAATGCCTAGCTCTCCTCTGCCAAACCATCTGTTTGCTACTAATTATGTTTTGACTCAAATGATAATCCTGTTTTAAATTTTTTGATTTATTCATTTCAAAGTTTTTGTACAAGCTCTCATTGAACGGGTGTACATGTTCACATGTACTTCAGCTTTCACCCATGGTGTTTAACTTTCTACATGCAGGTGTTTTATAACGCAGTGAAATAAATCTGATGCCCCCTCTATTCGGTTCCTGTTCAGGATGGTCTTGGTATGCGGCAGTATAGTGCGAAGTGTAGCCTTTTTTAGAGTTCAGCTGACAGCAAATGGTATTGAGGAAGGACGAGCGCAGCAGCCCTTACGTTCTTTATCTGCTAACGATACTGTGATCTGGAGAGGGGATATAATCCGAGTTGGAGCAATGGGTGCTAGACTTTAAAGAAACACAGTTCTGGGTGCTAACGGTAGGCACATTGTATAAGTAGTACTTGAGTGAGGTCACAGGGAATAAAGTAGTGGTTCATTATAAAGATGGATGAATGAGTCTGCTGTAATAGTTTCACTTGCCTGAGATCTGTCAAAACGTCTACCAAATGTATGTTGGAGAGTACTTTTTTTGTCAGTGGCAAGCAAAGTGTGTGTGTGTGTGTGTGTGTGTGTGTGTGTGTGTGTGTGTGTGTGTGTGTGTGTGTGTGTGTGTGTGTGTGTGTGTGTGTGTGTGTGTGTGTGTGTGTGTGTGTGTGTGTGTGTGTGTGTGTGTGTGTGTGTGTGTGTGTGTGTGTGTACGTTAGCTAAAAAGAAAAACAAAACTGTGTGATTTTTTTCTACTGATCTGAGGACCGATTTTACAGTGTTGTGTGTTTATGCTGCTAAGTTATTAGAAAAGTATATACCTTACCCTGGAGTCCAAATTTTGGATTTGTTTTTGGGGTTAATATGGGTTTCACTTTTTTTTTTTTTTTTTTACTAGTGCACAATCCTCTTCGTCACACTATTCATTTACTTGAAAACAAATCTCTGTATGAATTTGTAACATAAAATCCAGGCGTAATTGTTCTCGGTTTTCCCAATAAGACAAAAAGAACATTAAATACATTTTGCGAAATTGAATTGATTCATGCTTCATTTGTGATGTTTCTACAAATTTGGATTCCCCCTTTACAACCATATCTGACACCGTAAGGTTTTTCTCTCCACAGGTGACCAACTTTTGGTGTTTTCTGGTAATGGGTAGGTGTCATTAAACGACCAGAACTACATTTATAGACATATTGTACAGTTCTCTTACTTTTTCTGGAAATTCCTGCAATTTTAGTTCAGATTTTGGAAAGAGGTTGAACGTAGCTCTTAGGAGAAGGTCAACACTTTACAGAAAACATTTTTATTGTAACAAGAGATGTACATATATATGTTGGGAGGTTGTGTTGGTGGGTTTAACACTTCATCCATGCTATGTTGGGAGGTTGTGTTGCTGGGTTTAACACTTCATCCATGAAGTAAGAAAACTGCCTGTGACAAAGACCGCCTAGCCCTCTGCAAGTGATGATATGCTATGGCAGGGTATCATGGAGGGCTGCAACCCACCTTGTGCAGGTACAACAGGTGGGAAGGCAGGAGAGAGCACAGTGAGAGACATGAGAAGTTGTTGGGATGGAGTACTGTGGTGGTAACAGCTCAGGCATGAGGGCTTTATCGAGTACAAGGAGATAAATGTTTTGCCTCAAAAGGCCTGATCTTTGTTGGAGTCAAACTGGATTAGAGTACTGTTGCTAGGATGTAAGGTAAGCAACTAAGTCACTAGATTAAATGTCGTATGTCACTGTTGTTAATCCATCATAATATTTCTATAACCGCAAATAGGAATCTTAAATGTAAAACTGCTATTCACTTTGTTCAACTGCCTCAACCATTTGATTTTGAGAGTGAATCTAATTCACATTTTAGTTTTGACTCTGCACGTTTTGAAGGTGTATGCTAATGGTTAAGCAACTCTAACCATCTGAAAGAGACACGTTAGTGACAGATTCCTTACCTTAGAATATCCCCAGGCGTCAGGCTGGATCTGGAAAGTTTTGCGTAGCAGTACCCTTGCGCGTCGGTAGGCGGCGTCGTGCGGCTCCGCGTCCGTCGTCGGCGTCGTGATCGCCGGGATGACGTCGCGGGCAGTACTTAGGCGCCGCCCCTGCGCGCTGACGTCAGTTCTTCTTTTTCCGCGCCAGCAAGCGCAGATCCGGGAAGAGCAGTGCCCTGGTCATTTTTTGACCATACTTTTTGGTGAATTTTTTCACTGTTTTTTCCATACTTTCAAGGTGTCGTAGGGATGCCCGGCTTCAAGCGATGCGGCGCCTGTGCGCGGATGATGTCCGTCACCGACCCGCATTGGGAGTGTCTCTTCTGCCTCGGCCGAGGCCACGACACGGAGTCTTGTCCCGAATGCCAGACCCTCAACCCGAAAGCTTGCGAGAGCGGTCTCGAAAGCTCCTCGAGGCCCGGCATTCGGCTCCACGGAGGCCCCGGTCGCGTGAGAGGTCCAGGGGTCGCTCGCGGAGTGCACACCGGTTGTCGGCGTCGAAGTCTTCTTCGTCCGGTAAGTCAAAGCACAAGAAGTCCAAAAGCATCATCGCTCTAGGACTTCGCCTGCCGATCTCGCGACTCGGCTGAGGCCCCTCCCGGCACCGTCCCCGCCCCCGCGGCCCCGGACTTGCCTGTGGAGTCGCCCCCGCCATACCCGCCCTTCCCGGGTTCAGGAGCGGATCCGGCCAAGGTACAGGAATTCCTGTCGGCCATGGCCCGCCTCTTCGGGCCTTCAGGCCCCTTCGGTGCGCCTTCGGGCCCCGCGGGCCCTGATGGGGTTGCTCCGGCGTCGCCGACGGCTCCGGTCCCGGCGTCGCCCGTGCCTCCAGCCTCGATCCCGGCTCCGGCCCTGGCCTCGATCCCGGCTCCACAACCCCCATCGACGCCGGTCGACCTCACGACACCTCCGCCGGCGCCGATGTCTCCGGTGCCGTTCTCGACGCCGCCCTGGGCTCCGGGCGGCGTCGTCCCCCAGTTCCTTCCGGCTCCGGACATGGACCCGGAGCGACGTCGCTCGACGCCGGCTCCGGCGCCGATGGGACCTTAGGTCCCAACTGTCCCTCCTCCTCCTTATTTTGAACCAGAGGAGGACCAGTTGGACTGGGAGGGGTCTGATGACCCTCTGACGCGACACTGTCAGTATGATGAGGACTGGACAGAGAGTCTAGGGGAGGCCAGTGGTCTGGATACTTCCCCTGACACTGGCATGCTGTCTCCTCCCGTGGCTACGGAGGAGGGAGCCAATTTTGGTACGGTGTTGCGTAGGGCAGCTGGGGCCTTACGTCTCCAACTCCCTACTTTGACGGTCAAGCCTAACATCTTGATAGAGGTGCTTCAGCCGGCAGCCTCCTCTGCGGAGACTGTGCTGCCGTTTAACGACGCCCTCACTGACGTTCTTTTGGGCGCCTGGTCCAAGCCCAACACAGGGGCTCCTGTGGATCGGAACGTGTCACGACGCCATCGCCCAGCTCCGGGCGACCCCCTGTTTCTCTCTGTCCACCCCAACTCCTGAGAGCTTGGTTGTCCAAGCCTCCGCTTCCCAAACCGCCTTCCCTACCGCTCCTCCGGATAGGGAATCCAAACGCCTGGATCAGTTTGGGAAGAAAGGTTTTCTTCCTCCAGTGCTGGCTTGCGGTCCGTTAACACCGCTTGTCTTTTGGGCCGATATACCCACTCCCTGTGGGATTCGGTGGCGGATGTTTTGCCCCAGTGTCCTGAGGAGGTCCAGGCACTGCTTTCCCGCGCCATTGCGGAAGGAAGGGATGCAGCCAAATACACTATCCGTTGTGGCCTTGACACCGCCGACTCGCTGGGCAGGTCTCATTGCAACGACGGTGGCGCTCCGACGCCACGCCTGGCTGAGAACCACTGGTTTTCAGGGGATGTCCAGAATACTCTCATGGACATGCCCTTTGATGGAGTCGGTCTTTTTGGGTCCAAAGCAGACCATGCGTTGGAGCGCTTTAAGGACTCACGGGCTACTGCCAAGTCCCTGGGCCTTTCTGCTACACGCCCTCCGCTGACTTCTGCTTTTCGCCCCTATCGTGGCCACGGTAGGGGCGCCCCTTTATGTCAGCAGCCCAGCCACCGGCCCGCGCAGCAGGCGTCTTCGCGTGGCCGAGGACGTGGATTCTGCCGTGGCGGATCGGGCAACCAGCGTGCGGGTCAGGCCACCACCTCCAACCCGTCCGCGGCCTCCAAGCCCTCCTAGTCCCTCCTTTCAGGTGCACGGCACGCCCAGTAGGGGCAGGGTCCGCCATCACCTTCCCCACTGGCGCACCATCACCTCGGACAGGTGGGTCTTGGACATTGTCCGAAGGAGCTACTCCCTCCCCTTCGAGACCACCCCCCAGCCATGCCACCTCAATTCCACCGCATGTCAGGGGATCACTTGGTGCTTCTACAGAAGGAAGTCACGGCCCTCTTGACCAAGAGGGCCATCGAGCATGTTCCGACCCCAGAAGTAGGGCGTGGTTGCTACTCCCACTACTTTCTGGTGCCCAAAAAGGACAAGGAGGACATGCGTCCTATCTTGGACCTCCGGAACGTCAATCGCTTCCTCCGGAAGGAGAAGTTCAAGATGCTCACCCTAGCTCAGGTCTTGACTGCCCTCGACCCTGGAGACTGGTTGGTAGCGTTGGACTTGCAGGACGCGTATTTCCACATCCCCGTCCTGCCGGCCCACCGGCGTTACCTTCGGTTCACGGTAGGCCCCGAGCATTTTCAGTTCACCGTGCTCCCCTTTGGCCTTACCAGTGCCCCTCGGGTGTTCACGAAAGTGATGGCGGTGGTCGCAGCTCATCTGCGCCGGGCAGGGGTTTCAGTCTTCCCCTACCTCGACGACTGGCTGCTGAAGGCGGGCTCGTCCCAGGCAGTCGTCTCCCACCTCCAGACTACGGCCGAACTCCTGCACTCGCTGGGGTTCTCCATCAATGTGCCGAAGTCGCATCTGATTCCTTCTCCACAGCTCCTTTTCATCGGAGCAGTTCTGGACACGACGCAGTTTCGGGCCTATCCTCCCGAACGGCGAGTCCGGGATATTCAGGCTATGATTCCGATCTTTCGGCCTTTATCCTGGGTTTCGGTACGGATGACCCTGAGGCTGCTGGGCCTCATGGCCTCCTGCATCCTGCTGGTCAATCATGCCAGATGGCATATGCGGGCTCTGCAGTGGGACCTGAAGTTCCAGTGGGCGCAGCACCAGGGCAACCTGTCCGATCACGTCCAGATCTCGGAGGGGACTGCAAGACAGTTGCAGTGGTGGCTCTCGAACCGGCAATGGGTCATGGGCAGATCCCTCTCCCTTCCCCAGCCAGAGCATACAGTTGTGACGGACGCGTCCCTTCTGGGATGGGGCGGTCACATGGGAGAGGCGGAGATCAGAGGCCTCTGGTCTCCGGCGGAGTCCCGGCTCCATATCAACCTTCTGGAGCTCCGGGCGATCCGACTTGCACTCAAGGCATTCCTTCCCTCTGTCAAAGGAAGGTAGTGCAGGTGTTCACAGACAACACCACCGCCATGTGGTACTGCAACAAACAGGGCGGGGTGGGGTCTTGGACCCTTTGTCAGGAGGCTCTGCGCCTCTGGACATGGCTGGAACATCAGGGCATGTTCCTGATGGTTCAACACCTGGCAGGTTCCCTGAACGCCAGGGCGGACGAACTCAGCCGCAGGTGCATGATGGATCACGAATGGCGTCTTCACTCGGAAGTGGCGCAAGGACTCTTTCTACAGTGGGGAGAGCCTTGGTTAGATCTATTCGCCACCGAAGAGAACGCGCAATGTCATCAGTTCTGCGCGTTGGAATTTCAGGCGGCACTCGCTCGGCGGCGCTTTTCGTCGCGAGTGGAGTTGCGGTCTATTGTACGCCTTTCCGCCTATACCACTTCTACCCAGAGTGTTGAAGAAGATTCGGCACGACCGGGCCCAAGTCATTCTTGTGGCTCCGGACTGGGCTCGAAGAGTTTGGTATCCCGAGCTACTCAATATGAGCATAGATCCCCCGATCCGTCTGCCTCTTCGGGAGGATCTTCTGTCGCAGCAGCAGGGACGGTCCTCCACCCGAACCTGTCCAGTCTACACCTGCTTGCGTGGAGATTGAGCGGCGGCAGTTGATTCCTTTCGACTTGCCTCCCGAAGTTTGTGATGTGATTCTGGCAGCCAGGCGTCCCTCCACTAAGGTGGTATACGCCTGCAGGTGGAACAAATTTGTGGCATGGTGCACAGCAAAGGCTGTGAATCCCCTTTCTGCCCCTCTTTCTGAGGTCCTTCTGTTCCTTCTCTCTCTGGCCCAACAGGGTTCTGCCCTGGGTACCATCAAGGGTTATCTTTGTGCTATCTCGGCCTTCCTTAGGCTCCCTGATCAGCCCTCCCTTTTCAAGTCCCCTGTTGTTAACAGGTTCTTAAAAGGCATTACTCACCTCTTCCCTCCTGTTCCGTTTGTGATGCCTCAGTGGGACTTGAACTTGGTTCTTACATTTTTAATGTGCGCTCCCTTTGAGCCTCTGCATAACTGTCCTCTTCGTCTTCTGACTCTGAAGACAGCCTTTCTGGTGGCCATCACCTCCGCACGGCGGGTGAGTGAGCTCCAGGCTCTATCTTGCAAACCTCCCTTTCTGTCTGTTCATCCAGACAAGGTTGTTCTTCGGACGCGTCCGTCCTTCTTGCCAAAGGTGGTTACTGCTTTCCACATTGGGCAGACCATCACTTTGCCCACCTTCTTTCCGCCTCCGCATCCTTCTAGAGAGGAAGAGAGGCTCCACCGTCTGGACCCAAAACGTGCGCTCTCCTTCTATATCGACCGCACAAAACACTTCCGGGTGGATGACCAGCTCTTTGTTGGCTGCGTGGGCGCCAAAAAAGGTTGGGCGGTGTACAAGAGGACCATCTCCCGTTGGGTTACCTTGTGCATCAAGACCTGCTATTCTTTGGCTAAAAAGGAACCTCCTGTTGGGCTGCGTGCCCATTCCACCAGGGCAACGGCTGCTACCACGGCCTTGGGCCGCGGTGTTCCGCTGCCAGTTATCTGTCAGGCAGCTACGTGGGCCTCGCTGCACACGTTTACAAAGCATTACTGCCTTGACAGTCCGGTCCGGAGGGACGGCTTCTTTGGCCGTTCTGTCCTCCAGGACTTCCTTGTCTGATCTTTGTTCGCAGACCCACCACCGGGGTTGGTATTGCTGGGGTATCTATTCTAAGGTAAGGAATCTGTCACTAACGTGTCTCTTTCAGATGCACAAGTTACTAACTTGTGTAACAATATATCTGTAGAGACAGTAGTTAGTGACAGATTCTATACCGCCCCACCCATCCTCCCGTTCTGCGAACTGATTTCTAGGGTTAAGGACATCCCTTTCAGGGCCCTAGTATTTTTCAGACACCTATGTCAGCTTCTTGCATGGCTCTGCGTTCCTGGCGCGGAAAGTCGTGTACAGAACTGACGTCAGCGCGCAGGGGCGGCGCCTAAGTACTGCCCGCGACGTCATCCCGGCGATCACGACGCCGACGACGGACGCGGAGCCGCACGACGCCGCCTACCGACGCGCAAGGGTACTGCTACGCAAAACTTTCCGGATCCAGCCTGACGCCTGGGGATATTCTAAGGTAAGGAATCTGTCACTAACTACTGTCTCTTACAGATATATCGTTACACAAGTTAGTAACTTGTGCTTTAAACTCGTTAAATGCTGCATGGCTGAGCGGATTTTAAAGACATTGTCTTAAGAAAGGAGTTGTGTGGAATTTCGCTTCTTTTTATTAACAAAGTCCGTCCTTGCGTGAAAGTCACCGTTGCGACTTGTGGACGTTTGAAAATCATCGTGTGCCTGCGCGCGCATGAGTAATGAAAGCGCAAGGCACAGCCTGAGGACTGAAAGGGCGTCAGTGCGAGGCAATTCACACGCACATGGAATA
This sequence comes from Calotriton arnoldi, assembly GCA_963921515.1. Classification (NCBI taxonomy): domain Eukaryota; kingdom Metazoa; phylum Chordata; class Amphibia; order Caudata; family Salamandridae; genus Calotriton; species Calotriton arnoldi. The sequence continues at coordinate 2,740,709 of CAWUFW010001374.1, read as the reverse complement.
GACGCGCATGGAGTCAATTACCGCTGTTGAAACGCGAGGCTCGCCAGTCTAGTCTACCGTGAGCGCTGCGAAGATTTAAAAGGCACGCCACCCGTGAGCGTGTGAAAATATTAAAGGCACGTCACGAGTACAATCCTGAAATAGCTCGAGCTGCCAAACTTTAAAGGCAAGCCACGAGTAAAATAGTTGTTTTTGTTCCTGTACAAGGATTATTGAATGGGCGTATACAATCAAGCACAACATCCACTGCTAATGTACACGATCTAGAGATATGAAATGACTTACTGCTCAGCTCTCCCATTAATACTCTGCTCTCCTTCACAACTGGCTGGAACGCTATAGAAATAAAGATAGGACAAGTTTAACCATAGACAGGGAAGAAACACTAACGTTGGAAGAAAAAAATAAACTGTGAAAGGAAGTACAGAAGATAGACTCACAGAAGAATTGGAATAATTATAAAATTAATTAATTGTTAGTCTATTTTGTTAATTTGTTGTTTTAATCCCTTGTTTTAATTGTTTGTCTTTTATTTTTATTTCTTTTGCAGTGAACATGTCTGACCAAGCCATGGCTTCTCCACCAACGTTTTTAGCTACTCTAGGATCACCACCTGTTCCTTGGGAACAATGGAAAAAGCAATTTTTCACTTACATATTGGCTATAGGTGGTGATAGGTATGGGCCTGTTAGGCGCCAAGCTATATTATTACACCATCTAGGAGTTGAAGGAAGGAGACTATATGAAAATTTACCAGAAATTTCCTTAGGTATGGGAGATGGGCAACCTAACAATGTGTATGAAATGTCCATTATGATGCTTGATATAAGGTTTATTACTAAAATAAATATTGTAATGGAACGACAGAAGTTTTTTTACGCGAGCACAGTTGTTGGAAGAAGACATCGATACATATGTAGCAGCTTTACGTGGTTTGTCCCTAAGATGTAAATTTGAGAACTTGAGTGACTCTCTCAGGGATCAAGTTGTGAGATGCACAAATGATAAAAAGGTGAGAGAGAAGTTGCTAACAAAGGATCTCTATCTTGAGGGAACTATTCAAGTTGTCAAGGGCATGGAGCAAGCTTCTAAGTGGTTGAAGGAAATGGATACCTCGTCGAAAGTTGAAACAAAGGTTGGAAAAGAGAGTACTCCTATTTGTGAAGTTAATAAAAATCTTTAAAAGACATTACAAAGAACGACATTGAAGGGGTAAAGAAGAACGCAGTAGACGATAGTGGAAATAAAGAAGTTCCTACAAGGGAAATAAAATGTTTTCGTTGTGGGGCTCCTGGGCATATTGCGACGAGCTTTAAATGTGCAGCAAGAGGAGTTGTATGCCGTAACTGTGGGAAGAAAGGGCATTTTTCTAAAATGTGTAGAACAAGATATAAACAAAGTAGTGTTAAAGAGGTTGAGGAAGTATGTGAAAATGTGACTGAAATTTTCCTACCTATTTATGAAGAGGAGTGCGCTGTTTCCAACGATGCCACACATGCTATGGAATTCAATGTTGCAAGGAAAGAAAGCGATGGGAAACTTGAGAAACCACATTGTATTGTAGGTTTAGATAAATTGCATGTGAAAATGTTAGTTGACTCGGGGAGTATGTACACCTTGGTGTCAAAAGACACATTGTCTAAAGAATTATATGATGATTGGTCCGAACCTGATATAAAAGCAGTAGGTTACGGTGGAAAGAAAATAGAAATTCTAGCTGTGAGATGGATGAACATCTCATTCAAGGGACAAATAGTGTATGGACGTGTGTATTTAACTGATTTTGGCTCTAACCTTTTGGGATGGCGCCATCAGAAAGATTTGGGCATAATGTTAAATCCTAATGCAGAAGACCCTGTCATATTATCATTACCTGAATCGCAAGGTGTAAACTCTGTGGATACATTTGATGAATGGGTGGTGAAGAAATTTCCTTGTGTACTCAGTGATGATTTGGGTCTATTGGAAGGATTCTGTCACAAAATCATCCTTAAAAAAGGAGCAATCCCAGTGGTACATAAAGTACGCAATGTGCCTCTTCTGATGAAAGAACCTTTGCAAGGGGAGTTAGACAAATTATTGAGTCAAGGAATAATCGAGCCCATCGAATCATCAGAATGGTTGGCTCCAATTGTCGTAGCTCCTAAGGAGGGTGGTAAGATCAGGTTATGCATAGATTTAAGAGACCTTAATCGAAATATTTGGGTTGACAGACAACCACTCCCTAATATTTCTGAAATGTTGTCAGCCATGTCAGGAGGGAAAGTATTTACGGTTGTCGATATGACAGCAGCGTATCACCAAATCAGCCTACACAAGGATTCCAGACACCTGACCTCTTTCGTCACCCCATTAGGCGCATTCCGTTATTTGCGAATGCCATTTGGGCTGGCATCTGCATCAGCAGTTTTTCAAAGGGTAATGACGAAAATATTTGAAGGTTTAGAAGATGTCCGGTATTTTCAGGATGATATCATGATAGCTGTAAAAAATGAATCACATCATGACGGGTTGCTGGAAGAAGTGATGAGGCGTTTGGAGCAATATGGGTTGACTGTTAAACGTGAGAAGTGTCAATTTAGAAAGAAAAGTGTTACGTATTTGGGACACGTGATATCATGTGCATTGTCCAAGGGATAAGTGATGCACCCTGCCCGGAAAGTAAAGATCAATTGAAGTCCTTCCTTGGGTTGGCCGAATATTGTTCAAAGTTCGTGAAGAACTTCACTGAGATTGTGGAGCCTTTAAGACTGTTGATGAAAAAGGATGTAGTATTTGTGTGGAATGATGCGTGTGAGGGTGCGTTCCAGAAAATCAAGCAAAGTATTATTGGAACTCCTTTCCTGGGCCACTTTGAAGTAACTGGGAAAACTTACCTGACTACAGATGCCAGTGGTGTGGGACTGGGAGCAGTGTTGGCTCAAGTTGTTGACGGACAGGAAAGGATTATAGGATTTGCCTCCAGGAGATTGCAAGGTGCTGAGAGATCTTACTCAGTGATTGAAAGAGAAGCCCTTGCATGCTGTTGGGGAATTAGACATTTTAAATATTTTCTGTGGGGTTTGCCTTTCAGAGTTAGGACGGACCATAAGCCACTAGTGCATTTGTTCAAGGGTGGCAGAGGGTTAGAAGGTGGAGTTACTCCTAGGATTTCGAGATGGATTTTATCTGTTTTAGAGTATAATTTTGAGTTGGAATACTTAAAAGGACTAAGGAATGTAGTAGCAGATTGCCTATCTCGTTTACCTACCAAAAGTCAAACAGTTGAAATGATAAATCTAGAAACCGATGTGGGCGATGAATACACGGTCCATGAATGTGTGGCGTTAAAGAAAGAAGTATGGGATGCTGCCATGGAAGATGATTTGGTGTTAAGAAGAGTAAAGGAGAATATTAGGGATGGTTGGCAACCTAATGTGAGTTGTGATGAGTTGATAAAGGAGTATTGGAATGTTAGAGAAGAGTTGAGCATCCTGGACAGCAAGGTGATGAGGAGTCGCATTGTACCTCCTATGGGACGTTGGAGCCAGATTGTGCAACTAGCACATGAGGGGCATCCTGGGAGGAACATGACCAAGAGAAGGATAAGACAGACCTATTGGTGGCCTAGGTTGGATAGTATGGTTGAGGATGTTGTTAAGCATTGCTATGCATGTGCTAACAGTGATAAAGTAAAAACGTTAAGGGAACCCCCACTTAAGTGTGTTGAGATACCAGCAAGGCCTTGGGAAAGGCTAGCGATGGACTTTCTTGGTCCTATAAATAAGCTGGGAGGTGAAAATAGGTTTATCATTGTACTTGCCGATTACCATACTAAGTGGTTTGTGTATAAACCCATGAGTGTAGTTAACTCCAGAGGTGTGATAGAATTTTTAGAAGAAGTTTTTTTGGAAGAGGGGGTGCCAAAGACTATTGTGTCAGACAATGGTGTACAGTTCGTTTCAAGACAAATGGAGTTTATGGAGAAGTGGGGAATTGTTCATGAAAGAGTAGCTTTGTTTAGACCACAAGCCAACGGAATGGTTGAAAGAATCAACCGTTTAATCATGGACAACATACAATTGTCATTGGCCAATGGATTATCCTGGAAAGAGGAGTTGAAGAAATTAGTGTGGGCACACAGAACTACTCCTCATGCTGTTACTGGTGTTTCCCCTTTTGTTTCTTTGAAGGGTAGAGAACCAGGGAGAAAAGAGAATCCTGTTTGGTTGGTTGCCAAAGATCGTTTGTGGGTAGATCATCAAGCTATTAAAGCTGGTGTCACAATAAAGCAGAAGTGTGCAGAAGAGTATTACAACACAAGGAAAGGTGTGAAAGAATCCAACATTGTGGTAGGTGATTGGGCTGTCACAAAGAAGTGTGGTGTGGTAATAAAGGGAGATAGTAAATTTTCCACTCCATTGAAGGTTGTTGAGGTTAGGCGTAATGTGGTTGTGTTAGAGAATGGTACTGTGTGGAGTGTTGGAAATGTTTGCAAAGTGACCGGGCATTTGGGGTAACTGTCATTTTTCTGAACGCATTTTTTTTAGTACACTTGCATTGTTATTGAATTATGTCATTTATTGTTTTACTTTTGTTATTTTTCATAAGGGAAAAGATATGTAGTGTTAATTTCATACTGTAGAGATAATAGTATGTGAACTGGAATGTCCAGATAGAACTTGGATTGCTTAATTCTCAGTGTTCTGGGAAAGCTGCATTACTGTGGTGGCAGTGTCATGTAAGGAGCTGTTCTGCTGAGGACATCGATATGAAATAAATTCATCTGTTACACACATTCGAAGTTGTGTAATTACTACATTCAGCATTTTGTCATTACTTTTAATCCATATACATCATTGCCCTTGGAGCATGTCCAGGTAGTAGAACAGTAGCAGTTCATTCCCATCCTGAGCAAGAGGTCTTCAGAGCGGAAACTACTGATGCCAAGTGACCTCATTAACAAAGCCACCAAGTTTGTAAACTTTTGTTTGCCCATAAACATTGGTTTGCCCCTACAGGGATCATCATGTCCTTGAAGCCAGAGATCCAGGAGAAACTCCTCTTCAGTGCACGGAATTGTTTGATCCCTAGATGGATAAAGCTCTCAGAGCATTGATGACTTAGTTCTCACCCAAACTCATCCAGCACTGCCAGTACCTATCTAAATACCGGCAAGTTCCCAATCCCAGTTGCGCATGATTGGTTTTCTCAGGTGAACAATGTTTTCCTTTGAATGTCTGCTAGGGCCACTCCTTGCACCGGGGCCAACTGAGAAAGCTGGAGACCAATCATAATATCTGAAAGAGACACGTTAGTGATAGATTCCTTACCTTAGAATATCCCCAGGCGTCAGGCTGGATCCGGAAAGTTTTGCGTAGCAGTGCCCTTGCGCGTCGGTAGGCGGCGTCGTGCGGCTCCGCGTCCGTCGTCGGCGTCGTGATCGCCGGGATGACGTCGCGGGCAGTACTTAGACGCCGCCCCTGCGCGCTGACGTCCAGTTCTTCTTTTCCGCGCCAGCAAGCGCAGATCCGGGAAGAGCAGTGCCCTGGTCAATTTTTGACCATTATTTTTGGTGATTTTTTCACTGTTTTCCATCTTTAAGGTGTCGTAGGGATGCCCGGCTTCCAGCGATGCGGCGCCTGTGCGCGGATGATGTCCGTCACCGACCCGCATTGGGAGTGTCTCTTCTGCCTCGGCCGAGGCCACGACACCGAGTCTTGTCCCGAATGCCAGGCCCTCAACCCGAAAGCTTTGCGAGAGCGGTCTCGAAAGCTCCTCGAGGCCCGGCATTCGGCTCCACGGAGGCCCCGGTCGCGTGAGAGGTCCAGGGGTCGCTCGCGGAGTGCACACCGGTCGTCGGCGTCGAAGTCTTCTTCGTCCGGTAAGTCTAAGCACAAGAAGTCCAAGAAGCATCGTCGCTCTCGGACTTCGCCTCGCCGGTCTCGCGACTCGGCTGAGGCCCCTCCCGGCACCGTCCCCGCCCCCGCGGCCCCGGACTTGCCTGTGGAGTCGCCTCCCGCTCATACCCGCCCTTCCCGGGTTCGGGGGCGGATCCGGCCAAGGTACAGGAGTTCCTGTCGGCCATGGCTCCGCCTCTTCGGGCCTTCAGGCCCCTCCGGTGCGCCTTCGGGCCCCGCGGGCCCTGATGGGGTTGCTCCGGCGTCGCCGGCGGCTCCGGCGTCGCCCGGGCCTCCAGCCTCGATCCCGGCTCCGGCTTCGGCCCCGGCCTCGATCCCGGCTCCACAACCCCCATCGACGCCGGTCGACCTCACGACACCTCCGCCGGCGCCGATGTCTCCGGTGCCGTTCTCGACGCCGCCCTGGGCTCCGGGCGGCGTCGTCCCCCAGTTCCTTCCGGCTCCGGACATGGACCCGGAGCGACGTCGCTCGACGCAGGCTCCGGCGCCGATGGGACCTTGGGTCCCAAATGTCCCTCCTCCTCCTTATTTTGAACCAGAGGAGGACCAGGAGGACTGGGAGGGGTCTGATGACCCTCTGACTCGCAACTGTCAGTATGATGAGGACTGGACAGAGAGTCTAGGGGAGGCCAGTGGTCTGGATACTTCTCCTGACACTGGCATGCTGTCTCCTCCCGTGGCTACGGAGGAGGGGGCCAATTTTGGTACGGTGTTGCGTAGGGCTGCTGGGGCCTTACGTCTCCAGCTCCCTACTTTGACGGTCAAGCCTAACATCTTGACAGAGGTGCTTCAGCTGGCAGCCTCCTCTGCGGAGACTGTGCTGCCGTTTAACGACGCCCTCACAGACGTTCTTTTGGGCGCCTGGTCCAAGCCCAACACAGGGGCTCCTGTGGATCGGAACGTGTCACGACGCCATCGCCCCGCTCCGGGCGACCCCCTGTTGCTTTCTGTCCACCCCACTCCTGAGAGCTTGGTTGTCCAAGCCTCCGCTTCCCAAACCGCCTTCCCTACCGCTCCTCCGGATAGGGAATCCAAACGCCTGGATCAGTTTGGGAAGAAAGGTTTTTCTTCCTCCAGTGCTGGCTTGCGGTCCGTTAACACCGCTTGTCTTTTGGGCCGATATACCCACTCTCTGTGGGATTCGGTGGCGGATGTTTTGCCCCAGTGCCCTGAGGAGGTCCAGGCACTGCTTTCCGCGCCATTGCGGAAGGAAGGGATGCGGCCAAATACACTATCCGTTGTGGCCTTGACACCGCCGACTCGCTGGGCAGGTCGATTGCAACGACGGTGGCGCTCCGCCGCCACGCCTGGCTGAGAACCACTGGTTTTTCAGGGGATGTCCAGAATACTCTCATAGACATGCCCTTTGATGGAGTCGGTCTTTTTGGGTCCAAAGCAGACCATGCGTTGGAGCGCTTTAAGGACTCACGGGCTACTGCCAAGTCCCTGGGCCTTTCTGCTACACGCCCTCCGCTGCCTTCTGCTTTTCGCCCCTATCGTGGCCACGGTAGGGGCGCCCCTTCACGTCAGCAGCCCAGCCACCGGCCCGCGCAGCAGGCGTCTTCGCGTGGCCGAGGACGTGGATTCCGCCGTGGCGGATCGGGCAACCAGCGTGCGGGTCAGGCCACCACCTCCAACCCGTCCGCGGCCTCCAAGCCCTCCTAGTCCCTCCTTTCAGGTGCACGGCACGCCAGTAGGGGCAGGGTCCGCCATCACCTTCCCCACTGGCGCACCATCACCTCGGACAGGTGGGTCTTGGACATTGTCCGAAGGGGCTACTCCCTCCCCTTCGAGACCACCCCCCCAGCCATGCCACCTCAATTCCACCGCATGTCAGGGGTTCACTTGGTGCTTCTACAGAAGGAAGTCACGGCCCTCTTGTCCAAGAGGGCCATCGAGCATGTTCCGACCCCAGAAGTAGGGCGTGGTTGCTACTCCCACTACTTTCTGGTGCCCAAAAAGGACAAGGAGGACATGCGTCCTATCTTGGACCTCCGGAACGTCAATCGCTTCCTCCGGAAGGAGAAGTTCAAGATGCTCACCCTAGCTCAGGTCTTGACTGCCCTCGACCCAGGAGACTGGTTGGTAGCGTTGGACTTGCAGGACGCGTATTTCCACATCCCCGTCCTGCCGGCCCACCGGCGTTACCTTCGGTTCACGGTAGGCCCCGAGCATTTTCAGTTCACCGTGCTCCCCTTTGGCCTTACCAGTGCCCCTCGGGTGTTCACGAAAGTGATGGCGGTGGTCGCAGCTCATCTGCGCCGGGCAGGGGTTTCAGTCTTCCCCTACCTCGACGACTGGCTGCTGAAGGCGGGCTCGTCCCAGGCAGTCGTCTCCCACCTCCAGACTACGGCCGAACTCCTGCACTCGCTGGGGTTCTCCATCAATGTGCCAAAGTCGCATCTGATTCCTTCTCCACAGCTCCTTTTCATCGGAGCAGTTCTGGACACGACGCAGTTTCGGGCCTATCCTCCCGAACGGCGAGTCCGGGATATTCAGGCTATGATTCCGATCTTTCGGCCTTTATCCTGGGTTTCGGTAAGGATGACCCTGAGGCTGCTGGGCCTCATGGCCTCCTGCATCCTGCTGGTCAATCATGCCAGATGGCATATGCGGGCTCTGCAGTGGGACCTGAAGTTCCAGTGGGCGCAGCACCAGGGCGACCTGTCCGCTCACGTCCAGATCTCGGAGGGGACTGCAAAACAGTTGCAGTGGTGGCTCTCGAACCGGCAATGGGTCATGGGCAGATCCCTCTCCCTTCCCCAGCCAGAGCATACAGTTGTGACGGACGCGTCCCTTCTGGGATGGGGCGGTCACATGGGAGAGGCGGAGATCAGAGGCCTCTGGTCTCCGGCGGAGTCCCGGCTCCATATCAACCTTCTGGAGCTCCGGGCGATCCGGCTTGCACTCAAGGCATTCCTTCCCTCTGTCAAAGGGAAGGTAGTGCAGGTGTTCACAGACAACACCACCGCCATGTGGTACTGCAACAAACAGGGCGGGGTGGGGTCTTGGACCCTTTGTCAGGAGGCTCTGCGCCTCTGGACATGGCTGGAACATCAGGGCATGTTCCTGATGGTTCAACACCTGGCAGGTTCTCTGAACGCCAGGGCGGACGAACTCAGCCGCAGGTGCATGATGGATCACGAATGGCGTCTTCACTCGGAAGTGGCGCAAGGACTCTTTCTACAGTGGGGAGAGCCTTGGTTAGATCTATTCGCCACCGAAGAGAACGCGCAATGTCATCAGTTCTGCGCGTTGGAATTTCCAAGGCGGCACTCGCTCGGCGACGCTTTTCGTCGCGAGTGGAGTTGCGGTCTGTTGTACGCCTTTCCGCCTATACCACTTCTACCCAGAGTGTTGAAGAAGATTCGGCACGACCGGGCCCAAGTCATTCTTGTGGCTCCGGACTGGGCTCGAAGAGTTTGGTATCCCGAGCTACTCAATATGAGCATAGATCCCCGATCCGTCTGCCTCTTCGGGAGGATCTTCTGTCGCAGCAGCAGGAGACGGTCCTCCACCCGAACCTGTCCAGTCTACACCTGCTTGCGTGGAGATTGAGCGGCGGCAGTTGATTCCTTTCGACTTGCCTCCCGAAGTTTGTGATGTGATTCTGGCAGCCAGGCGTCCCTCCACTAAGGTGGTATACGCCTGCAGGTGGAACAAATTTGTGGCATGGTGCACAGCAAAGGCTGTGGATCCCCTTTCTGCCCCTCTTTCTGAGGTCCTTCTGTTCCTTCTCTCTCTGGCCCAACAGGGTTCTGCCCTGGGTACCATCAAGGGTTATCTTTGTGCTATCTCGGCCTTCCTCAGGCTCCCTGATCAGCCCTCCCTTTTCAAGTCCCCTGTTGTTAACAGGTTCTTAAAAGGCATTACTCACCTCTTCCCTCCTGTTCCGTTTGTAATGCCTCAGTGGGACTTGAACTTGGTTCTTACCTTTTTAATGTGCGCTCCCTTTGAGCCTCTGCATAACTGTCCTCTTCGTCTTCTGACTCTAAAGGCAGCCTTTCTGGTGGCCATCACCTCCGCTCGGCGGGTGAGTGAGCTCCAGGCTCTTTCTTGCAAACCTCCCTTTCTGTCTGTTCATCCAGACAAGGTTGTTCTTCGGACGCGTCCGTCCTTCTTGCCAAAGGTGGTTACTGCTTTCCACATTGGGCAGACCATCACTTTGCCCACCTTCTTTCCGCCTCCGCATCCTTCCAGAGAGGAAGAGAGGCTCCACCGTCTGGACCCAAAACGTGCGCTCTCCTTCTATATCCACCGCACGAAACACTTCCGGGTGGATGACCAGCTCTTTGTTGGCTACGTGGGCGCCAAAAAGGTCGGGCGGTGCACAAGAGGACCATCTCCCGCTGGGTTACCTTGTGCATCAAGACCTGCTATTCTTTGGCTAAGAAGGAGCCTCCTGTTGGGCTGCGTGCCCATTCCACCAGGGCAACGGCTGCTACCACGGCCTTGGGCCGCGGTGTTCCGCTGCCGGTTATCTGTCAGGCAGCTACGTGGGCCTCGCTGCACACGTTTACTAAGCATTACTGCCTTGACAGTCCAGGTCCGGAGGGACGGCTTCTTTGGCCGTTCTGTCCTCCAGGACTTCCTTGTCTGATCTTTGTTCGCAGACCCACCACCGGGGTTGGTATTGCTGGGGTATCTATTCTAAGGTAAGGAATCTATCACTAACGTGTCTCTTTCAGATGCACAAGTTACTAACTTGTGTAACGATATATCTGTAAGAGACAGTAGTTAGTGATAGATTCCTTACCGCCCACCCATCCTCCCCGTTCTGCGAACTGATTTCTAGGGTTAAGGACATCCCTTTCAGGGCCCTAGTATTTTTCAGACACCTGTGTCAGCTTCTTGCATGGCTCTGCGTTCCTGGCGCGGAAAGTCGTGTACAGAACTGACGTCAGCGCGCAGGGGCGGCGTCTAAGTACTGCCCGCGACGTCATCCCGGCGATCACGACGCCGACGACGGACGCGGAGCCGCACGACGCCGCCTACCGACGCGCAAGGGTACTGCTACGCAAAACTTTCCGGATCCAGCCTGACGCCTGGGGATATTCTAAGGTAAGGAATCTATCACTAACTACTGTCTCTTACAGATATATCGTTACACAAGTTAGTAACTTGTGCACCAAGACCTGATAAGGGTATTTTGCCGTAGTGGATATTATTGCCATGGTCCACTGGTAGCCCTTCTCCAATTCTGCAATCATTAAAGCATTGGACAACAAGGAACAGGTCTGTAAAGTCTTGATGGCAGCTTCTCAGGGAAGTCTTCCACATCCAAACCTTTACTGTGGAAGAATGGACCACATCTGATAGAGACTTCTAGCTGCAGAGTCCTTACCTTTGAATTTCTCGGGCGTTGTGCTGGATTCGGAAACTTTTGCATGAGCTGTACCCCTGCGCGTTGGGTGGCTCCGTTCAGCTCCGTGTGACGGCAGCGTCGTTGGCGTCGGTTATGACATCATGGTCACCTATATAGGCTCCACCCAGGCGCTCAAACGTCCATTCTTTTCTTTCTGCGTCAGTTAAGCGCTGATCCGGATTAGAGCTACCCCACTGTCTCTTTTTGACAGTTTTTTTTTACTTTTTGTCGAGAAATGTTTTCTCTGTGTCGAGGTCATGTCACTTAGACGGACAGGGTTTAAACCATGTGGCGCCTGTCACCGCATCATGTCGATAATGACCCCCACCTCATATGCCTATGGTGTTTCTAGCATGACCACGATACGAAGTCTGGCTCGGACTGTTGGGCCATGGATCCGAAGGCCTTTCTGGAGTGGTCGATGAAGCTCCTTGTGGCCTGGCAGTCTGCATCAGCCGGCGAGACTCTGCGAAGATCCTGATCGCAGAAGAGGAGGGCACAGGATCGCTCCAGGAGCCCCAAGTCCTCTTCCTCCCACTCGAGGTCCTCAGGACACTCTGGGAAGAGGCACAAGAAGTCGTCCAAGCGAACTTCATCTTCGCCTCGTCTGTCGACGAGAGAGGTAAGGAACACAGATGCTCTAGGCACGGTTCGCCGGAGCCAGGTTCCACTTCGCACCTCCCATCCTGCCCCCCCCCCCCCCATTTCTAAGAGCCGGAGCGAACCTCGCTCAAAGGAATATTACAAGGCCATGCACCGCGTATTTGAGCGGGAAACCCCTTCTGGTGAGCATTCTAGCTCCGTAGGGTCAGAAGGGGCCCCATCGGGTTGATGCCGTTGACTCTGGCCGCGGCACCGGTGGGGCCTTATGGATCCGATTCTGGGTCGAAGTCTGTCGGAGGCGAAGTCGGTGCCTCCGGTGGCGCAAGCCCCATCCTTATACCTAAAAACTCTGACTCGGATCGGCGTCACTCGACGTCAACTCCGGCGCCGATGGAGCTCAGGGGTTCTACGTCATTGCCTGTGCTTTTTGAGGAAGTTTCATGCATGGGTGAGAATTGGGAGGAGTCTTTGGACCCTCTAGAACATCATCTAAACGCTTCTGTGGAGCAGATGGACTAGTATGATGATATTGGGGTAGCCAGTGGACTGGACACATCCCCAGCTACTGGTACGCTCTCTCCACCTAGTGTGGCTACGGAGGAGGGAGTTTCTTATGCCATGGTGGGAAAGAGGGTGGCAGAGGTCCTTGGACTGGAGCTGCCCTGTGCAGGTCGGGACTAATCTCCTGACTGAGGTGCTCCAGCCTGGGGCTTCCACCTCCAAACCCCTATTGCCCTTTAATGAATCACTAACAGATGTCTTTCTAGGCACGTGGTCCAAGCCTAGCACAGGGGTCCTGTGAATAGGACAATTGCACGTCGCCATCGACCGGCGCCGGGCAACCCAAGTTTCCTCCGCCAACACCCCACCTCTGAGAGTTTGGTGGTTCAGGATTCACCGTCACATGGTGCATTCCCTTCCGCTCCTCCGGGTAGTGAATCCAAGAGGCTGGATGCACTTGGTAAGAAAATGTTTTCTTCTACCAGCCTGGCATTGTGATCAGTGAATACCGGATGCTTTTTGGGCCGTTTCTCCCACACCCTTTGAGAGACGGTTGCACAAGTGATGCCGCAGATCCCGGAGGAGGCCCGGACCATACTCTCCCAGGCAGTAAAAGATGGCAGAGATTCAGCAAAATTCACCATTAGGTGTTGTTTAGACAAGACTGATTCGCTGGGCAGAGCGATTTCGTTGACAGTGGCCTTACGGCGCCAGGCCTGGCTTAGAACATCTGGCTTCTCGGGTGATGTCCAGGCCAATCTCATGGACATGCCCTTTGCTTTGACAGGACTTGTCTTTTTGGAGAGAAAGCGGACTCGGCCTTGGAGCGCTTCAAGGATTCTAATGCTACGGCCAGATCCTTGGGACTCTAGGTCACACCTCGTGGCGAGTTTAGCTTTCGCCCCTTTCGTGACTAGGTAAGGGGCTTTCAACCACGTCGGCCAGTATCCCAGCCACTGTCCTGCGTAGACTTCCCATGTTGTGTGTGGACGCAGTTCATTCCGACCTCGGAATGGTAGTCAGAAGTAGTCTACCACCCAGCCCTCGGCAGCTGCAGCCTTCAAGCACTCCTAGTTTGAATCTGCAAGACCATTTCACTCCAGTAGTAGGGAGAATTCATCATCATCTCCTCTACTGGAGGTCGACAACATTGTACAGATGGGTCTTGCAGATCATTCAGGAGTTCTATTCTCTTCCTTTTCTTTCTTTTCCTCCTCTATTCCGCCAATTCAAGAACGGCTGGCGGAGGATCAACTAACATTACTCCAAGAGGAAGTTACAGCTCTCTTGGCCAAGGTAACTATAGAAAGAGTTCCGGTTTCAGAAGTAGGCAGTGGTTTCTACTCCCGCTACTGTCTGATTCCGAAAAAGAACAAAGGGTTGCGGCCCATTTAGGACCTTTAGACCGTCAAGCTCTTCCTCAAAAAGGAGAAATTCAAGATGCTGACATTGGCTCAGGTCTTGTCTACCTTAGACTGAGAAGACTAGTTGGTAGCATTGGATGCGTATTTTCACATCCCCCATCCTGCCGGCCCACAGGCATTCCTTGTGGTTCAAGGTAGGCCACGAGCACTTTCAGTTCACCATGCTCCCCTTTGGCCTTACCAGCGCCCCTCGGGTGTTCACCAAGGTGATGGCGGTGGTCGCAGCTCATCTACGTAGGTTAGGGGGTATCACTCTGTTCGAGGCATATGAGCTGTAGATTGTATACTTTAGCATAGATCGCCATCTGGTGTTGGGCTCGGATGTTTGCACTTTGTTTTTGTTTGAAGAAGTCTTTGTAGTCACGAGATAGGTGACTCCTCCTTATGGTGATAGTGCGCATGGGCATCGACTCCATCTTCAGATTGTTTTTTTCCGCCATCGGGTTCGGATGCAACTTGCTGCGCTCCGTGTCGGTGTCGTTATCAAAACCCCCTTCGACGCGCAATCACTCACCGCTCGACGGTATTGTCTCGATCGCGTTTCTCTTGCGACGCGCATTCTCCTACAATCAAGCTACTCGACCTAGACTTCGACGCGGGCTGTTGGGCCTACCCGCGCCGACCACGTCGGAAGTCGATGGAACGAACTCCCTTCAAGAAATGTCCCCAGTGTGGTGCTAAGTTCCCACACTCGGACCTACACGAGGTGTGTAATCTTTGCCTTTCTCCGGAGCACGAAGAGAACACCTGCGAGGCCTGTTCATCTTTCAGGTCCAAGAAAACCATCCGTGATCGTCGGGCTCAACGCCACAAAATGTCCCGGGGAAGCAGTTCGATTCCGGACATCTTCGAACCAGGTCCTGATACCCTCCCAGAACAAGGAGCCGAGGAAGAACAGATCTCAGTCTCCGAGGCCGATGACTCCGACGTCGACGATGCAGTCACTCCAGCTCAGCAGACCGTGAGTACCGAGACCCCTGTCCTGCCCACTCACACACAGGAGGCTCCGGTAACACCTTCGCCCTCGGGCCCAGGTCTACACCGACCAAATATTTCAGATGCTCCGGCCCGGCTATGAAATCAAAAGACAAGCCTTCAGGCTCAGGATCGAGCCGACCCCACTCCGGTACCGAAAAAACACCTCCAGCACCGAAGCCCAAATCCATAAACGTGCCACACCCTTCATCACCGGCACTAAAAACACCTTCGGTGCCGAAAGACAAGCCTTCGGAGCCGAAACAGGCAAGCCTTCGGAGCCGAAACAATCTAAATCGAAGTCTTCGGAGCCGAAAACTCCGACACCTAAGCCTAAAGAGTCAAAAAACCCTCATAAGGCAAAGGAACATCCTGAATATAAATCTTCCACTCCAAAAAAGGACACTGGATCAAAACACCCTTCGGTACCAGATCTTCCGGATCCGAAGCAAAAGACTATACATCTGAAAGAGACACGTTAGTGACAGATTCCTTACCTTAGAATATCCCCAGGCGTCAGGCTGGATCCGGAAAGTTTTTGCGTAGCAGTACCCTTGCGCGTCGGTAGGCGGCGTCGTGCGGCTCCGCGTCCGTCGTCGGCGTCGTGATCGCCGGGATGACGTCGCGGGCAGTACTTAGACGCCGCCCCTGCGCGCTGACGTCAGTTCTTCTTTTTCCGCGCCAGCAAGCGCAGATCCGGGAAGAGCAGTGCCCTAGTCATTTTTTGACTAACTTTTTTGGTGAATTTTTTCACTGTTTCTTCGAATCGACTCCAAGGTGTCGTAGGGATGCCCGGCTTTAAACGTTGCGACGCCTGTGCTCGGATGATGTCCATCACAGACCCGCATCTGGAGTGTCTCTTCTGCCTCGGCCGAGGCCACGACACGAAGTCGTGTTCCGACTGCCAGGTCCTCAACCCGAAAGCTTTGCGAGAGCGGTCTCGAAAGCTCCTCGAGGCCCGGCAGTCGGCTCCCCCCCGGTCGCGTGAGAGGTCGAGGGGTCGGTCGCGGAGTCCTCACCGGTCGTCGGGATCCAAGTCTTCGTCGTCCGGTAAGTCTAAGCACAAGAAGTCCAAAAAGCATCATCGCTCTAGGACTTCGCCTCGCCGGTCTCGCGACTCGGCTGAGGCCCCTCCCGGCACCGTCCCCGCGGCCCCGGACATGCCTGTGGCGTCGCCCCCGCAATACCCGTCCTTCCCGGGTTCGGGGGCGGATCTGTCCCAAGTACAGGAATTCCTGTCGGCCATGGCCCGCCTCTTCGGGCCTCGAGGTCCCTCCGGTGCGCTTTCGGGCCCCGCGGGCCCTGATGGGGTTGCCCCAGCGTCGCCGACTCCGGTCCCGGCGTCGCTCGTGCCTCCAGCCTCGATCCCGGCTTCGGCCCCGGCCTCGATCCCGGCTCCGGTGGTACCGCAACCCCCATCGACGCCGGTCGACCTGACCACGCCTCCGCCCGCGCCGATGTCTCCGGTGCCGTTCCTGACGCCGCCCGGGGCTCCGGGCGGCGTCGTCCCCATGTACTCTCCGGCTCCGGATATGGAGCCGGACCGACGTCGCTCGACACCGGTTCCGGCGCCGATGGGACCTTGGGTCCCAAATGTCCCTCCTCCTCCTTATTTTGAACCGGAGGAGGACCAGGAGGACTGGGAGGGTCTGAGGACCCTCTGGCACAGCAGTGTCAGTATGATGAGGACTGGGCAGAGGAACTAGGGGATGCCAGTGGTCTAGATACTTCCCCTGACACTGGCATGCTGTCTCCTCCCGTGGCTACGGAGGAGGGAGCCAATTTTGCAACGGTGTTGCGTAGGGCGGCTGGAGCCTTACATCTCCGACTCCCTACGGTGACGGTCAAGACTAATCTCTTGACAGAAGTGCTTCAGCCGGCGGCCTCCTCCTTGGAGACTGTGCTGCCGTTTAACGATGCACTTACTGACGTTCTTTTGGGCGCCTGGTCCAAGCCCAACACAGGGGCTCCTGTGGATAGGAACGTGTCCCGACGCCATCGCCCAGCTCCGGGCGACCCCTGTTTCTCTCTGTCCACCCCACTCCTGAGAGCTTGGTTGTCCAAGCCTCCGCTTCCCAAACCGCCTTCCCTACCGCCCCTCCGGATAGGGAATCCAAACGCCTGGATCAATTTGGGAAGAAGGGTTTTTTTCCTCCAGTGCTGGCTTGCGGTCCATCAACACCGCTTGTCTTTTGGGCCGATATACCCACTCCTTGTGGGATTCGGTGGCGACTGTTTTGCCCCAGTGTTCTGAGGAGGTCCAGCCACTGCTTTCCCGCGCCATTGCGGAAGGAAGGGATGCGGCCAAATACACCATACGATGTGGCCTTGATACCGCCGACTCGCTGGGCAGATCTATTGCAACGACGGTGGCGCTGCGTCGCCACGCCTGGCTGAGAACCACTGGTTTTTCAGGGGATGTCCAGAATACTCTCATGGACATGCCCTTTGATGGAGTCGGTCTTTTTGGTTCCAAAGCAGACCATGCGTTGGAGCACTTTAAGGACTCACGGGCTACTGCCAAGTCCCTGGGCCTTTCTGCTACACGCCCTCCGCTACCTTCTGCTTTTCGCCCCTATCGTGGCCACGGAAGGGGCGCCCAGTCACGTCAGCAGCCCAGCCACCGGCCCGCGCAGCAGGCGTCTTCGCGTGGCCGAGGACGTGGATACCGCCGTGGCGGTTCGGGCAACCAGCGTGCGGGTCAGGCCACCACCTCCAACCCGTCCGCGGCCTCCAAGCCCTCCTAGTCCCTCCTTTCAGGTGCACAGCACGCCAGTAGGGGGCAGGGTCCGCCATCACCTTCACCACTGGCGTCCCATCACCTCGGACAGGTGGGTCTTGGACATTGTCCGAAGGGGCTACTCCCTCCCCTTCGAGACCACCCCCCAGCCATGCCACCTCAATTCCACCGCATGTCAGGGGATCACTTGGTGCTTCTACAGAAGGAAGTCACGGCCCTCTTGGCCAAGAGGGCCATCGAGCATGTTCCGACCCCAGAAGTAGGGCGTGGTTGCTACTCCCACTACTTTCTGGTGCCCAAAAAGGACAAGGAGGACATGCGTCCTATCTTGGACCTCCGGAACGTCAATCGCTTCCTCCGGAAGGAGAAGTTCAAGATGCTCACCCTAGCTCAGGTCTTGACTGCCCTAGACCCTGGAGACTGGTTGGTAGCGTTGGACTTGCAGGACGCCTATTTCCACATCCCCGTCCTGCCGGCCCACCGGCGTTACCTTCGGTTCACGGTAGGCCTCGAGCATTTTCAGTTCACCGTGCTCCCCTTTGGCCTTACCAGTGCCCCTCGGGTGTTCACGAAAGTGATGGCGGTGGTCGCAGCTCATCTGCGCCGGGCAGGGGTTTCAGTCTTCCCCTACCTCGACGACTGGCTGCTGAAGGCGGGCTCGTCCCAGGCAGTCGTCTCCCACCTCCAGACTACGGCAGAACTCCTGCACTCGCTGGGGTTCTCCATCAATGTGCCGAAGTCACATCTGATTCCTTCTCCACAGCTCCTTTTCATCGGAGCAGTTCTGGACACGACGCAGTTTCGGGCCTATCCTCCCGAACGGCGAGTCCGGGATATTCAGGCTATGATTCCGATCTTTCAGCCTTTATCCTGGGTTTCGGTACGGATGACCCTGAGGCTGCTGGGCCTCATGGCCTCCTGCATCCTGCTGGTCAATCATGCCAGATGGCATATGCGGGCTCTGCAGTGGGACCTGAAGTGCCAGTGGGCGCAGCACCAGGGCAACCTGTCCGATCACGTCCAGATCTCGGAGGGGACTGCAAAACAGTTGCAGTGGTGGCTCTCGAACCGGCAATGGGTCATGGGCAGATCCCTCTCCCTTCCCGAGCCAGAGCTCACAGTTGTGACGGACGCGTCCCTTCTGGGATGGGGCGGTCACATGGGAGAGGCGGAGATCAGAGGCCTCTGGTCTCCGGCGGAGTCCCGGCTCCATATCAACCTTCTGGAGCTACGGGCGATCCGACTTGCACTCAAGGCATTCCTTCCCTCTGTCAAAGGGAAGGTAGTGCAGGTGTTCACCGACAACACCACCGCCATGTGGTACTGCAACAAACAGGGCGGGGTGGGGTCGTGGACCCTCTGTCAGGAGGCTCTGCGCCTCTGGACATGGCTGGAACATCAGGGCATGTTCCTGATGGTTCAACACCTGGCAGGTTCCCTGAACGCCAGGGCGGACGAACTCAGCCGCAGGTGCATGATGGATCACGAATGGCGTCTTCACTCGGAGGTGGCGCAAGGACTCTTTCTACAGTGGGGAGAGCCTTGGTTAGATCTATTCGCCACCGAAGAGAACGCGCAATGTCATCAGTTCTGCGCGTTGGAATTTCCAAGACGGCACTCGCTCGGCGACGCTTTTCGTCACGAGTGGAGTTGCGGTCTATTGTACGCCTTTCCGCCTATACCACTTCTACCCAGAGTGTTGAAGAAGATTCGGCACGAACGGGCCCAAGTTATTCTTGTGGCTCCGGACTGGGCTCGAAGAGTTTGGTATCCCGAGCTACTCAGTATGAGCGTGGATCCCCCGATCCGTCTGCCTCTTCGGGAGGATCTTCTGTCGCAGCAGCAGGGGACGGTCCTCCACCCGAACCTGTCCAGTCTACACCTGCTTGCGTGGAGATTGAGCGGCGGCAGTTGATTCCTTTCGACTTGCCTCCCGAAGTTTGTGATGTGATTCTGGCAGCCAGGCGTCCCTCCACTAAGGTGGTATACGCCTGCAGGTGGAACAAATTTGTGGCATGGTGCACAGCAAAAGCTGTGAATCCCCTTTCTGCCCCTCTTTCTGAGGTCCTTCTTTTCCTTCTTTCTCTGGCCCAACAGGGTTCTGCCCTGGGTACCATCAAGGGTTATCTTTGTGCTATCTCGGCCTTCCTCAGGCTCCCTGATCAGCCCTCCCTTTTCAAGTCCCCTGTTGTTAACAGGTTCTTAAAAGGCATTACACACCTCTTCCCTCCTGTTCCGTTTGTAATGCCTCAGTGGGACTTGAACTTGGTTCTTACCTTTTTAATGTGCGCTCCCTTTGAGCCTCTACATAACTGTCCTCTTCGTCTTCTGACACTGAAGACAGCCTTTCTGGTGGCCATCACCTCCGCTCTGCGGGTGAGTGAGCTCCAGGCTCTATCTTGCAAACCTCCCTTTCTGTCTGTTCATCCAGACAAGGTTGTTCTTCGGACGCGTCCGTCCTTCTTGCCAAAGGTGGTTACTGCCTTCCACATTGGGCAGACCATCACTTTGCCTACCTTCTTTCCGCCTCCGCATCCTTCCAGAGAGGAAGAGAGGCTCCACCGTCTGGACCCAAAACGTGCGCTCTCCTTCTATATCGACCGCACAAAACACTTCCGGGTGGATGACCAGCTCTTTGTTGGCTACGTGGGCGCCAAAAAGGTCGGGCGGTGCACAAACGAACCATCTCCCGCTGGGTTACTTTGTGCATCAAGACCTGCTATTCTTTGGCTAAGAAGGAGCCTCCTGTTGGGCTGCGTGCCCATTCCACCAGGGCAACGGCTGCTACCACGGCCTTGGGCCGCGGTGTTCCGCTGCTGGTTATCTGTCAGGCAGCTACGTGGGCCTCGCTGCACACGTTTACAAAGCATTACTGCCTTGACAGTCAGGTCCGGAGGGACGGCTTCTTTGGCCGTTCTGTCCTCCAGGACTTCCTTGTCTGATCTTTGTTCGCAGACCCACCACCGGGGTTGGTATTGCTGGGGTATCTATTCTAAGGTAAGGAATCTGTCACTAACGTGTCTCTTTCAGATGCACAAGTTACTAACTTGTGTAACGATATATCTGTAAGAGACAGTAGTTAGTGACAGATTCCTACCGCCCCACCCATCCTCCCCGTTCTGTGAACTGATTTCTAGGGTTAAGGACATCCCTTTCAGGGCCCTAGTATTTTTCAGACACCTGTGTCAGCTTCTTGCATGGCTCTGCGTTCCTGGCGCGGAAAGTCGTGTACAGAACTGACGTCCAGCGCGCAGGGGCGGCGTCTAAGTACTGCCCGCGACGTCATCCCGGCGATCACGACGACGGACGCGGAGCCGCACGACGCCGCCTACCGACGCGCAAGTGTACTGCTACGCAAAAACTTTCCGGATCCAGCCTGACGCCTGGGGATATTCTAAGGTAAGGAATCTGTCACTAACTACTGTCTCTTACAGATAGATCGTTACACAAGTTAGTAACTTGTGCATATTGACCCAACCACTGGTCAGATTACTTCCACACCGAAGAGGAAACCGGACCATTTACAAGATTCTCCAGTTCCTCGGAAAAAAAGAGAAATAGGCACTAATACCTCCCCACCTGTTTCACCTTCCCCACCCTCTACTCCTCCTGCTGATCCCAATGTACCAATTTCTCCAGTACATTCCCCACAACCCACATCTTCACCTCCACCACCAGATGATGATGGTGATTATGGGGATGGGTATGGGGATAGGAACACAAATCCACAAGGGGATGATGATGACACACATTCCACCCCAGAAGATCCAGATCCCAGGCAGGATTATAATACTGATCCGGATCTACAAAATGACCCGGGCCTATACCCCTCTCGGCCATCCCCACCAGATGACAATGTGGGATTTACGCAACTAATCACCAGGGCTGCACAATATCATGGGGTACAATTACATTCAGATCCCTTGGAAGAAGACTTCCTATTAGAGACTTTCGCTCAGCCACAAAATTCCACACATACCCTACCAATGTTAAAGGGCTTACTTAAACATGCACCGGAAGTGTTTAAAGACCCTGTCAGGGCCAGGGTTCTTAACCCCAGAGTAGATAAGAAATACAAAGCAGCTCCCAGCGACCCCATATACATCAAGGGTCAGGTCCCTTTAGACTCCCTTGTGGTGTCTAATGCACGTAAAAGGGCCAACTCACAAACCACAGGAGATGCCCCACCTCCTGATAAAGAGTCAAAACTTTTAGACGCATCCGGCAAACGCATTGCGTCACAAGCTGCTAATTCTTGGAGGATTGCCAACACCCAAGCTTTGTTGGCAAGATATGACAGGGCTCATTACGATGAGCTTGAGAAGCTTCTCCAACATCTCCCTGACCAATATAAGGACAAGGCAAATGACCTTATACAAGAAGGTAAATTAATCACAAATACATCTATTAAATGTGCTCTTGATGCAGCTGATACCGCATCTCGTGCCGTTAATACCAGCGTTTTGTTACGCACGCACGCTTGGCTCTGGATATCTGGTTTCCAACAAGAGGTGCAAACCAGTATCCTTAAGCAGCCTTTTGACCAAGAACATCTCTTTGGCCCTACAGTCGACACATCTTTAGAAAAGATGAAGAAAGACACAGAGACTGCTAAATCTATGGGGGCCTTGCAACTACCTTCCCATAGAGGCTACTTTCGTCGATCCTTTTATAGGGGTGGCTCCAAAACCAATACATCAGAGCAACCCTCTTCATCTTACAAAAGCCCCAACCAAGGTTCCTTTTCCAAAGGATATTTTAGGGGTGGATACAGGGGTAACAATAATAAAGGGAGAGGGCGCGGTAACAACACCCGCACCTCCCCTACCACCAAGCAGTGACTTCCCTCCACTTCCCCCCGACCATTCCACACCTGTCGGGGGACGTCTTATCACAGTTCCTACCAGTCTGGAATTCCATCACCACAGACAAGTGGGTAAAACAAATTATCTAGTATGGTTACTGCCTGGAACTCGCCTCCAATCCCCCACACATCCCTCCCAAACACCGTCCAATGTCCACGGAACATTTGACTCTCCTAAAACAAGAGGTACTCTCTCTCTCTTACAAAAAAACGCAATAGAACCAGTCCCCTTACCTCATCAGGGCACAGGGGTTTACTCCCTCTATTTTCTAATCCCAAAGAAAGACGGTTCTCTCAGGCCAATACTGGACCTCAGACCCCTAAACCACTACATTCAGTCAGACCACTTCCACAAGGTCACTCTCCAACAGGTGCTCCCACTACTTCAACAAGGCGACTTTCTCTCCACTCTGGATCTAAAGGACGCCTACTTTCATATTCCTATTCATCCCTCTCACAAAAAATACCTCAAGTTCATGGTGGACCGTCACTATTATCAGTTCAAAGTCCTCCCATTCGGGGTGACCACTGCACCCAGAGTCTTCACCAAATGCCTCGCAGTGGTGGCAGCTCACTTACGAAGGCAACACATCCACGTGTTCCCTTATCTGGACCACTGGCTCATAAAAGCCAAATCTCACAACAGTTGTGTACAACACACACACAAAACGATCCAATTGCTTCACGACTTGGGGTTCACAGTAAACCTTACCAAGTCTCACCTACAACCATCCAACATACAACAGTATCTAGGAGCCACTCTAAACACTTCAAAAGCCCTAGCATACCCCAATCCAGTCAGGATCCGCACCATGCAGGTTCTAATATCCCAATTTCAGCCTCCACACTCATTGCCAGCTCGAGTCTTTATGCAGTTAATTGGAATGATGGCCTCTTGCATCCTCATCGTTCCTTATGCAAGACTCCAGATGCGGCCATTACAGGAATGTTTAGCACATCAGTGGAACCAGGCTCAAGGTCAGTTGACAGATCTGGTGTTGGTGGACAGCTGCACACATCGCTCTCTGCAGTGGTGGAACACACAAAACCTGTCCAAAGGGCGGCCGTTCCTCGACCCGGTTCCACAGATAGTGCTAACAGCAGATGCATCGCTCACCAAAACCACACCGTTCAGGGCATATGGACCCATCAACAAAAACAACTCCACATAAATCACCTGGAGTTACTGGCAATCTTTCTAGCACTAAAGTCTTTTCAACTCCTGCTAGTAGACAAAACTGTCTTAGTCCGTACAGACATGACAGCAATGTACTACATACAAAAACAGGGGGGGACACACACTTCAGCTTTCACGACTAGCGCAAAGCATATGGAGATGGGCTATTCCTCAAAACATTTACCTCCTCGCAGAACATCTTCCGGGAGTACACAATCAGATCGCGGATCTGCTCTGTCGTCAAACACAGCAGATCCACGAATGGGAACTTCATCCTCAAGTTCTTCTTCCATTCTTTCACATGTGGGGTCATCCAGACATAGATCTGTTCGCCACACATCAAAACGCAAAATGCCCAAGCTTCGCTTCCAGATATCCACACCCATTGTCCAAAGGCAATGCGCTATGGATGAACTGGTCAGGAAAATTTGCATACGCTTTTCCGCCTCTCCCGCTCATTCCGTTAGTGGTTCGGAAGCTCAAACAACACTCCCTCACAATGATCCTAGTTGCTCCAACATGGGCACGCCAACCATGGTTCACAACCCTGTTGGAACTCTCAGTAGTGCCTCATCAAAAGCTGCACCTCTCCCCCAAGTTCCTCACTCAGAACCATGGAGAAATAATGCACCCAGATCCCAATAAACTCAATCTTGTGATCTGGCTCCTGAAGTCCTAGAGTTTGGCTACCTCAATCTTCCGCCAGACTGTATGAACATCATTAAAGAGGCTAGACGTCCTACCACTAGAGCATGCTATGCAGCAAAGTGGAAGCAATTTGTCATTTATTGTACAAATAACAAAATCAATCCGCTAGATGCTTCTATCCAAAACATTATCTGTTATCTTTTGCATCTACAACAATGTAACCTAGCATACACATCTATACGGCTACATCTTGCTGCAATCGCCGCTTACCTCCAAAACAGACAACATTTGTCTTTGTTTCGAGTACCCGCTATCCAAGCGTTTATGGAAGGACTTAAAAGAATAATTCCACCTAGAGTTCCACCCTCTCCCCTATGGAATCTCAATATAGTCCTTACCAGACTCATGGGTCCACCATTTGAACCTATGCACAAATGCGAATTACAGTTCCTTACTTGGAAAGTAGCCTTCCTGGTAGCTATCACTTCCCTTAGGAGAGTTAGTGAACTCCAGGCATTAACCATACAAGAACCATTTTTACAAATACACCATAGTAAAGTGGTTCTTAGGCCTAATCCAAAATTTCTTCCTAAAGTAGTATCTGCCTTCCACCTTAATCAGTCGGTTGAACTTCCAGTATTTTTCCCTCAACCAGACTCAGTGGCAGAACACGCTCTCCACACGCTAGACGTTAAAAGAGCGATACTCTACTACATCAAAAGAACTAAGACCTTTAGAAACACAAAACAACTTTTTGTAGCTTTCTCCCCACCTCACAAAGGCAATCCCATTTCAAAGACAGGAATTGCAAAGTGGATTGTTAAATGCATCCAAATATGCTATCTTAAAGCTAAACGCACATTAACTATTCCCCCTAGAGCTCATTCCACACGCAAACTGGGGGCTTCTATGGCATTCTTAGGGAACATTCCCCTAGATGACATCTGCAAAGCAGCAACTTGGTCTACACCACATACTTTCACTAAACACTATTGTGTAGATGTGCAAGCAAAACAACAAGCTACTGTGGGCCAGGCTGTACTAAGAACACTTTTTCAAACCACTGCAACAGATACAGGTTGCCACTGCGAAGGAGGAAAACTGCTATATAGTCTATGCTAAAGTATACAATCTACAGCTCATATGCCTCGAACGGAAAATGCTACTTACCAGTATGCATCTGTTCTTGGCATGTAGAGCTGTAGAGTTGTATACGCCCACCCACCTCTCCGGGTACCTTTATCTTTTGCAGTATTATCTTATTTAGATACATTACATGGACATCCTTTTCTATTCTCTTACTAACTCCATCATCACCCTTTATGGCGAAAAACAATCTGAAGATGGAGTAGATGCCCATGCGCACTATCACCATAAGGAGGTAAGGAGGAGTCACCTATCTCGTGACTACAAAGACTTCTTCGAACAAAAACAAAGTGCAAACATCCGAGCCCAACACCAGATGGCGATCTATGCTAAAGTATACAACTCTACAGCTCTACATGCCAAGAACAGATGCATACTGGTAAGTAGCATTTTCCTTCCCTACCTTGACGACTGGCTGTTAAAGGCGCCTTCGCCCCAGGCTGTTGTCTCCCACCTCCAGACTACGGCGGACTTCCTGCATTCACTGGGGTTCTCTATAAACGTGCCGAGGTCACACCTGACTCCTTCTCAGAAGCTCCCTTTCATCGGAGCTATTCTGGACACAGTGCAGTTTCAGGCTTATCCTCCTGCGCAGCGAGTCGAGGATATTCAGGCTATGATACCGATGTTTCAGCCTCTGTCCTGGATTTTGGTGAGACTGACTCAGACTGCTGGGACTTCTAGCTTCCTGCATCCTGTTGGTAAATCACGCCAGATAGCGTATGCAGGCTCTGCAGTGGGGCCTGAAGTTCTAGGTGGCGCAGCATCAGGGCAATGGTTCAGATCTCGGAGAGAACTGCAAAAGCCCTGCAGTGGTAGTTGACGAACTGTGATTGAGTCAGAGGCAGACCCCTTTTCCTACCCCAGCCAGATCTCACAGTAGTGACAGATGCGCCACTCCTGGGATGGGGCGGCCATCTGGAACAGGTGGAGATCAGGGGACACTGGGCTCTGGCGGAATCAGGTCTCCACATCAGCTTATTGGAGCTTTGGGCAATCCGGCTAGAATTGAAAGCTTTTCTTCCCTCTGTCAAGGGGAGGTGGTTAGTGTAAGTGTTCATGGACAACACCACCGCCATGTGGTAATGCAACAAGCAGGGTGGAGTGGAGTCGTGGACCCTTTGTCAAGAGGCCCTGAGTTTCTGGACGTGGCTGGAATAGCAGGGTATAACCCTGGTGGTTCAACACTTGGCAGGTTCTCTGAACGCCAGAGCGAAGGAACTCAGCCATCGATGCCTAGCGGATCACAAATGGCATCTCCAGTCAGAGGTGGTGCAAGGTCTCTTTCAGCAGTGAGGAGAGCCTTGGTTAGATCTGTACGCCTCCGAAGAGAACGCGCAGTGTCAGTAGTATTACACATCTGAAAGAGACACGTTAGTGACAGATTCCTTACCTTCGAATATCCCCAGGCGTCAGGCTGGATCCGGAAAGTTTTTGCGTAGCAGTACCCTGGCGCGTCGGTAGGGGGCGTCGTGCGGCTCCGCGTCCGTCGTCGGCGTCGTGATCGCCGGGATGACGTCGCGGGCAGTACTTAGACGACGCCGCCCCTGCGCGCTGACGTCAGTTTCTCTTTTTCCGCGCCAGTAAGCGCAGATCCGGGAAGAGCAGTGCCCTAGTCAATTTTTGGCTAACTTTTTTGTGAATTTTTTCACTGTTTCTTTTCGAGTCTTCATCGACTCCTAGGTGTCGTAGGGATGCCCGGCTTCAAGCCATGCGACGCCTGTGGTCGAATGATGTCGATCACAGACCCGCATCTGGAGTGTCTCTTCTGTCTCGGCCGAGACCACGACACGAAGTCGTGCCCTGACTGCCGGAAACTTCACCCAAAGGCTTTGCGAGAGCTGTCTCGAAAGCTACTCGAGGTCCGGCAGTCGGCTCCGCGCCGCACCAAGCCCCGGTCCCGGGAGAGGTCGAGGGGCCGGTCGCGGAGTCCCCGCCGGTCGTCGGAGTCCAAGTCTTCGCGCTCCTCGGGTAAGTCGAAGCACAAAAAGTCTAAGAAGCGTCATCGCTCTAAGACTTCGCCTCGCGACTCGGCTGAGGCCCCAGTCGGCACCGTCCCCGCGGCCCCGGACGTGCCTATTCAGCCGCCCCCGCATTACCCGTCCTTTCCGGGTTCGGGGGCGACTCCGGCCGAAATACAGGAATTCCTGTCGGCCATGGCCCGCCTCTTCGGGCCTCAAGGTCCCTCCGGTGCGCCTTCGGGCCCCGCGGATCCTGATGGGGTTGCTCCGGCGTCGCCGACGACTCCGGTCCCGGCGCCGCCTGTCCCACCAGCCTTCATCCCGGCCTCTGCTCCGGCCCCGGCCTCGATCCCGGCTCCGGTGGTGCCGCGACCCCCATCGACGCCGGTTGACCTAACCACGCCTCCGCCGACGCCGATGTCCCCGGTGCCGTTCCTGACGCCGTCCGGGGCTCCGGACGGCGTTGGTCCCCGGCTCTCTCCGGCTCCGGACATGGAGCCGGACCGACGTCGCTCGACGCCGGCTCCGGCGCCAATGAGACCTTGGGTCCCAAATGTCCCTCCTCCTCCATATTTTGAACCTGAGGAGGACCAAGAGAGCTGGGTGGGGTCCGAAGACCCTCTCACACAACAGTGTGAGTATGATCAGGACTGGGCTGAGGAACTTGGGGATGCCAGTGGTCTAGACACCTCCCCTGACACTGGCATGCTGTCTCCTCCCGTGGCTACGGAGGAGGGAGCTAATTTCGCAACGGTGTTGCGTAGAGCAGCTGGAGCCTTACATCTCCAATTGCCTACTGTGGCTGTCAGGACTAATCTCCTGACGGAAGTGCTTCAGCCGGCAGCTTCCTCCTCGGAGACTGTGCTGCCGTTTAATGATGCACTCACTGACGTTCTTTTGGGCGCCTGGTCCAAGCCCACCACAGGGGCTCCTGTGGATAGGAACGTGGCCCGACGCCATCGCCCTGCTCCGGGCGACCCCTTGTTTCTCTCCCAACATCCCACCCCCGAGAGCTTGGTTGTCCAAGCCTCTGCCTCCCAAACCGCCTTCCCTACCGCCCCTCCGGATAGGGAATCCAAACGCCTGGACCAATTTGGGAAGAAGGCTTTTTCTTCCTCCAGTGCTGGCTTGCGGTCCGTCAACACTGCTTGCCTTTTGGGCCGATATACCCACTCCCTGTGGGATTCGGTGGCGACTGTTTTGCCCCAGTGTTCTGAGGCGGTCCAGACACTGCTTACCCGCGCCATTGCGGAAGGAAGAGATGCGGCTAAATACACCATACGTTGTGGCCTTGATACCGCCGACTCGCTGGGCAGATCGCTTGCAACGACGGTGGCGCTACGTCGCCACGCCTGGCTGAGAACAACTGGTTTCTCGGGTGATGTCCAGAATACACTCATGGACATGCCCTTTGATGGAGTCGGTCTTTTTGGTTCCAAAGCAGACCATGCGCTGGAGCGTTTTAAGGACTCACGGGCTACTGCCAAGTCCCTGGGCCTTTCTGTTGTACGCCCTCCGCTCACCTCTGCTTTTCGCCCCTTTCGTGGCCACGGAAGGGGCGCCCAGTCACGTCAGCTGCCCAGCCACCGGCCCGCGCAGCAAGCGTCTTCGCGTGGCCGAGGACGTGGATACCGCCGTGGCCGTTCGGGCAACCAGCATGCGGGTCAGGCCACTACCTCCAACCCGTCCGCGGCCTCCAAGCCCTCCTAGTCCTTCCTTTCAGGTGCACAGCACGCCAGTAGGGGGCAGGGTCCACCATCACCTTCACCACTGGCGTCCCATCACCTCGGACAGGTGGGTCTTGGACATTGTCCGAAGGGGCTACTCCCTCCCCTTCGAGACCACCCCCCCAGCCATGCCACCTCAATTCCACCGCATGTCAGGGGATCACTTGGTGCTTCTGCAGAAGGAAGTCACGGCCCTCTTGGCCAAGAGGGCCATCGAGCATGTTCCGACCCCAGAAGTAGGGCGTGGTTGCTACTCCCACTACTTTCTGGTGCCCAAAAAGGACAAGGAGGACATGCGTCCTATCTTGGACCTCCGGAACGTCAATCGCTTCCTCCGGAAGGAGAAGTTCAAGATGCTCACCCTAGCTCAGGTCTTGACTGCCCTCGACCCTGGAGACTGGTTGGTAGCGTTGGACATGCAGGACGCTTATTTCCACATCCCCGTCCTGCCGGCCCACCGACGTTACCTACGGTTCACGGTAGGCCTAGAGCATTTTCAGTTCACCGTGCTCCCCTTTGGCCTTACAAGTGCCCCTCGGGTGTTCATGAAAGTGATGGCGGTGGTCGCAGCTCATCTGCGCTGGGCAGGGGTTCCAGTCTTCCCCTACCTCGACGACTGGCTGCTGAAGGCGGGCTCGTCCCAGGCAGTCGTCTCCCACCTCCAGACTACGGCCGAACTCCTGCACTCGCTGGGGTTCTCCATCAATGTGCCAAAGTCGCATCTGATTCCTTCTCCACAGCTCCATTTCATCGGAGCAGTTCTGGACAAGACGCAGTTTCGGGCCTATCCTCCCGAACGGCGAGTCCGGGATATTCAGGCTATGATTCCAATCTTTCAGCCTTTATCCTGGGTTTCGGTACGGATGACCCTGAGGCTGCTGGGCCTCATGGCCTCCTGCATTCTGCTGGTCGATCATGCCAGATGGCATATGCGGGCTCTGCAGTGGGACCTGAAGTTCCAGTGGGCGCAGCACCAGGGCAACCTGTCCGATCACGTCCAGATCTCGGAGGGCACTGCACAACAGTTGCAGTGGTGGCTCTCGAACCGGCACTGGGTCATGGGCAGATCCCTCTCCCTTCCCCAGCCAGAGCACACAGTTGTGACGGACGCGTACCTTCTGGGATGGGGCGGTCACATGGGAGAGGCGGAGATCAGAGGCCTCTGCTCTCCGGCGGAGTCCCGGCTCCATATCAACCTTCTGGAGCTCCGGGCGATCCGACTTGCACTCAAGGCATTCCTTCCCTCTGTCAAAGGGAAGGTAGTGCAGGTGTTCACAGACAACACCACCGCCATGTGGTACTGCAACAAACAAGGCGGGGTGGGGTCGTGGACCCTCTGTCAAGAGGCTCTGCGCCTCTGGACATGGCTGGAACATCAGGGCATCTTCCTGATGGTTCAACACCTGGCAGGTTCCCTGAACGCCAGGGCAGACGCACTCAGCCGCAGGTGCATGATGGATCACGAATGGCGTCTTCACTCGGAAGTGGCGCAAGGTCTCTTTCTGCAGTGGGGAGAGCCTTGGTTAGATCTATTCGCCACCGAAGAGAACGCGCAATGTCATCAGTTCTGCGCGTTGGAATTTCCAAGGCGGCACTCGCTCGGCGACGCTTTTCGTCGCGAGTGGAGTTGCTGGTCTGTTGTACGCCTTTCCGCCTATACCACTTCTACCCAGAGTGTTGAAGAAGATTCGGCGCGACCGGGCCCAAGTCATCCTTGTGGCTCCGGACTGGGCTCGAAGAGTTTGGTATCCCGAGCTACTCAGTATGAGCGTCGATCCCCCGATCCGTCTGCCTCTTCGGGAGGATCTTCTGTGTCGCAGCAGCAGGGGACGGTCCTCCACCCGAACCTGTCCAGCCTCCACCTGCTTGCGTGGAGATTGAGCGGCGGCAGTTGATTCCTTTCGACTTGCCTCCCGAAGTTTGTGATGTGATTCTGGCAGCCAGGCGTCCCTCCACTAAGGTGGTATACGCCTGCAGGTGGAACAAGTTTGTGGCATGGTGCACAGCAAAGGCTGTGAATCCCCTCTCTGCCCCTCTTTCTGAGGTTCTTCTGTTCCTTCTTTCACTGGCCCAACAGGGTTCTGCCCTGGGTACCATCAAGGGCTATCTTTGTGCCATTTCGGCCTTCCTCAGGCTTCCTGATCAGCCCTCCCTTTTCAAGTCCCCTGTTGTTAACAGGTTTCTAAAAGGCATTACACACCTCTTCCCTCCTGTTCCGTTTGTGATGCCTCAGTGGGACTTGAACTTGGTTCTTACCTTTCTCATGTGCGCTCCCTTTGAGCCTCTACATAACTGTCCTCTTCGTCTTCTAACTCTGAAGACAGCCTTTCTGGTGGCCATCACCTCCGCTCGGCGGGTGAGTGAGCTCCAGTCTCTATCATGCAAACCTCCCTTTCTGTCTGTCCATCCAGACAAGGTTGTTCTTAGGACGCGTCCGTCCTTCTTGCCAAAGGTGGTTACTGCCTTCCACATTGGGCAGACCATCACTTTGCCCACCTTCTTTCCGCCTCCGCATCCTTCCAGAGAGGAAGAGAGGCTCCACCGTCTGGACCCAAAACGTGTGCTTTCCTTTTATATTAACCGCACACAACACTTCCGGGTGGATGACCAGCTCTTTGTTGGCTACGTGGGCGCCAAAAAGGTCGGGCGGTGCACAAGAGAACCATCTCCCGCTGGGTAACCTTGTGTATCAAAGCCTGCTATTCTTTGGCTAAGAAGGAGCCTCCTGTTGGGCTGCGTGCCCATTCCACCAGGGCAACGGCTGCTACCACGGCTTTGGGCCGCGGTGTTCCGCTGCAGGATATCTGTCAGGCAGCTACGTAGGCCTCGCTGCACACGTTTACAAAGCATTACTGCCTTGACAGTCCGGTCCGGAGGGACGGCTTCTTTGGCCGTTCTGTCCTCCGGGACTTCCTTCTCTGATCTTTTTTCGCAGACCCACCACCGGGGTTGGTATTGCTGGGGTATCTATTCTAAGGTAAGGAATCTGTCACTAACGTGTCTCTTTCAGATGCACAAGTTACTAACTTGTGTAACGATATATCTGTAAGAGACAGTAGTTAGTGACAGATTCCTTACCGCCCCACCCATCCTCCCCGTTCTGCAAACTGATTTCTAGGGTTAAGGACATCCCTTTCAGGGCCCTAGTATTTTTCAGACACCTATGTCAGCTTCTTGCATGGCTCTGCGTTCCTGGCGCGGAAAGTCGTGTACAGAACTGACGTCAGCGCGCAGGGGCGGTGTCTAAGTACTGCCCGCGACGTCATCCCGGTGATCACGACGACGGACGCGGAGCCGCCTACCGACGCGCAAGGGTACTGCTACGCAAAAACTTTCCAGATCCAGCCTGACGCCTGGGGATATTCTAAGGTAAGGAATCTGTCACTAACTACTGTCTCTTACAGATATATCGTTACACAAGTTAGTAACTTGTGCGTTAGAGTTTAAAAGGCAGCTATCGCTCAGTGTCGCTTTTCGTCGTGAGTGGAGCTCAGGTCTCCTGTACGCCTTTCCGCCCATACCACTTCTGCCCAGAGTTCTGAAGAAGATCAAGAACGACCGGGCCCAAGTAATTCTTGTGGCTCCGGATTGGGCACGGAGAGTCTGGTATCCAGAGCTTCTTCAAATGAGCATCGATCCTCCGATCAGGCTGCCTCTTCTGGAGGATCTTCTGTTGCAGCAGCAGGGGAGGGTCCTCTACCTGAACCTGTCAACTCACCGCCTCCATGCATGGAAATTGAGCAGCGACAGTTGATGGTTTTTGACCTTCCTCCTGAAGTTTGTAATGTTATTTTGGTGGCCAGGTTGCCCTCCACTAAGACGGTATATGCCTGCAGTTGGCAAAAATTTGTAAAATATTGTACAGAAAGGTCTACTGACCCTCTTTCTGCTTCTCTATCTACTATTCTTCTTTTTATTCTTACTGTTGCCTAGCAGGGCTCTGCCTTGGGTACTCCCAAGGGTTATCTTTCTGCTCTGTCTGCTTTCTTGCGGCTGCCAGACCAACCCTCTTTATTCAAGTCCCCTATTGTTAATAGGTTCTTAAAAGGGCTTGTTCATATGTTTACACCTACGCCCTTTGTCATGCCGCAGTGGGACCTTCATTTGGTCCTCACATTTCTCGTGTGTGCTCTTATCTGAAAGAGACACGTTAGTGATAGATTCCTTACCTTAGAATATCCCCAGGCGTCAGACTGGATCCGGAAAGTTTTTTCGTCAGCAGTACCCCTGCGCGTCGGTAGGTGGCGTCGTGCGGCTCCGCGTTCGTCGCTGGTGTCGTAAGCGCCGAGATGACGTCACGGAGACTACTTAGGCGCCACCCATGCGCGCTGACGTCAGTTCTTTCTTTTTCCGCGCCAGCAAGCGCAGATCCGGTTAGAGCACGTACCTTAGTCACTTTTTGACTAGTTGTTTTTGGGACTTTTGTCTCTACTTTTCTAAAATCTTGACTCCTGGTGCCACGTAAGGATGCCTGGGTTTAAATCCTGCGGGGCCTGCCG
The DNA here is from genome assembly GCA_963921515.1 of Calotriton arnoldi. NCBI lineage: Eukaryota > Metazoa > Chordata > Amphibia > Caudata > Salamandridae > Calotriton > Calotriton arnoldi. The sequence continues at coordinate 2,707,179 of CAWUFW010001374.1, read as the reverse complement.
CCGTACGATGTCGGTGGCCGACCCCCATGGCGTCTGTCTCTACTGCCTGGAGCGCGACTATGACTCCCGGTCATGTTCCGACTGTCTGACCATGGCTCCGAAAGCTTTGCGGGAGCGGTCCCAAAAGCTGCTGGAGGCCCGACAGTTGTCTCCGTGCCGTTCCAGGTCCAGGGGTTACTCAAGGGACCGGCCGCGGAGTCATCATCGCTCCTCGGGGTCCAAGTCTTCACCCTCGGATTCGGGTAAGCGACATCACAAAAAGAAGTCGAAGAAGCGCGTACGCTCTCCGACCTCCCCCGTCGGTCTGCGGACGAGGGGGCCCGGGGTCTTTCCCGTTGGAGCCTGTCAGTCCCGCGGCCTACCCGCCATACCCGGGTCCGTCGGCGACTCCAGCCCAGGTGCAAGAGTTTCTTGCTGCCATGGACCGCCTTTTCAGGCCTAGGGCTCCTGCCGGTGCGCCTTCGGGCCCCGCAGTCCCTCTTGGGGGCCCTTGGTTGCCGCCGGCGGCTCCGGCACCGCAGGGTCCTCCGCCGGTGGCTCCAGCGCCCCCCTGCGGCTCCTTTCCCGGCGCCGCCCTGGGTGCCGTTCGTCCCACCTCCGCCCTTGCCCGCGTTTCCATCTTGGGACCCCGATTGGGCCTTGGAGCCGGAGCGGCGTCGACCGGCGCCGTTCTCGGCGCCGGTGGAGCATTTGTTTTCCCCTGTGCCTCCCTCGCCGCTGCAGCCTGTGCCTCGGGCTGTTGTGGAAGGGGAGGACTGGGAGGGGTCAGAGGACCCTCTTGCATGGCAGTGTGAGTCCGAACAGGAGTGGGCAGAAGACTCCAAGGATGCAAGTGGCCTTGACCTCTCCTCTGAGCCTGGGTTTCTGTCTCCTCCCACTGTCATGGAGGAAGGCGCAACATACACTGTGGTGCTCCGTAGAGCAGCTGAGGCTCTTGGCCTTGAATTGCCTACTGTTGCCCTACAGACTAACCTCCTTACTGAAGTACTTCAGCCGGCGGCAAGTTCTATAGAACCTCTGCTTCCGTTTAATGAGGCCTTAACGGATGTTTTGATGGGTACCTGGTCTAGGCCAGCCACAGGGGTTCCTGTGGATAAAAACGTGGCCAGGCGTCACCGCCCGGCACCAGGTGACCCTGCCTTTTTGACGTCTCATCCGACACCGGAGAGCCTGGTCATTCAGGCTTCCACTTCCCAAACAGCATTCCCTACCGCTCCGCCGGATAAGGAATCAAAAAAGCTGGAACAGCTTGGCAAACGGTTGTTTTCCTCTGCCAGCCTGGGGCTGAGGTCGGTCAACACCGCATGCCTCTTGGGCCGCTATTCTCACGCTGTGTGGGACACGGTTGCGCAAACTCTGCCCCAGTGCCCCGAAGAGGTTCGGGCTGTGCTTTCCCAAGCTGTTGCAGAGGGGAAGGATGCCGCGAAGTTTGCCATTCGGTGTGGGTTGGACACCGCGGACTCTTTGGGAAGAGCCATCTCCACAACGGTGGCCTTGCGGCGACATGCCTGGCTGCGGTCCACCGGGTTTTCAGGGGATGTCCAGAGTTCCCTCATGGACATGCCTTTTGATGGTACTCGCCTATTTGGCGATAAGGCAGACAGTGCGCTGGAGCGATTTAAGGGCTCTCTGGCTACAGCCAAGTCCTTGGGTCTCTCCACAACCCGCCCGGCCACGTCTACCTTTTGTTCCTTCGTGGCCGCGGAAGGGGCGCCCCTACACGTCCGTTTAACCAAAGGCCTGCGCAGAACCAGCCTCAGCACGGCCGAGGGTGTGGTGGCCGCTGTGGCGGCACAGGGGGCCAGCGTGCGGGTCAGCCCACCTCCGCTCCCGCAGCATCCGCCTCAAAGCCTTCCTAGTCCGCGCTTTGGGGTGCACCCCATGCCGGTGGGCGGCAGGATTCAACATCACCTCCCCCACTGGCGCTCTGTCACTTCGGACAGCTGGGTGCTGCAAATCGTCTGAAGGGGCTACTCCCTCCCCTTCGAGTCTGCCCCCCCCCGTCCATGCCACCTCAGTTCCACCACATGTCGGGGGATCACTTGGCGCTTCTCCGACAGGAAGTCACGGCCCTCTTGGCCAAGGGGGCCATCGAGCGCGTTCCTGGGCCAGAAGTAGGACATGGTTGTTATTCCCACTACTTTCTGGTCCCCAAAAAGGACAAGGGGGCTTGCGCCCCATCTTGGACCTCCGGAACGTCAATCGCTTCCTCCGGAAGGAGAAGTTCAAGTTGTTGAATCTGGCTCAGGTCTTGGCTGCCCTCGACCCTGGAGACTGGATGGTAGCGTTGGACTTGCAGGACGCATATTTTCACATTCCCGTCCTGCTGGCCTACCGGAGTTACCTGCGGTTCACGGTAGGCCAGGAGCTTTTTCAGTTTACCGTGCTCCCTTTCGGCCTTACAAGCGCCCCTCGGGTGTTCACAAAAGTGATGGCGGTGGTCGCAGCTCATCTGCGCAGGTCAGGGGTGTCAGTCTTCCCCTACCTCGACGACTGGTTGTTGAAGGCGGGCTCGCCCCAGGCCGTCGTCATCCACCTTCAGACTACGGCCGACCTCCTGCAATTGCTGGGGTTCTCCATCAACGTGCCGAAGTCGCACCTGAGTCCCTCTCAGAAGCTCCCCTTCATCGGAGCGGTTCTGGATTCGACGCGGTTTTGGGTTTATCCTCCCGAGCAGCGAGTCCGGGATATTCAGGCTATGATTCCGATCTTTCAGCCTCTATCCTGGGTTTCGGTCAGGATGACCCTCCGGCTCCTGGGCCTGATGGCCTCTTGCATTCTGCTAGTGCAACATGCCAGGTGGCATATGCGGGCTCTGCAGTGGGACCTGAAGTTCCAGTGGGCACAGCATCAGGGCAATTTGTCCGATCATGTCCAGATCTCAGAGGGCACTGCATGACTATTGCGGTGGTGGCTCACGAACCGCGATTGGGTCAATGGCAGATCCCTCTCCCTCCCCCAACCAGAGCACACAGTGGTGACGGATGCGTCCCTCCAGGGCTGGGGTGGCCACTTGGGAGAGGCGGAGATCAGAGTCCTCTGGTCTCCGGCAGAGTCCCGGCTCCATATCAATCTTTTGGAGCTTCGGACGATCCGACTTGCACTGAAGGCATTCCTTCCCTCTGTCCGGGGCCGTGTAGTGCAGGTGTTCACGGACAACACCACCGCCATGTGGTATTGCAACAAACAGGGCGGGTGGGGTCGTGGACCCTATGTCAGGAGGCTCTGCGCCTCTGGACATGGCTGGAACATCAAGGCATTACCTTGGTGGTTCAACACCTGGCAGGTTCTCTGAACGCCAGGGCGGACGTACTCAGCCGCCGGTGCTTGATGGATCACGAATGGCTTCTGAACTCGGACGTGGCGCAAGGTCTCTTTCTGCAGTGTGGAGAGCCTTGGTTAGATCTATTCGCCACCGAAGAGAACGCGCAATGTCATCAGTTCTGCGTGTTGGAATTTCCAAGGCGGCACTCGCTCGGGGACGCTTTTCGTCGCGAGTGGAGGAGCGGTCTGTTGTACGCCTTTCCGCCTATACCACTTCTGCCCAGAGTGCTGAAGAAGATTCGGCGCGACCGGGCCCAAGTCATCCTTGTGGCTCCGGACTGGGCACGAAGATACTGGTATCCCGAGCTACTCAACATGGCGATCGATCCCCCGATCCGACTGCCTCTTCGGGAGGATCTTGTGTCGCAGCAGCAGGGGAAGGTCCTCCACCCGAACCTTTCCAGCTTCCTCCTCCTTGTGTGGAGATTGAGCGGCGACAGTTGACAGCTTTCGACCTTCCTCCCGAAAGTCTGTAATGTAATCTTGGCAGCCAGGCGTCCCTCCACCAAAATGGTATTCGCCTGCAGGTGGAACAAGTTTGTGGCATGGTGCACAGCGACGTCTGTGGATCCCTTTCTGCCCCTCTTTCTGAGGTCCTTCTGTTCCTGCTATCCTTGGCCCAGCAGGGCTCTGCTCTGGGCACTATCAAAGGTTATCTTTCGGCCATCTCCGCCTTTCTCCGGCTTCCAGATCAGCCTTCTCTCTTTAAGTCCCCGGTTGTTAACTGTTTCCTAAAAGGCATTGCTCATACGTTTCCTCCCGTGCCTTTCATAATGCCTCAATGGGACTTAAATCTTGTCTTGACCTATCTGATGTGCGCTCCTTTTGAGCCCCTTCATAACTGTCCTTTACGTCTTCTTACTCTAAAGACGGCTTTCCTGGTAGCTATCACCTCTGCCAGAAGAATGAGTGAGCTCCAGGCTCTTTCTTCTAAACCTCCTTTCCTTTCTGTTCATCCGGACAAGGTGGTTTTAAGGACCCGTCCTTCTTTCTTGCCAAAGGTTGTCACGTCCTTCCACATCGGGCAGACCATCACTTTGCCCACCTTCTTTCCGCCTCCGCATCCTTCAAAAGAGGAAGAGAGGCTCCACCGTCTGGACCCAAAACGTGCGCTCTCGTTCTATCTGAAGCGCACTCAACAGTTCCGGGTGGATGGCCAGCTCTTTGTTGGCAACGTGGGCGCCAAAAAAGGTCGAGCCGTGCACAAACGAACCATCTCTCGGTGGGTCGTTTTGTGCATCAAAGCGTGTTACTCGTTGGCTAAGAAGGAGCCTCCTGTGGGGCTGCGTGCCCATTCTACCAGGGCGACGGCAGCCACTACTGCCTTGGGACGCGGCGTTCCCTTGCAGGATATTTGTCAGGCAGCTAAGTGGGCCTCGCTGCACACATTTACCAAGCATTACTGCCTTGACAGTCAAGCCCGGAGAGACGGCTTCTTTGGCTGTTCTGTTCTCCGTGACTTTCTGGTGTAATCTATTCGCAGACCCACCACCGGGGTTGGTATTGCTGGGGTATCTATTCTAAGGTAAGGAATCTGTCACTAACGTGTCTCTTTCAGATGCACAAGTTACTAACTTGTGTAACGATATATCTGTAAGAGACAGTAGTTAGTGACAGATTCCTTACCGCCCCACCCATCCTCCCCGTTCTGCGAATTGATTCTAGGGTTAAGGTCATCCCTTTCAGGGCCCTAGTTTCATGGCACCAGTGGTCAGTTTCTTGCATGGCTCTGCGTTCCTGGCGCGGAAAGTCGTGTACAGAACTGACGTCAGCGCGCATGGGTGGCGCCTAAGTAGTCTCCGTGACGTCATCTCGGCGCTTACGACGCCAGCAACGAACGCGGAGCCGCACGACGCCACCTACCGACGTGCAGGTGTACTGCTGACGAAAAAACTTTCCGGATCCAGTCTGACGCCTGGGGATATTCTAAGGTAAGGAATCTATCACTAACTAATGTCTCTCACAGATATATCGTTACACAAGTAGTAACTTGTGCTTTGAACCGTTACATAATTGTCTCCTCAAGCTTTCTAGATGGTAAGCAGCCATTCTAGTGGCAATAACATCTGCCTGGAGGGTGAGTGAGTTGCCGGCTTTGTCAAGCAAGCCTCCCTACTTGATGGCTTTTATGGATAAGGTGGAGCTTCACACCTGTGCTTCATTCTTGCCTAAAGTGGTGACCCCATTTCATCTGGGTCAATCGATCACATTGACCATCTTTTTTGCTCCCCCACATCCCTCTAAGGAAGAGGAACATCTTCATCGTCTGGACCCAAAAAAGAGCGTTGTCGTTCACCCTTGACTGCACAAAAGAATTCCAGGTGGACGACCAACTCTTTGTGGGTTACGTGGGAGCTAAAAAATGTCAGGCAGTGCAGAAACTGACCATATCTCGCTCGGTCATTCTCTGCATTAAGATCTGCTACGCCTTGGCTAAAAAGCAGCCCCCTGAGGGATTAAGAGCTCATTCCACCAGGGGAAAGGTTGCAACTATGTCGTTGGCTAAGGGTGTCCCAGTCCTGGACATCCGTCAGGCAGCTACATTGGGCATCTCTGCCCACGTACACCAAGCACTACTGCCTGGACTGTCTGGTTCGCAGGGACGGGCATTTTGCCCGTTCGGTCCTGCAGGACTTTTTAGTATAAAAATTGGTCCGCAGCCTACCCCCTGGATGGTATCGCTTGGTTATCTAATTCAGAGGTAAGGAATCAGCAGCTAGAAGTCTCTATCCGATGAACAAATTACTTACCTTCGGTAACACCTTATCTGGTAGAGACAATATCTAGCTGCAGATTCCTTACAGACCCACCCATGCCTCCCCACTCTGCGTCTCATTTGTTAGTGCTAGGGTTGCTCCCTTTTCAGAGCCCTAGTTGTGACACACACAAGTCAGTTCACTTCATGGTTCTGCACTTCTGGCGTGGAAAAGTGAAAAGTAACTGATGTCCGCGCACTTGGGTGGTGCCTATATAGGTGACCGCAACTTCATAACTGACGCTAACAACGTCGATGACGTCACGGGGAGCCAAATGGAGCCATCCAACGTGCAGGGGTCCTGCTCGCACAAAAGTTTCCGGATCCAGCTCGGAAAATTCAAAGGTAAGGAATCTGCAGCTAGATATTGTCTCTACCAGATAATGCTTTACCGAAGGTAAGTAACTTGTTCATTAGTCTGTGAACATCCTGGGAAAGAAAATTAATTGACTAAAACACAGACCTCTTGGTACCTTTTGTGGGCTGTGTATTCCTAACCTGATAACTTGAGAGACGAGTCATGTATGCCTCATTTTCACGCAGAGATAATGCTTTGGCATAAGCGTGTTTAGCTGCTGGGGAGTAATCCTTGTGCCAGATGCACTTGGATCACTTCATGATGTTTTAATAGCCTCAGTAGCATTTAGGAGAAAATGATTACAACAAAAAGTTACTTACCTTCGGTGATGCTCTTTCTGGTAGAGGCATTAACCAGCTGCAGATTCTTCACATCTGAAAGAGACACGTTAGTGACAGATTCCTTCCCTTAGAATATCCCCAGGCGTCAGGCTGGATCCGGAAAGTTTTTGCGTAGCAGTACCCTTGCGCGTCGGTAGGCGGCGTTGTGCGGCTCCGTGTCCGTCGTGATCGCCGGGATGACGTCGCGAGCAGTACTTAGACGCCGCCCCTGCGCGCTGACGTCAGTTCTTCTTTTTCCGCGCCAGTAAGCGCAGATCCGGGAAGAGCAGTGCCCTAGTCAATTTTTGACTACATTTTTTGGTGATTTTTTCACTGTTTCTTTTCGAGTCTTCTCGACTCCTAGGTGTCGGTAGGGATGCCCGGCTTCAAGCCATGCAACGCATGTGGTCGAATGATGTCGATCACAGACCCGCACTTAGAGTGTCTCTACCGAGACCACGACACGAAGTCGTGCCCTGACTGCCGGGCCTTACACCCGAAGGCTTTGCGAGAGCGGTCTCGAAAGCTCCTCGAGGTACGGCAGTCGGCTCCGCGCCGCACCAAGCCCCGGTCCCGTGAGAGGTCGAGGGGCTGGTCGCGGAGCCCCCGCCGGTCGGAGTCCAAGTCTTCGCACTACTCGGGTAAGTCGAAGCACAAAAAGTCTAAGAAGCACCATCGCTCTAAGACTTCGCCTCGCCGGTCTCGCGACTCGGCTGAGGCCCCTGTCTGCACCGTCCCCGCGGCTCCGGATGTGCCTGTGGCGCCGCCCCCGCATTACCCGTCCTTCCCGGGTTTGGGGGCGACTCCGGCCGAGATACAGGAATTCCTGTCGGCCATGGCCCGCATCTTCGGGCCTCAAGGTCCCTCCGGTGCGCCTTCGGGCCCCGCGGACCCTGATGGGGTTGCTCCGGCGTCGCCGACGACTCCGGTCCCGGCGTCGCCTGTCCCGCCAGCCTTGATCCCGCTCGGCCCGCCCGATCACGGCTCCGGTGGTACCGCAACCCCGATCGACGCCGGTTGACCTAACCACGCCTCCGCCGGCGCCGATCTCCCCGGTGCCGTTCCGACGCCGCCCGGGGCTCCGGGCGGCGTCGTTCCCGGTTCTCTCCGGTTCCGGACATGGAGCCGGACCGACGTCGCCGACGCCGCTCGGCGCCGATGAGACCTTGGGTCCCACATGTCCCTCCTCCTCCATATTTTACACCAGAGGAGGACCAGGAGAGCTGGGAGGGGTCGGAAGACCCTCTCACACGGCAGTGTGAGTATGATGAGGACTGGGCAGAGGAACTTGGGGATGCCAGTGGTCTAGACACTTCCCCACTGGCATGCTGTCTCCTCCCGTGGCTACGGAGGAGGGAGCAAATTTCGCAACGGTGTTGCGTGAGAGCAGCTGGAGCCTTGCACCTCCAATTGCCTACTGTGGCTGTCAGGACTAATCTCCTGACGGAAGTGCTTCAGCCGGCAGCTTCCTCCACGGAGACTGTGCTGCCGTTTAATGATGCACTATCTGACGTTCTTTTGGGCACCTGGTCCAAGCCCACCACAGGGGCTCCTGTGGATAGGAACGTGGCCCGACGCCATCGCCCTGCTCCGGGCGACCCCTTGTTTCTCTCTCAACATCCCACCCCCGAGAGCTTGGTTGTCCAAGCCTCTGCCTCCCAAACCGCCTTCCCTACCGCCCCTCCGGTTAGGGAATCCAAACGCCTGGACCAGTTTGGGAAGAAGGCTTTTTCTTCCTCCAGTGCTGGCTTGCGGTCCGTGAACACCGCTTGCCTTTTGGGCCGATATACCCACTCCCTGTGGGATTCGGTGGCGTCTGTTTTGCCCCAGTGTTCTGAGGAGGTCCAGACACTGCTTACCCGCACCATTGCGGAAGGTAGAGATGCGGCTAAATACACCATACGTTGTGGCCTTGATACCGCCGACTCGCTGGGCAGATCGCTTGCAACGACAGTGGCGCTGCGTCGCCACGCCTGGCTGACAACAACTGGTTTCTCGGGTGATGTCCAGAATACACTCATGGACATGCCCTTTGATGGAGTCGGTCTTTTTGGTTCCAAAGCAGACCATGCGCTGGAGCGTTTTAAGGACTCACGGGCTACTGCCAAGTCCCTGGGCCTTTCTGTTGTGCGCCCTCCCCTAACCTCTGCTTTTCGCCCCTTTCGTGGCCACGGAAGGGGCGCCCAGTCACGTCCACTGCCCAGCCACCGGCCCGCGCAGCAAGCGTCTTCACGTGGCCGAGGACGTGGATACCGCCGTGGCGGTTCGGGCAACCAGCGTGCGGGTCAGGCCACCAACCCCGCCCCGACCGCGGCCTCCAAGCCCTCCTAGTCCTTCCTTTCAGGTGCACAGCACGCCAGTAGGGGGCAGGGTCCGCCACCACCTTCACCACTGGCGTCCCATCACCTCGGACAGGTGGGTCTTGGACATTATCCGAAGGGGCTACTCCCTCCCCTTCAAGACCACCCCCCCCAGCCATGCCACCTCAATTCCACCGCATGTCAGGGGATCACTTGGTGCTTCTGCAGAAGGAAGTCACGGCCCTCTTGGCCAAGAGGGCCATCGAGCATGTTCCGACCCCAGAAGTAGGACGTGGTTGCTACTCCCACTACTTTCTGGTGCCCAAAAAGGACAAGGAGGACATGCATCCTATCTTGGACCTCCGGAACGTCAATCGCTTCCTCCGGAAGGAGAAGTTCAAGATGCTCACCCTAGCTCAGGTCTTGACTGCCCTCGACCCTGGAGACTGGTTGGTAGCATTGGACTTGCAGGACGCTTATTTTCACATCCCCGTCCTGCCGGCCCACCGGCGTTACCTTCGGTTCACGGTAGGCCTCGAGCATTTTCAGTTCACCGTGCTCCCCTTTGGCCTTACAAGTGCCCCTCGGGTGTTCACGAAAGTGATGGCGGTGGTCGCAGCTCATCTGCGCCGGGCAGGGGTTCCAGTCTTCCCCTACCTCGACGACTGGCTGCTGAAGGCGGGCTCGTCCCAGGCAGTCGTCTCCCACCTCCAGACTACGGCCGAACTCCTGCACTCGCTGGGGTTCTCCATCAATGTGCCGAAGTCGCATCTGATTCCTTCTCCACCGCTCCTTTTCATCAGAGCAGTTCTGGACACGACGCAGTTTCGGGCCTATCCTCCCGAACGGCGAGTCCGGGATATTCAGGCTATGATTCCGATCTTTCAGCCTTTATCCTGGGTTTCGGTACGGATGACCCTGAGGCTGCTGGGCCTCATGGCCTCCTGCATCCTGCTGGTCGATCATGCCAGATGGCATATGCGGGCTCTGCAGTGGGACCTGAAGTTCCAGTGGGCGCAGCACCAGGGCAACCTGTCCGATCACGTACAGATCTCGGAGGGGACTGCAAAACAGTTGCAGTGGTGGCTCTCGGACCGGCAATGGGTCATGGGCAGATCCCTCTCCCTTCCCCAGCCAGAGCACACAGTTGTGACGGATGCGTCCCTTCTGGGATGGGGCGGTCACATGGGAGAGGCGGAGATCAGAGGCCTCTGGTCTCCGGCGGAGTCCCGGCTCCATATCAACATTCTGGAGCTCCGGGCGATCCGACTTGCACTCAAGGCATTCCTTTCCTCTGTCAAAGGGAAGGTAGTGCAGGTGTTCACAGACAACACCACCGCCATGTGGTACTGCAACAAACAAGGCGGGGTGGGGTCGTGGACCCTCTGTCAGGAGGCTCTGCGCCTCTGGACATGGCTGGAACATCAGGGCATGTTCCTGATGGTTCAACACCTGGCAGGTTCCCTGCCGCCAGGGCAGACGAACTCAGCCGCAGGTGCATGATGGATCACGAATGGCGTCTTCACTCGGAAGTGGCGCAAGGACTCTTTCTACAGTGGGGAGAGCCTTGGTTAGATCTATTCGCCACCGAAGAGAACGCGCAATGTCATCAGTTCTGCGCGTTGGAATTTCCAAGGCGGCACTTGCTCGGCGACGCTTTTCGTCACGAGTGGAGTTGCGGTCTGTTGTACGCCTTTCCCCCTATACCACTTCTACCCAGAGTGTTGAAGAAGATTCGGCGCGACCGGGCCCAAGTCATCCTTGTGGCTCCGGACTGGGCTCGAAGAGTTTGGTATCCCGAGCTACTCAGTTTGAGCGTTGATCCCCCGATCTGTCTGCCTCTTCGGGAGGATCTTCTGTCGCAGCAGCAGGGGACGGTCCTCCACCCGAACCTGTCCAGCCTCCACCTGCTTGCGTGGAGATTGAGCGGCGGCAGTTGATTCCTTTCGACTTGCCTCCCAAAGTTTGTGATGTAATTCTGGCAGCCAGGCGTCCCTCCACTAAGGTGGTATACCCTTGCAGGTGGAACAAGTTTGTGGCATGGTGCACAGCAAAGGCTGTGAATCCCCTCTCTGCCCCTCTTTCTGAGTTTCTTCTGTTCCTTCTTTCCCTGGCCCAACAGGGTTCTGCCCTGGGTACCATCAAGGGCTTTCTTTGTGCCATCTCGGCCTTCCTCAGGCTTCCTGATCAGCCCTCCCTTTTCAAGTCCCCTGTTGTTAACAAGTTCCTAAAAGGCATTACACACCTCTTTCCTCCTGTTCCGTTTGTGATGCCTCAGTGGGACTTGTACTTGGTTCTTACCTTTCTTGTGTGCGCTCCCTTTGAGCCTCTACATAACTGTCCTCTTCGTCTTCTGACTCTGAAGACAGCCTTTCTGGTGGCCATCACCTCCGCTCGGCGGGTGAGTGAGCTCCAGGCTCTATCATGCAAACCTCCCTTTCTGTCTGTCCATCCAGACAAGGTTGTTCTTAGGACGCGTCCGTCCTTCTTGCCAAAGGTGGTTACTGCCTTCCACATTGGGCAGACCATCACTTTGCCCACCTTCTTTCCGCCTTCGCATCCTTCCAGAGAGGAAGAGAGGCTCCACCGTCTGGACCCAAAACGTGCGCTTTCCTTTTACATCAACCGCACACAACACTTCCGGGTGGATGATCAGCTCTTTGTTGGCTACGTGGGCGCCAAAAAAGGTCGGGCGGTGCACAAGAGAACCATCTCCCGCTGGGTAACTTTGTGTATCAAAGCCTGCTATTCTTTGGCTAAGAAGGAGCCTCCTGTTGGGCTGCGTGCCCATTCCACCAGGGCAACGGCTGCTACCACGGCCTTAGGCCGCGGTGTTCCGCTGCAGGATATCTGTCCGGCAGCTACGTGGGCCTCGCTGCACACGTTTACCAAGCATTACTGCCTTGACAGTCAGGTCCGGAGGGATGGCTTCTTTGGCCGTTCTGTCCTCCGGGACTTCCTTGTCTGATCTTTGTTAGCAGACCCACCACCGGGGTTGGTATTGCTGGGGTATCTATTCTAAGGTAAGGAATCTGTCACTAACGTGTCTCTTTCAGATGCACAAGTTACTAACTTGTGTAACGATATATCTGTAAGAGACAGTAGTTAGTGACAGATTCCTTACCGCCCACCCATCCTCCCCGTTCTGCGAACTGATTTCTAGGGTTAAGGACATCCCTTTCAGGGCCCTAGTATTTTTTCAGACACCAATGTCAGCTTCTTGCATGGCTCTGCGTTCCTGGCGCGGAAAGTCGTGTACAGAACTGACGTCAGCGCGCAGGGGCGGCGTCTAAGTACTGCCCGCGACGTCATCACGGCGATCACGACGCCTACGACGGACGCGGAGCCGCACGACGCCGCCTACCGACGCGCAAGGGTACTGCTACGCAAAAACTTTCCGGATCCAGCCTGACGCCTGGGGATATTCTAAGGTAAGGAATCTGTCACTAACTACTGTCTCTTACAGATATATCGTTACACAAGTTAGTAACTTGTGCGTTGAGGGCATTGTGTAGCCAGTGTAGGTAATTATTAGAGGCTAGATCGGGGTTCGGTGTATAATCGTGTTGGGTGGAAGAAAGGTTTGTTTTTAAAAGCTGAGCGTCGATGTTCTTCCACGCTCGGACCTGTTTGGGCGAGCGGGAGTTGGCGTGTGGGAGATTAGTTTTCTTGGTCTGGATAGTAAACATTACTGCAGAGTGGTCAGGGGGATAACAGTGGGTAGGGAAATGTGGCTGTTGGTGAAGAGACCATCAATTGTAGGAGGCTGGCTTAGTATATGGTGCACACTTATTCAAGTGGTGCGCCCTTCACTAATCCAGACAACTCTTAAGGTGATTTTAGTGGGCTTTGATAACCATAGAAAACTTTCAAAGTGGTAGCTGTAGAGAGTGGCCTTCAGGCTTATCTTGAAGGAGTGTAAAGCAGCTTGTTTTACCAACTTTAATCAATAGTGTGAGGTAAATGAAATAGAACCCCACAGTGTATATAAAAATAAGTCTATTTATTACAGAACACAGTCACTAACACATTGGTATATCTCCTACCCAGAGATATCAACACAATACACAGGAATACTTTGAAATAATCAGGTAAGTAGCACAAATATACACTGGTCTCCAGTGGGAGACCAAACCATATATTAAGAAAGTTGAATGCGAACCGCAAAGGAGAACGGGACTTGGACCAGAAGACTCTGAGGAGCTGGGGACACAGGGAACCATCCAAGGTAAGTACCCAGGGACCCCACGGAGGGTGTGTGCAGAGTGGAAACACAGCCGCATACTCAATGGAAGTCAATGGAGAAGTTGGGGTTGCAGTTTTAAAGAAGGACCCTTCCCGGAGGACCCCGAAGAAACCCTTTGGAAGACAGAAGGTTGGAGAACCACCCCACCCGTGGATGCCCCAGGAACCAGGTTACCTGCACCAAGGAAGCCGGGTGCATAGGGGTGAAGCGACATCGGTACCTGCTGTAGATGACAATGGGAAACCTCGCTGAAGATGCCTCTGGAGAAGACTCCGAAGGAGTCCGGTGGATTCTTGAAGTGGAGAACCTGCAAGCGGAGGGGACAGAGTTTATGCCACTCAGAGGTGACCAGGAGGCACGGAAGTACAATGCCCACTGATGTAGAGGTTCAGAAAAAACTAGGGTGACCTTGTCGCTGCAGCTGTGAGGACCAGGCGACGCTGAGGAAGACCAGGAGCCGTGCACGAGATGTCCCACGTCGGATGGCGATATCTAGGTGGTCGGTGTCCGGCGGGAACACCAACAAGCCTTGAAAGCCACAACTGGCGTGGAAAAGGAAAGGAGCAACCGTTTGGACCAGCAATGTACAAGGGACTCGCCAAAAGCAGGAGTCAGAGCAGACCTCTAGCAAGCAGGGGAGCCCACTGAAGCAAAGGAAGACCCTTGAGAGGACCCACAGGCCAGAGGCACTGGAGTCGCAGGAGGACCACAAGCAGCTCATCAAAGTCTGAGGCCCACGATGCAGGGAGGACCCTGTTCAGGAAGTGAGGTGCTGGAGGTCGGAGCTTCTTGTAGCCCGAAGATCTCCGGAGTGCACAGCCAACAAGTCTTGGCAACGGCAAGTCGACGCACAGGGGTTTGGTCCCAGCAGCCCCGAGGAGGGATACTGTCCTCCAATTTGCAGGGGAGGCAGGTCAGGCCTCTAGGGAGCCACAGAATCACCACCTGTGTTTCTGAGCCTCAAGATGTCTTTGGGACGTCAGGAGATTTCTTCGGATGTCCTTGATGCCCACAGGTCTTTTGGAGAACCTGGATGAAGCACAGATGCAGGCTAAGCAGAAGACTTGAAGAACAGCGCGACCAGGAGCAATAGGAGTGTTCCTTGGTGCAGTCTCGGTTCCAGTCGAAGTTCTAGTGTCTATACGATTGAAGAGTGACGTAGTTTCAGGGTTTAGTCTGGTCCCACGACGAATCTGAGGACCCACCCACAGGGGAGCCCTTAAATACCCCAAGGAAAGGGTTGGGATGATTTGTGCCCCTCTCCCCCCCCCCCAGTGGACGGGCTGGACAATGGGGAGAATACTCCCATATCCTTTATCAAGTTTCTCGCCAGAGCGGGAACCAAGGGTTCCTGAAGTGGCTCAAACCGGAGTATGCAAGGAGGGCACCAAATGTGCCCTTCAAAGCAGTCTGACGCTAGCAAGAACCCTCACCCCAGCCTAATACACAAAGTCCTGCCTGGGAGGTGGTCCCTGTGACAGGAAACCTATTGTTCTACCTTCCCCTGCTTGAGCTCAGCTCAGCAGCAGGAGGACAGAATCGTGCTTGTGGTCGGCAGCAGCACTAGCTTGCTGGCAGACCCTGAGAGGCTGTTACCAGGAGTACAGGGGGTCCCCTAAGAAGCCCCCCAGTACATGGGATCATACTTCCAACACTGGAATCGGTTTTGCGGTATTATTCCAACATGTTGAGCACCAAATATGACCAGGTTCAGTGCAGCCACTATATAGTTAGACATCTCGTATTGACTGAAGCCCACTATATGTATTAAAATGGCTGACCACACTTACAAAGCCTAGAGAATCAACTCAGGGATTTGTAGGGGTGTCCTGCTCATGCAGGGACACCCTCACACTATAACCAAGCACCCTGCCTTCAGGACTGAAAGGCCTGCCATAGGGGTGACTTATAGGTTTTAAGTGCAGTGACCTCAGATATAAGAAAATGTATATCGGTTGTGAGGGGTGATAGCACCAACTCACACAGGCTGCAATGGCAGGCCTGTAGTCACAGTTTGAATGGGGTCTCAATGGTGCAAGCTGCAGCCCATGGGAGACCCCTGGTGTGTATATATGCCCTGGGTACGTTAGTACCATATACTAGGGACTTACAAGGGTACACCAGTAGCCATTTGTGGATGTACAACAGTACTTACCATGGTCAATTTAGAGAGGAAGCACAGTGGCTGGGGTCCTGATTAGCAGAATCCCTGTCAGACTTGTCAAAAAAATATACTGACACCAGCAGAAAGTAGGGGTAACCATGAAAGCTGATCCTACTTAACTACACCACCCCTGAATGCCTGGCTGCCAAGATCTGATCAGCCACCTCCTGTAAAGGTCAAAGGTGTTCAGCTGTCGCTGCTCAGTCTCCAAGCATGACGATGGAGATTGTGAAGGCCTGGGTTCAGAACCCTACCCTGCTGCTGCAACAGCAGATCCTCCCGACTGGGCAGCCTGAATTGGAGGACAGATGATTGAGCCCAGGAGGTCTGGATACTGTACTCTCAATGCCCAGTCTTTGGCTACTAGGATTACCTGGTCAGTCCCGATCTTCTTGAGCACTCTGGGCAGGAGTGGGATCAGTGGAAAGGCATACTTGAGTCCCAAGTTCAACTCGAGGCAGAACGTGCCTCAGAGTGAATTCCTCCATGGTAACTGCAACATGCAGGAGTGCTGACTTCGCACATTCTCGGCAGTGGCAAACGGATCGAGCCAAGGTTCTCTCCATTCGTGGAAGAGACCTTGTGTTGTGTAAGGAAACAGACTTTCAGCACGTTCACCCCCACTTTCTGCCCCCATTTTAACTACTATGCACTGGTGTAATGACTCTGTAATGCCCTGAGCTTTGCTAATCAGGACTCTGTGCATGTGTTCTGACCCTTAAAAAGGTACATGGTTGATTGGCTTGTCCCCAATTGTCATAACTTGACTTACTTGTAAGTCCCTAGTATATGGTTCAAGGGGTACCCAAGACTTGTAAGTGTCTCACGTGGACTGCAGCACTAAATGTGTCACCACAAGTGTGGCAAAGGCTAAAGTATGACTACCATCGCTGGCTGGCAGAGCAGATTTAAACTACTACCTCTGCTTTGCCATTTCAAGCTATGGCAAAGCCCAAGACTTACTTTTTAATATTTACAAGTCACCCCCTTAGGCAGTCCTACAGAGCCCTAAAGGCAGGGTGCATTATATTGAAAGTTTGGACCTGCAGTTTCATGTCATTTAGGTCCTAACAGTAAAAACCACAATTGTCGTTTTTACTGTTGAAAGGCTAGTAGTCCCACTGGCAAGTACAGAGTTACAGATTGACATCTCTGCCCTGCTAACTTCTTAATGGGACTACTAAAGTTAGTACCCCATTGGTATCAAATGAGTCGGTGCATTAAAGCTGATTTAATAGTGAATTTGAATCTAATGTCACTGGTGGACAAAGAGCAACTTTAGTAAGTTGCCACCTTGTTGCCCAAGGTTTCCAGTGCCCATTTTCGGTTGCACACAAAGGTCTGTCCTTAAGACAGTCTTCTGACCTGGAGAGAAGTATAAATGACTTCCAGGAAACTCTACAAAGGATCTGCTGGGGGGGAGAGATGTTATCTCCTCCTGGCAGGAAAAGCTACAAAGGGTGGGAGCCCAAATGGCGAGCTTCAGACAGGAAACCGCCTTTAAAGGGCAAATTGCAAGCGCCAACGAGAGGGGCTGCCCCTTTGTTCAGGTAGACAGGAGGGCGTCCGGGACAGCAAGGGGAAAACACTAGTCAGACCAGTTTTTCAGTGCTAGGGTTGGCCACCAAGCTCCACACACAGACAGAGGGGTTCAGCCATCCTGGGAGAGGGCAGAATAGAACCCTCTGGATAGCTAGATGCCACACTTCCCAGGAAGTTGTAATCAGGCTAATGGAATCTAAGTAGCCCATTGACTAGTGACCACACCCTCGCCTAAGGGCACTTTCTGGGCATAAAAGAGGCACCTCTGGCCCGAGAACTCAGATCTCTCCTAGATTGAAGGATAGAATAGGATATCACTTATAAAGCGCACTTATACCCAAGAATGTCAAGGCACTATAGCAGACAAAGAGGAGACAGGATGAAAGCGTGCAGGCAACAACCTAGGACGAAAAAAGCCAGGTATCTGAAAGAGACTATCTGAAAGAGACACGTTAGTGACAGATTCCTTACCTTAGAACAGATTCCTTACCTTAGAATATCCCCAGGCGTCAGGCTGGATCCGGAAAGTTTTGTGTAGCAGTACCCTTGCGCGTCGGTAGGCGGCGTCGTGCGGCTCCGCGTCCGTCGTCGGGATCGCCGGGATGACGTCGCGGCCAGTACTTAGACGCCGCCCATGCGTGCTGACGTCAGTTCTTTCTTTTTCCGCGCCAGTAAGCGCAGATCCGGAGAGAGCAGTGCCCCAGTCATTTTTTGACTGAACTTTTTGTGACTTTTTGTCACTGTTTTCTCGAGTCGTTCGACTCCAACGGTGTCAGTAGGGATGCCCGGCTTCAAGCCATGCGACGCCTGTGGTCGAATGATGTCGATCACGGACCCGCATCAGGATTGTCTCTACTGCCTCGGGCGCGACCACGACCCCAAGTCGTGCCCTGACTGTCGGGCCTTGCATCCGAAGGCTTTGCGAGAGCGGTCTCGAAAGCTCCTCGACGTCCGGCAGTCGGCTCCGCGCCAATCCAAGCCCCGGTCACGCGAGGGGCCGGTCGCGGAGTCCTCATCGTTCTTCGGGGTCAAAGTCTTCGCACTCCTCCGGTAAGTCGAAGCACAAGAAGTCGAAGAAGCGTCATCGCTAGACGACTTCCCCTCGCCGGTCGCGTGACTCGGCTCAGGGTCCCGACGGCACCGTCCCCGCGGCTCCGGGAGTGCCTGTGGAGCCGCCGCCGCATTACCCGCCCTACCCGGGTTCGGCGGCGACTCCGGCCGAAATACAGGAGTTCCTGTCGGCCATGGCCCGCCTCTTCGGGCCTCAAGGTCCCCCCGGTGCGCCTTCGGGCCCCGCGGGCCCTAGTGGGGTTCCTCCTGCGGCTCCGCCGACGCCGCCAGCAACACCAGCCCCGGCCTCGGCCCCCGCTCCGGTGCTGCCGCAACCTTGGTCGACGCCCGTTGACCTTACAACACCTCCACCGGCGTCGCCTTCCCCGGTGCCGTTCGCGACGCCGCTCCGGGCGGCGTCGTCCCCAAGTTCTCTCCGGATCCGGACTCGGCGCCGGACCGACGTCGATCGACGCCAGCTCCATTGCCGGTGGGACCTTGGGTCCCACGTGTACCTCCTCCTTACATTGACCCTGATTTGGAGGACGAAGAGAACTGGGAGGGGTCTGAGGACCCTCTCACTGCCCAATGTGAGTATGATCAGGACTGGGCTGAGGAACTTGGGGATGCCAGTGGTCTGGACACCTCTCCTGACGTTGGCATGCTGTCTCCTCCTTCCGTGGCAACGGAGGAGGGAGCAAACTTTGGTACGGTGTTGCGTAGGGCAGCTGAGGTTCTGCACCTCCAGTTACCTACTGTGGCTGTCAGGACTAACATCCTGACGGAAGTGCTTCAGCCGGCGGCTACCTCCTCGAAGCCACTGCTGCCGTTCAACGACACACTTTCGGACGTTCTTTTGGGCACCTGGTCCAAGCCCACCACAGGGGCTCCTGTGGATAGGAATGAAGCCTGACGCCATCGCCCTGCTCCGGGCGACCCCCTGTTCCTTTCCCAACACCCCACCCCTGAGAGCTTGGTTGTCCAAGCCTCTGCCTGTCAAAGCTCCTTCCCTACTGCTCCCCCGGATAGGGAATCCAAAAAACTGGATCAATTTGGGAAGAAATTTTTTTCTTCCACCAGTGCTGGCTTGAGGTCTGTCAACGCCACTTGCCTTTTGGGCCGATATACCCACTCCTTGTGGGATTCGGTGGCGCAGGTCCTGCCCCAGTGTCCTGAGGAGGCCCAGGCACTGCTTTCCCGCGCCATTGCGGAAGGAAGAGATGCGGCGAAGTATTCGATCCGATGTGGCCTTGTTACCGCCGACTCGCTAGGCAGATCGCTTGCGACGACAGTGGCGCTGCCCCGTCACGCCTGGCTGAGGACCACTGGTTTCTCGGGTGATCTCCAGAACACACTTATGGACATGCCCTTTGATGGTGTCGGCCTTTTCGGCAACAAAGCGGACCATGCGCTGGAGCGCTTTAAGGACTCGCGGGCTACAGTCAAGTCCCTGGGCCTTTCTGCTGTGCGCCCTCCGCAACAGTCTGCTTTTCGCCCCTTTCGTGGCCACGGAAGGGGCGCACAGTCACGTCCGCTGCCCAGCCACCGACCCGCGCAGCAGGCGCCTACGCGTGGCCGAGGACGTGGCTCCCGCCGAGGCGGGCCGGGTAACCAGCGTGCGGGTCAGGCCACCACCTCCACCCCGTCCGCGGCCTCCCAGCCCTCCTAGTCCATCCTTTCAGGTCCACAGCACGCCAGTGGGGGGCAGGGTTCGCCATCACCTTCACCACTGGCGTGCCATCACATCGGACAAGTGGGTCTTGGACATTGTCCGAAGGGGCTACTCCCTCCCTTCGAGACTACCCCCCAGCCATGCCACTTCAATACCACCGCATGTCGGGGGATCATTTAGTACTTCTTCAAAAGGAAGTTGCGGCCCTCTTGGCCAAGGGGGCCATCGAGCGCGTTTCGACCCCAGAAGTAGGGCGTGGTTGTTACTCCCACTACTTTCTGGTGCCCAAAAAGGACAAGGAGGACATGCGTCCTATCTTGGACCTCCGGAACATCAATCGCTTCCTCCGGAAGGAGAAGTTCAAGATGTTCACCCTAGCTCAGGTCTTGACTGCCCTCGACCCTGGAGACTGGATGGTAGCGTTGGACTTGCAGGACGCATATTTTCACATCCCCGTCCTGCCGGCCCACCGGCGTTACCTGCGGTTCACGGTAGGCCTCGAGCATTTTCAGTTCACCGTGCTCCCCTTTGGCCTTACCAGCGCCCCTCGGGTGTTCACGAAAGTGATGGCGGTGGTCGCAGCTCATTTGCGCCGGGCAGGGGTTCCGGTCTTCCCCTACCTCGACGACTGGTTGCTGAAGGCGGGCTCGTCCCAGGCAGTCGTCTCCCACCTCCAGACTACGGCCGAACTCCTGCACTCGCTGGGGTTCTCCATCAACGTGCCGAAGTCGCACCTGATTCCTTCTCCACAGCTCCTTTTCATCGGAGCAGTTCTGGACACGACGCAGTTTCGGGCCTATCCTCCCGAACGGCGAGTCCGGGATATTCAGGCTATGATTCCAATCTTTCAGCCTTTATCCTGGGTTTCGGTACGGATGACCCTGAGGCTGCTGGGCCTCATGGCCTCCTGCATCCTGCTGGTCGATCATGCCAGATGGCATATGCGGGCTCTGCAGTGGGACCTGAAGTTCCAGTGGGCGCAGCACCAGGGCAACCTGTCCGATCACGTCCAGATCTCGGAGGGGACTGCAAAACAGTTGCAGTGGTGGCTCTCGAACCGGCAATGGGTCATGGGCAGATCCCTCTCCCTTCCCCAGCCAGAGCACACAGTTGTGACGGACGCGTCCCTTCTGGGATGGGGCGGTCACATGGGAGAGGCGGAGATCAGAGGCCTCTGGTCTCCGGCGGAGTCCCGGCTCCATATCAACATTCTGGAGCTCCGGGCGATCCGACTTGCACTCAAGGCATTCCTTCCCTCTGTCAAAGGGAAGGTAGTGCAGGTGTTCACAGACAACACCACCGCCATGTGGTACTGCAACAAACAAGGCGGGGTGGGGTCGTGGACCCTCTGTCAAGAGGCTCTGCGCCTCTGGACATGGCTGGAACATCAGGGCATGTTCCTGATGGTTCAACACCTGGCAGGTTCCCTGAACGCCAGGGCGGACGAACTCAGCCACATGTGCATGATGGATCACGAATGGCGTCTTCACTCGGAAGTGGCGCAAGGTCTCTTTCTGCAGTGGGGAGAGCCTTGGTTAGATCTATTCGCCACCGAAGAGAACGCGCAATGTCATCAGTTCTGCGCGTTGGAATTTCCAAGGCGGCACTCGCTCGGCGACGCTTTTTGTCGCGAGTGGAGTTGCGGTCTGTTGTACGCCTTTCCGCCTATACCACTTCTACCCAGAGTGTTGAAGAAGATTCGGCGCGACCGGGCCCAAGTCATCCTTGTGGCTCCGGACTGGGCTCGAAGAGTTTGGTATCCCGAGCTACTCAATATGAGCGTAGATCCCCCGATCCGTCTGCCTCTTCGGGAGGATCTTCTGTCGCAGCAGCAGGGGACGGTCCTCCACCCGAACCTCTCCAGTCTACACCTGCTTGCGTGGAGATTGAGCGGCGGCAGTTGATTCCTTTCGACTTGCCTCCCGAAGTTTGTGATGTGATTCTGGCAGCCAGGCGTCCCTCCACTAAGGTGGTATACGCCTGCAGGTGGAACAAATTTGTGGCATGGTGCACAGCAAAGGCTGTGAATCCCCTTTCTGCCCCTCTTTCTGAGGTCCTTCTGTTCCTTCTTTCTCTGGCCAAACAGGGTTCTGCCCTGGGTACCATCAAGGGTTATCTTTGTGCTATCTCGGCCTTCCTCAGGCTCCCTGATCAGCCCTCCCTTTTCAAGTCCCCTGTTGTTAAAAGGTTCTTAAAAGGCATTACTCACCTCTTCCCTCCTGTTCCGTTTGTGATGCCTCAGTGGGACTTGAACTTGGTTCTTACCTTTTTAATGTGCGCTCCCTTTGAGCCTCTACATAACTGTCCTCTTCGTCTTCTGACTCTGAAGACAGCCTTTCTGGTGGCCATCACCTCCGCTCGGCGGGTGAGTGAGCTCCAGGCTCTATCTTGCAAACCTCCCTTTCTGTCTGTTCATCCAGACAAGGTTGTTCTTCGGACGCGTCCGTCCTTCTTGCCAAAGGTGGTTACTGCTTTCCACATTGGGCAGACCATCACTTTGCCCACCTTCTTTCCGCCTCCGCATCCTTCCAGAGAGGAAGAGAGGCTCCACCGTCTGGACCCAAAACTTGCGCTCTCCTTCTATATCGACCGCACTAAACACTTCCGGGTGGATGACCAGCTCTTTGTTGGCTACGTGGGCGCCAAAAAAGGTCGGGCGGTGCACAAGAGAACCATCTCCCGCTGGGTTACCTTGTGCATCAAGACCTGCTATTCTTTGGCTAAGAAGGAGCCTCCTGTTGGGCTGCGTGCCCATTCCACCAGGGCAACGGCTGCTACCACGGCCTTGGGCCGCGGTGTTCCGCTGCCGGTTATCTGTCAGGCAGCTACGTGGGCCTCGCTGCACACGTTTACAAAGCATTACTGCCTTGACAGTCAGGTCCGGAGGGACGGCTTCTTTGGCCGTTCTGTCCTCCAGGACTTCCTTGTCTGATCTTTGTTCGCAGACCCACCACCGGGGTTGGTATTGCTGGGGTATCTATTCTAAGGTAAGGAATCTGTCACTAACGTGTCTCTTTCAGATGCACAAGTTACTAACTTGTGTAACGATATATCTGTAAGAGACAGTAGTTAGTGACAGATTCCTACCGCCACCCATCCTCCCCGTTCTGCGAACTGATTTCTAGGGTTAAGGACATCCCTTTCAGGGCCCTAGTATTTTTCAGACACCTATGTCAGCTTCTTGCATGGCTCTGCGTTCCTGGCGCGGAAAGTCGTCTACAGAACTGACGTCAGCGCGCAGGGGCAGCGTCTAAGTACTGCCCACGACGTCATCCCGGCGATCACGACGCCAACGACGGACGCGGAGCCGCACAACGCCGCCTACCGACGCGCAAGGGTACTGCTACGCAAACACTTTCCGGATCCAGCCTGACGCCTGGGGATATTCTAAGGTAAGGAATCTGTCACTAACTACTGTCTCTTACAGATATATCGTTACACAAGTTAGTAACTTGTGCTTCACTACTGCAAGGCCTATCTCTCCCACAGGATAACATTGGGATTACTTTATTACATCTTTTAAGTGTAATTCCCAATTGTGAAGAGATAGACTCTTCAAGTTTGGTGTCACTGGACTTAATTTAAATTCAGAACATATGGTAAAGTTGGATTTTAAGTAACAGTTTAGCAAATTGCACTTTAAGAAAGTTGGCATTTACTTTAGTCGTTCGGTGCCTGCTGCCTGTCTCTGTTCAGTCTGGGTTGGTGACAGCTGGGCTTTGTGAATTCCCTCTAGACAGCCACACACAAAGGGAGCTTTGTGAGTTGCCCCTAAGGCAGGCCTAACAAGCCCTAAGGCAGAGTGTGGTATATTAGACTGTGGAAGTACTTTTCCATGTTCCAACAGTAAAAACCCGCAGTTGTCGTTTTTACTGTTGAAAAGGATAGTAGCCCCATGGGCGAGTACAGAGTTACAAGGTGACACCTCAGCTTTGCTAACTTTTGATTGTGACTACTATAGGTGATACTGAAGGTATCAAACAACCGGTTGCATTAAGCCTGACTTGATGCTGAAGTTGACATTAGTGTAACTTGTTGTAGTGTGCAACTTTTACTAGGTCGCTACTTTGTTGCCCTAAGACGTCTGCAACTCTGCTGGACTGCTGCTTCGCTGGACTCGTCTTGCTGAGCTGCCCTGCAGCCTGCTGTTCTGCCTGGGTGAGAAGAACTGGGCATACATCACTTGAACCCAGAGTGACTTCAAGGGCTTGCCTCCTTTTCTAAGTCTGAGGGTCATCAAAGCCTTCAAATCATCCTGCTACAGCAACTGGACTGCACTTGCTGAAAATCTTGCCCTGCCAGGTGGTGGTAACCCAGTCCTGGGCCCTTGGAAGTGAGTATAAAGTGCTGATTCAACCAGAACCCATGCACCCTCATAGGAGCATCTTTGTCTTTGCACGAGTCGGGACCAGTGCATTCTTGTTGTTGCGTGGAGCGAACCTGTTGCATCGCCTAAGGAACCAACACATCATCTTCAGAATTGACGCATCGCCTACTGCTTGAGCAGCAGCTGTGCATCACATTCAGACCAGCGCCTCGCACTCGGAACTGATGCATCACCACAGTTGCATGGAGAAAATTGACGCATCTCGTCCACTACATTGCATGACACAGACGCATTATTTCGCCTGCACCTTACATCTTCGTCGACAACGACACATCCCGTATCAAGGTACTTTGGTTCATCGGGCCCAAGCGGGTTCCTGTATCCGGCCCACGCTCCATCGCAGTCAGCCTCAACTTTTGACTTTTCCCTGGTTCAGCGCGACCAGATATCCCATTTAAGCGCTTATTGCTTTTAAGCGCTATTTTACATTTATTCTTTACAAATTCATACCTCGACTTCTACTTGTTGGATTAATGTCGTTTTGGTCTTGTTTTATTTATAAAAGTATTCCCTATTTGTCTAATCTGGTGTGAAGTCTTTTTGTGGTGTTTTCACTGTGTTACTGTTTGAAGTGTTACGCAGATACTTTACACATTGCCTCTTAAGTTAAGCCTGACTGCTCTGTGCAAAGCTACCAGAGGGGGAGCACAGGATAAATTAGGGGGTTTGTCACTTACCCTGACTAGTAGTGTGCTTCCTGCTTCGACAGGGTGCATACCTCTGCCAACCACCAACCCAATTTCTAACAACAAGTGAGTCTGGCAGCCCTTGTCCAGCAAAAGCGTCAGTGCCGGTGGGAATCCAATGTACTTTTAAGCGCTTGTAAGGATGGTGCGGCCCCTCTGCCACATCAAGGGCTTGTAGGCAAGTGAGTCCGGCCCCCCTCGCTCAGCAAAAAGCATCTCTGTTGCAATTCAATTTCCCATCATAGCATAAAATGAACTCTGAATTCGTTGCCCACTGTCACCACCATCTAAACCGCTGGTACAATGAAGACTATCCACTCGTGGGACCCATCTGACCCTTATCCCCACCACTCGTGCACCAAAGGACTCCTACCGATCAGCAAAGCACTACCACCATTCCTCAACGCTGCTATTCACTCAGCCATATTTCCAGATACTTGTAAATATGCACCGTCACGCCCTTGCTCAAGAAACCATCGGCTGACCCAACCATGCACTCCAAATGCAGACCCATCTCCCTCCTACTATATCCAGCCAAGGTCTTAGAGAAACAAATCAGCCAATGCCCCACTGACCACCTCAGCGGCCAACAGCTCCTCGATGCCCAGCAATCTGGAGCCAGGCCAAATCACAGGGCAGAAACAGCACTGATCGCCACCACAGATGGCATCTACATGATCCTTGACAGAAGAGACACTGCAGGCCTCATTCTTCTTGACCTCTAAACAGCATTTAACACGGTCTCACACTTCACCCTTATCAGGTGCCTGCATGAGTTTGGCATCCAAGTACCCACTCTCCGGAGATGTGCTCCTTCTTAACTAATAGAACACAAGCTGTCAGCCTGGCTCCTTACTCCTCGGAAGACTGCAAGCTCATCTGCGGTGTGCCTCTGGGTTCACTGCTCAGCCACACCCTCTTCAACGCAAATGTGAACCCTCTGGCCAACATTATCTGTGTGCACAACATCAATATTCTCTCCTACAGCAACGACATGCAACTCATACTCTCCCTCTTGGATAAGACCTCAACACAAGAAACAAGTTCACTGCCAGCATGACCGAAGTCGCTAACTGGATGAAAGCCAACAGCCTCAAGCTTAACACCAACAAGACAGAAGTTGTGATTTCCAGCAAGAACATTTCGCAATGGGATTCCAACTGGTGGCCAGCCAAATTGGGACCCACACCAGGAACCTCAGAGTCATAATTGACAGCAAACTGGATATTACTACACAAGTCAACACCATCACTGCATCCTTCTTCCTTACCCTGAAGCTACTGAGGAAGATCTTGAAATGGCTCCCAAGAAACACCAGAAAAACCATCACACCCTAGTCATCAACAAGTTGAACTACAGGAACCCCCTCCAAACTGGTGTAAGGAAATGCCTCTTTTTGTATGATCACCCCCAAAGTTTAGGACTGATGCTGCTGGGTTTTCGACTCAGAGTGCACTGAGGCATGCTACCCACACCTCCGTGCCTGTGCCCTGACCCTACAACTGTGCGTGTTTTATTATCTTATACCGAATTGTCGTAAGCTAACTTACTTTTAAGTCCATAGTATATGGTACCCAGGTGCGCAGGGCCTATAAGTTAGAGGGTCACCCCCGGGACTGCAGCAGCGATTGTGCCACCCTGTATGTGACAAAGAAAAAGCATGGCTCCCAGTTTGCCACTGAAGACTGGAAGGACAGTTTTAAACTGCTGACTCGCCTTTGCCACTTAAATCAATGGCAAAGCTCAATCTTTCCTTTTTAATATATGTGAGTCACAACCAAGGTAGGTCTAACAAGCCCTAAGGGAGAGTATGGTATATTAGAATGTTTAAGCAGTGACGGCTCCTGCGCTAAGACGGAGGAGCATTGCCCCACTGCCAGGAGCAGCAAAGAAAGGAAAAAATAAAATGATAATAACGGAATGTTATAAGCATTTTATTTTTTCCTCCTGCTGCGGCAGTGCGGAGGGGGCAGGCGGAGCTGCAAGGGAGGAGTGGTAGAACACTCCTGTGCGTAGTGACTGTTTAATCGCCCCTCTCGGGCCGCCCAAAACAGTCATGCACACTCCCCTGTTCTCCATGCAGGCTGTAATGCAGCCTGCATGGAGAACATGCCCATCCCTACAGCCCCTGGCTGAGCGCCTTGTCACAGGTCTCCATTGGAGCGTTGTGATTGGCTTAGGGGTGGAAGCCTGGCTGCCTGCTTCCTGTTCCGACCTGGAGTCAGACACAGGCGAGCAGGAGAGAAGACACAGGACCCGGCAGCAGCAAAGTAAGTTTAAAAAAAAAAATTTGTTTTAAAAAAATCCCGCGAGACACCAACCCCGCGCCCCCCCGCTCTCCCCCCCGCGAGCCGTGCCGACCGCTCTGTGTGTAGGTACTTTTACATGTTCCAACAGTAAAAACCTGCAGTTGTCGTTTTTACTGTTGAAAAGGATAGTAGCCCCATGGGCGAGTATAGAAGTTACAAGGTGACACCTCAGCTTTGCTAACTTCTGACTGCGACTCTATAGTTGATACTGTAAGGTATCAAACAACTGGTTGCATTAAGCCTGACTTGATGCCGAAGTTGGAATTAGTGTAACTTGTTGCAATGTGCAACTTTTACTACTTTGTTGCCCTAAATCACCTGTGCCTTCATTTGCACGAGGCATTTGTTCTTGAGATAGCTTTCTTCCCTCCAGGGAAGACATACAAATGATTACCAGGAAAGGAGACAATAGCAGCCTGCATGGTGTTACCTCTCCATGGCAGGAAGCCACACAGTGTTAACCCAAAAGGTGAACTTCAAAGTAGATGAAGCCGCCTTTGAAGGGGAAATAGTGAGCACTTTGAACAGAGGCTGCTCTATTGTAGACAGCTGGCACTTGGGAAGGAGAGGTGACACCAATTGCCAAACCATTTTTTTCCGGGACCTGTAGCCCATGGTTGCCACACCTCTGAGTTGGGCTATGGAGCTCTACGTACTGAGAGAGGAGTTCTGCCATCTTGAGAGTGGGCAGAATAGAGAATTCTGGAATAGCCCGACGTCACACTTCGCAGGAGGTGGTTATCAGGAGGGATGAAACTTAGTAGCCCATTGGCCACTGACCACATCCACCCATGGCACCCAGAACTCAAATCTCAAGAGACTAGAGAAGAGGACTGAAGGAGGACTACCCTGCTGCACGAAGGACCCAATGAGTAGAGGCTGCATTTATGTGAACTGCACCTGCTGAACCTGGTGGATAGCAAAGGAGAAGGGACTGTGCCTGCTGTGTCCTGCTTGTGAGAGTTGTTTCCTTGGCCTAGACGAACCAAGAGACTCCAAGGGTCAGTTGGTTGACTTCCTGTTCGCAGCACAGGGCAACAACATCTGAAGAAACCTGCTGGGGCGAGTTGGTAGCCCACATCTTCTAACTGCTGTTCCTCACCACGGTGCAGGGACCAGGACTTGACACTCATACTTGCACCACCGAGTCTGCTGAACCCGGGAGAGTCATCAGAATGCAGCTTGGTCGCCCAGAAGGTGCATTATCGGCCACGGAATGATTCCACTCTGACTGTGATACCAGGCATCTGAGAGAGACAACTAGCCGCAGATGCCTTACCATTGAATTTCCCAGGCGTCAGACTGGATCCGGAAGATTTTTCTACTAGCAATACCCCTGCGTGCCAGTAAGTGGTGTCGGTCGGCTCCGTGTGACGTCGTCATCTGCACCGTAGTGACACCCCGTCACCTATTTAGGCACCACCTTCGCGCGCTGACGTCAGTTCTTTTCTTTTGCATCAGTCAAGCGTTGATCTGTGAAAAGAGCTACCATCTGTAACTTTTTGACAGGATTTCTTCAACATTTTGTCGACCTCTTTTGGTGTGTTAGGTTTTTTGCTCATGTCGAGGAAGACTTCGGGTTTCAAGACGTGTGGCGCCTGTCACCATGCCATGTCGGTTATGGACCCGCACCTCCTCTTCCTGTGGTGACTCGAAGTTGTGCTCCGACTGCCAGGCCATGGCTCCAAAAGCTTTGAGGGAGTCGTACCTTAAGCTACTTGCGGCCTGGCAGTCGGCACCATGTTGTACGACACCTCAGAGATCTCGTTCGCAGTCTCGTTCATGAGGAAGGTCCGGGCATCGCTCCAGGAGTCCAAAGCCCTCTTCGTCCCACTCCAAGTCATCTGGACACGCCGGTAAAAAGTGCAAGAAGCATAAGAAGTTAGTGTGGTTCGACTTCTCCCCGTCTGCCGACCAATGCAACGGAGGAGTCTCGGGCTTCTAGGCCTCATTCTTCGGAACCTGCGCCTGGGTCAGCTCTGCGTCTCCCTGATTTTCCGGGAGCCTGAGTGACCTCCTACCAACTATGTGAATTTTATGAAGCTGTGCGCCTCATTTTTGGGCAGCCTGACCGCACCGGCGTGCCTTCGTGCCCTACGGGGTGATAGGGGGCTCCATCAGTTTCCATACCTGCGGCTCCGGTGCCGATGATTCCCCTTATGGATACAGCAATGGATCCAGACCCACGCCGGTCATGCCTTGTGACCTTCCCCAGCCCCGACACCAAGACTCCCGTCGCCAGCACCAGCCCCATTCTGATCCACGACGACCCAGAGCTGGATCGGCACCTACCGACGCTGATCCCAGCACCGACATAACCACCAGGTCCTAAGGTGTTTCCTCAGCCCTATTCTGAAGGGCTAGGAATGGAGGAAGATTGGGATGGGTCACTGGACCCTTTACAAGACGAGCCTTATCAAGACATGGACTGGTATGAGGAATTGGGTGAGGCCAGCAGACTGGATACCTCTCCAGATTTGGGCCTGCTTTCTCCCCCTACTGTGTCTATGGAGGAGGGAGCATCATATGCTATGGTGGTGCCAAGGGTAGCTGAGGTTCTGACCTTCAGCTCCCTTCCATGGTAGTCTAGACGAATATCTTGACAGTGTTCCTGCAGCCAGGTGTCTTCTCTTCTAAACCCTTGCTGCCGGGGGGCGTGGCCAAGATGGCGGCTGTGTAGGACGTGTTTTACTGCTCCTCCGGCTCCGCCACGACAATCGCCTTGAACTTGCCTGTTCTGCAAGCTCATCCCTGGCAGGGGGGGCGAGAATCAGACCCCGGATTGCGCCCAGAGCCTGTGGGGGTGCTTGACGACAAGCAACTGCTTACCGGAGTGGTGGCGCCCAGCAGAGTGAAGAGGGGTGCGAACGGCGGGCCCGAGACACGGGGTGGGAGACCCCCGGTGTCCCAGCGGGGGCCCTGACGGCGACCGGTGCCAGGCGCTGACCACCTCTTCTGCAGCTCTCGGTGGATCGCAGAGCTTGGAGGACCCTGTGCTGTCGGCCGGGGTCGAGAGGTCTGGTGAGGGAGCGACACAGTGGGAGCGGGCCTGCCTCGTGTGCAGCGTGGCTCCTGGAGGGTGACGAGTGCAGTGCAGGTCCCTGCCGCCCACGAGATGAAGGCTGCAAGAGACTAGAAGACGAAACCTGGGGCGCCTGGATACATCTCTCCCGAGACTGGAGGATTGACCCATTGGCGCTACGGAATCCAAGTGCCAGCGGGAGAGCTCGAGACGCGATGCATTATTCTCCGAAGCCCCATGGTGCTGAGGTTCCCGGCGAAGTGAAAGAGTTGTGGCCTGCGGACCCGGGGAGCGGGGAAGGTGACGCCCAGAGCACCAACTAGGGCCCTGGTAGCAGTCGGCGCCTGGTCCCGGCCGTCTCCCCTGAGTGTGGGGGCCCGAGCGAGGGTTCTCAGCGGAACAAAGAGACGGGAGGACCCTGCGCCGACGGCTGAGCTCAGCCAGCCTCATGAGGGAGCGCTGCAGCGCGTGTGGGCCTGCCGCGGAGAGTGAGCGGCCCTGGGGCGCGACAAGTGCACTGCAGGATCCCTGACGCCTGTAAGCAGGAGGCCTTGGGGAACAGGCCTGAGGTCTGACCCGTTGGCGCCACGGAGCCAATGTGACAGCAGGAGAGCTTGAGCTGCGCCAACTAACGCTCCGACACTCGGGGGGCCCTTGATGCAACCCGCTGGAAGCGGCGCTTGTCGGTGGACTGCCTACACTAGCTGGTAAGGGTGAAGCACGAGCCCAGTCGGGGTGGCACTGGAGGCCCCTGGGGCGCGGTGTGTGGCAAAGATAACAGCGGCACCCTAGGGAGCGAGGACGAGAGCTGTGCTGTTGGGACACAGTAGGTAGAGTAGGGGAGAAGGCCTGCTCAAAGAACCGCCCGCAATAATAGGACTACCACGTGGCTTTGGTGCATTCACAGGGGACTCGATCACCTGGTCAGCACCGGGCCCTTGAGTAATCAGTGGACAGGGCGTTCTGTACACAAGTAGGGCTGAGAAGACATAGCTGCAGAACCGCCTGACCCCCTGTAGTGAGCAGGGACCGAAGCCTTTCACAGCCCCAGAATCTTGTTGTGCAGGGGTGCAGCTTGCTGGCCGGGTTGGGGAGCGCTGACCTGGAACTACCTGGCGCATGAGGCCCGGGGCCTGGGGCATGTAATCGCCGCCTATAGCGGGATCCTGGCCTTGGTCACCGGATTATACAGACAAGCCAGCAATTGACCACTGACAGCACTAAAGAGCGTAGCACCAACATCGGCCGCACCATACAAAGAGAATGGCTAGTGCACGTCTGAAAAAGGAGTGCTCCGTCAAAGAAATGCTCCTAAAACAGTCCACTCAAGGGGCGACTGACAATACAGGCCAAGAGATGGAGGGATCGCCGGGGAATCAGGAGGGGGCGGATGCTCCGGCCACGAAGGCCTTCATGACAGAACTAATCACATCACTGAGAGCCGATCTACAGGAACTCAAAGAGCAAATAGCAGCTGACTTCAAAGAAGTAAAACGCGACGTGGAAGACATCGGGGAGCGAGTGGCTACTCTTGAAGAGCACGAAACCGGACGGGATGAGGAAATCGAGCTGATGCAGCAAGAGCTCCTCCGCCTCAAAGAGCAACATATAGAACTGCAAGGTGAAGCGGAGGATCTGGAAAATCGCTCCCCGCAATAATGTACGCATCAGAGGAGTGCCATCCGGCGCAGAAGGGGAGGACATCAAGGAGTTTGTATCGGCCCTATGTAGACAGGTACTAATAGACGAGCACACGGCCGAGATCCAGATTGATGGAGCTCATCAAGTAGGCCTACCAAGGGGCGGGAAGGCGCCACCGCCGGACATTCTCATATGTATCCATAACTTCCAATTGAAAGAACTGATTATAAAGAAAGCTAGAGCGGCACACCCTCTGCAGTTCCGCGGAGCCTCCCCAACGCTCTACCAAGACCTATCGGCTATCAACTTTCGGCCGGTTACAATGCATTTGAAAGAAATGGGCATTGCTTACTCCTGGGGCCATCCTTTTCGAATTATCTTCAGATACGAGGGCAAGCTGCGGCAGATTTGCTCTCTCCAGGAGGCCAGGGAGGTGTTAGGAATGGCAGGGTCACAGTCCCCAGACCCGCAACGCAAATCTACCAAAGGTTCGACCCAAGCACATCCCCGTTGGCAAAAAGTGGGGAAACCCTCGTCGCCACATAAGCCAGACACAGCCACTATTATCAAAGAGCGAGAAGCGGTCATTTCCTCCCTTTCCAGTGGCCCTGTTCAACCAGCTCCCTGCTGAACGCTATGTCGGAAAGCATCACAGAGCACATCATAGAGGCGGAGCCGGAGACCGAGCTCTCTTCTCCTTGTGGACTCGCTTAGGTCACTGCCCCTTTCCTTGTTTTTTTGTTGACGAACTTTGGTCATCATAGACTATTGCTTTACTCCATCCTGTTAGATGGTTGAAGGCACAATGTTTACTGTTCTGGGGTTTATTTTTCTTTGGGTATACTGCACCAGTGCTAAGGCCCCCAGCCTCAAGACGACGCGGATGAGCGCTCTTGGGTCCGTACTACTCCGGCACCCCCAAGCTGACCGTGACTACCGCCCTCCTCCACCATTAGGTACATGTAATGGGTAAAGATCTTAAGGTCATCTCTCTTAATGTTCGAGGGCTTAACCATCCCGTAAAGCGCTCGGCTATCCTCTCGCTGCTAGAAAATGCAGAGGGGGACGTTTGCATGCTACAAGAAACCCACCTACTATCCAAAACACACCTCACATGCTTACACGCAGATTCCCGTGTCAATATTGGTCTGCAAGTACCTCCAAAACCAGTGGGGTAGCTATATTGCTTAGTGCGAAATTTGAAGGCAAAGTCCTCAACGCTTTATGAAGTGCGAGGGAGGGTTCTTGCTCTTAGGGTACAATGGGGCTCCCCTCTCCTCACTCTCCTCAATATCTACTCACCTAACACGAACCAGGAACCTTTTCTCATCAAGACTCTCACGGACGGGCTGGCATCAGCGGACGCAGCAATTTTGATAGGAAGCGATTTTAACTTAGTAATGGATAATGACTGGGATCGATCTTGCCAGCGACAAGTACAGACAGGGGCGATCTCCTCTGAGATGGCTTGCAGAATGCGGGCTGCACGACATTTGGCGCCTTCATCATCCAGACACACGAGATTACACATACTATTCAGCTGCCCATAAGTCTTACGCACGCCTAGACCACTTCCTAGCGTCGACAATGCTCTTGCCTAGAATACGGGAGACTTCAATAGAGCCTCGCTCATTATCGGATCATGCCCTAATCACAGTCACACTACACACGAGAGAAACCACTCCCACTCCGAAGCGCTGGCGCTTGCGAGAGGGGCTGTTACAATCACCAAACACAGTGAAGGAGATCCGGGGGAAAATTGTGGAATATATAAAACATAATGATAGAGCGGACACCCCGTTGGCTGCAATTTGGGAGGCCCTGAAAATGGTGGTACTGGGGAAGTTCATGGCCATATCCTCTGCCGAAAATAGAAAATGCAGGGAAACAAGGCAGAGCATCACACAAGAGGTGAGGGAGTTGGAGGTGATACACAAACGCACATGAGCGCCGAGGGTATGGCGGGAGTTGGAAAGAAAGAGACTCCTATTAAAACGTCTGGACTTGGACAGGGCGGAGTATGTGCTACTGCGACTATGACATAAGTTTTACTTAGGGACAGTAACAGACTACAGGAGGTAGCCCTTAAACCCTAAAGAGACCAGGGCAATAATCTGTAGCAAACAACAATGTCTCAAGGGTATCGTTTCAAGGGGCAAATATACATATATGTACGTTGCGTCACAATTATTTAGACAGGATTGTAATCCAAAAAGGGAAAGAAACCAGGGAGACAAATCAAATAAATGCAAATTGTATTTCATATAAAAAACATGTTGGACATATTAACTTCATATGTTCAAGCACATGAATCGGTAGCACTGCGTTACATTCAATGGCATGTAACCAACAAAATACTGTGCACAAGTGCTCGTGAAATGTGGTGACAGCGCAAGTGACATATGACGTGGTATGAACAGTGGGAATAATGGGTGCAACAACAAGTGAGATAAAACCACGAATTACATATTCAGGATACCGCGACAATAAATGGCAAAAGAATTCAATTTTAAAACGTGTAGGGTATCCGTAGGTAGGGTATCCGTAGGTAGGGGCGCCAAAAGTTCCACTGTTTTACTTAAGCAGCGACAAATGTGGGAGGATGCTGGTCCATCGGTTGAGGGCTCAGACACTGGCAGGGGCGATTCCCATGATAAAGACGTCGTCGGGGAGGAGGTTTACGCAGATAGTCAGATAGCTGATACATTTAAACAGTTTTATCAATCATTATACACCAAAGAGGATACAGGGCAGCCAGCCACGTAGGAGTACCTCGAGTACCTCGAAGCGTGCAATCTCACACCCCTTCCCAAGGAACAGGCGAGTCAACTGGACGAGCCCATCCGACCGGAAGAAGTCATATCGGCCATAGCTCGGTTGAAGTTAAACAAGGCCCCAGGCCCTGATGGGTACCCAGCCTTTGTTCTACAAGACCTTCTGTGTAGAACTGGCCCCTCTACTCACGAGACTGTTTAACTCCTTTCTAGATAGTGGCACGATCTCTGATTCCATGGCGGAAGCAGCGATCTCAGTGATCCTTAAACCTCACAAAGATCCAAGTCAATGCGGGTCGTACCGTCCAATCTCCTTAGTTAACCTGGACTCAAAGCTCTTTACGGGGGTGCTAGCTGCACGTTTAAGTCTGATGATGGCGGGGCTGATAGACCCAGACCAGGCAGGGTTTATCCCCACTTGACAGGGTGGAGATAATACAAAGCGTCTCCTACATCTTATGGACAGTGTGCGTCGATCTGGGAGGGAAGCCCTATTCCTGTCAATAGACGCGGAGAAAGCGTTTGACAGGGTACGGTGGAGCTACCTATTCGATACTCTGCGTCACTTCAGTTTTGGAGAGCGATTCATAAAGTGGATTCGATGTATATATCAAACACCTCGAGCCTTTGTTAGAGTTAATGGGTCGTCCTCCACATCCTTTCAGATAGCACGGGGCACGAGGCAGGGGTGCTCGCTCTCGCCCCTCCTCTTTGCCCTATATATGGAGCCCCTGGCCCAGCGGATCAGGGATCACCCCCAAATAAAAGGGCTGCGCTTTGGAGGGGACATACATAAAATAAGCCTTTATGCAGATGATGTGATTTTATCGCTGGAGGAACCACTCACTTCCTTACCAGCTCTTTTGGAGGAGATGGAAAGTTTTGGGACACTATCAGGTTTTAAAGTAATTCTAAGCAAATCTCAGGTGCTCAACCTCTCTACCCCGCCAGAACAGGAGGAGTTTCTACGGGAGAGATTCCCCCTACAATGGGCTTCACAGCCGATAACAAATCTGGGAATTCTATTAGCTCTGACGATCTCAAGGACGCTGGAGCTGAACTATTCAGCACTGTTAGAGCAGACAACGAAAGCCCTAGCCGGATGGGAGAGGCTGAAATTAGCTTGGTTCGGTCGTATAGCAGCAGTTAAAATGACAGTGCTGCAGCAAATCCTATATATCAGCTGCTACCGTTGGTTCCCCCCCCCCCTCCCCGAAGGTACTGCGCTCCCTCCAATTGGCCATCAATAAATTTGTTAGCGGAGGGCAGAAGACACGTCTGCCCTTTTCTCAAATGTCAAAACCTAAGCAGGATGGGGGTGCAGCCCTCCCTGTAATACAGAGATACCTACAGGCCTCTCACCTCCGATATATTGTGGAGTGGAATCGACCACTCTCCGACAAACACTGGACCTTCATGGATCTGGCGGTAGCCGGGATTAATATCTGGAGGGAGGCCTGGCTGCCACGCAAATTGAGGGCATGGGGCCTCTACTCGTCACCAGTCACAGCGGCCACGATGAAGGTATGGGACACAGTGGCGCTCAGAAGGGGTCTGACGACTTTCCCATCCCCAATGTCCCCCATAGTCGACAACCGGGACTCCCCTCCGGGCTGTAAATCTGAGGTATTCCAGAGATGGAGGGAGGTGGGGTGTAAGCGGGTTGGTTCGCTGTTTGATACCCAGGGTATCATTCCTTATGAGCAATTAAGGCAAGACTATGATTTGCCTAAACCCGATGAATTCCACTATCTCCAACTTCGACACTGGGTTACCTCTCCATCATACATAGCGCAGGCTTCCCGACGGCTTACTCTGTTTGAGAAGTGGTTGGTAGCAGGGGCGTAACAAAAGCCCCCGCAGCCCCCGCGTTGCGGGGGGCCCCCCGAGCTCTAGGGGCCCCCTCAGCACACAGTAGTCGCTGAATTGGTTTGACTGTACTCATACACAGAAATAGTTAAATAAAACAAACAACGTTTTTTTAAAACTGCAAATCGAAATCATGCAGTAGATTGCATCACCAGTAGTCATTGAGAGCAGGGTCCGCAGCGCGTACAGCGCTGGGACGTAGACGTAGTTTAAATATCTGAAAGAGACACGTTAGTGACAGATTCCTTACCTTAGAATATCCCCAGGCGTCAGGCTGGATCCGGAAAGTTTTCTGCGTAGCAGTACCCCTGCGCGTCGGTAGGCGGCGTCGTGCGGCTCCGCGTCCGTCGTCGGCGTCGTGATCGCCGGGATGACGTCGCGGGCAGTACTTAGACGCCGCCCCTGCGCGCTGATGTCAGTTCTTCTTTTTCCGCGCCAGTAAGCGCAGATCCGGGAAGAGCAGTGCCCTAGTCACTTTTTGACTACCTTTTTTTGTGAATTTTTTACTGTTTTCTTCTACGAGTCTTCACGACTCCTAAGGTGTCGTAGGGATGCCCGGCTTTAAGCCCTGCGAGGTCTGTGCCCGTATGATGTCCATCACGGACCCGCACCTCGAGTGTCTCTTCTGTCTCGGCCGAGACCACGACACGAAGTCGTGCCCTGACTGCCGGAAACTTCATCCGAAGGCTTTGCGAGAGCGGTCTCGAAAGCTGCTCGAGGTCCGGCAGTCGGCTCCGCGCCGCACCAAGCCCCGGTCACGGGAGAGGTCGAGGGGCCGGTCGCGGAGCCCCCATCGTTCGTCGGAATCCAAGTCTTCGCGCTCCTCCGGTAAGTCGAAGCACAAGAAGTCTAAGCGGCGTCATCGCTCTAAGACTTCGCCTCGCCGGTCTCGCGACTCGGCTGAGGCCCCTGTCGGCACCGTACCCGTGGCCCCGGACGTGCCTGTCGTGTCACCCCCGCATTACCCGTCCTTCCCGGGTTCGGGGGCGACTCCGGCCCAAGTACAGGAGTTCCTGTCGGCCATGGCCCGCCTCTTCGGGCCTCAAGGTCCCTCCGGTGCGCCCGCGGGCCCTGATGGGGTTGCTCCGGCGTCGCCGTCGACTCCGGTCCCGGCGTCGCCTGTCCCACCACCCTTCATCCCGGCCTCGGCTCCGGCCCCGGCCTCGATCCCGGCTCCGGTGGTGCCGCAACCCCCATCGACCTAACCACGCCTCCGCCGACGCCGATGTCCCCGGTGCCGTTCCTGACGCCGTCCGGGGCTCCGGACGGCGTCGTTCCCCGGCTCTCTCCGGCTCCGGACATGGAGCCGGACCGACGTCGCCCGACGCCGGTTCCGGCGCCGATGAGACCTTGGGTCCCTAATGTCCCTCCTCCTCCTTATTATGAACCTGAGGAGGACCAGGAGAGCTGGGAGGGGTCTGAGGACCCTCTCACACAACAGTGCGAGTTTGACCCGGACTGGGTTGAGGAACTTGGGGATGCCAGTGGTCTGGACACCTCCCCTGACTCTGGCATGCTGTCTCCTCCCGTGGCTACGGAGGAGGGGGCTAATTTTGCAACGGTGTTGCGTAGAGCTGCTGGAGCCTTGAATCTCCAGTTGCCTACTGTGGCCGTCAGGACTAACCTCCTGACAGAAGTGCTTCAGCCGGCGGCCTCCTCTTCGGAGACTGTGTTGCCGTTCAATGATGCACTCACTAACGTTCTTTTGGGTGCCTGGTCCAAGCCCACCACAGGGGCTCCTGTGGATAGGAACGTGGCCCGACGCCATCGCCCTGCTCCGGGCGACCCCCTGTTTCTCTCCCAACACCCCACCCCTGAGAGCTTGGTTGTCCAAGCCTCTGCCTCCCAAACCGCCTTCCCTACCGCCCCTCCGGATAGGGAATCCAAGCGCCTGGACCACTTTGGGAAGAAGGCTTTCTCTTCCTCCAGTGCTGGCTTGCGGTCTGTCAACACCGCTTGCCTCTTGGGCCGATATACCCACTCCCTGTGGGATTCGGTGGCGACTGTTTTGCCGCAGTGTTCTGAGGAGGTCCAGACACTGCTTACCCGCGCCATTGCGGAAGGGCGTGATGCGGCTAAATACACCATACGCTGTGGCCTTGATACCGCCGACTCGCTGGGCAGATCGCTTGCAACGACGGTGGCGCTGCGTCGCCACACCTGGCTGAGGACCACTGGTTTTTCAGGGGATGTCCAGAATACACTCATGGACATGCCCTTTGATGGAGTCGGTCTTTTTGGTTCGAAGGCAGACCATGCGCTGGAGCATTTCAAGGACTCGCGGGCTACTGCCAAGTCCCTGGGCCTTGCTGTTGTGCGCCCTCCGCTCACGTCTGCTTTTCGCCCCTTTCGTGGCCACGGGAGGGGCGCCCAGTCACGTCAACAGCCCGGCCAACGGCCCGCGCAGCAAGCGCCTTCGCGTGGCCGAGGACGTGGATACCGCCGTGGCGGTTCGGGCAACCAGCGTGCGGGTCAGGCCACCACCCTCCAACCCGTCCGCGGCCTCCAAGCCCTCCTAGTCCCTCCTTTCAGGTGCACAGCATGCCAGTAGGGGGCAGGGTCCGCCATCACCTTCACCACTGGCGTCCCATCACCTCGGACAGGTGGGTCTTGGACATTGTCCGAAGGGGCTACTCCCTCCCCTTCGAGACCACCCCCCAGCCATGCCACCTCAATTCCACCGCATGTCAGGGGATCACTTGGTGCGTCTACAGAAGGAAGTCACGGCCCTCTTGGCCAAGAGGGCCATTGAGCATGTTCCGACCCCAGAAGTAGGGCGTGGTTGCTACTCCCACTACTTTCTGGTGCCCAAAAAGGACAAGGAGGACATGCGTCCTATCTTGGACCTCCGGAACGTCAATCGCTTCCTCCGGAAGGAGAAGTTCAAGATGCTCACCCTAGCTCAGGTCTTGACTGCCCTCGACCCTGGAGACTGGCTGGTAGCGTTGGACTTGCAGGACGCTTATTTCCACATCCCCGTCCTGCCGGCCCACCGGCGTTACCTACGGTTCACGGTAGGCCTCGAGCACTTTCAGTTCACCGTGCTCCCCTTTGGCCTTACCAGTGCCCCTCGGGTGTTCACGAAAGTGATGGCGGTGGTCGCAGCTCATCTGCGCCGGGCAGGGGTTTCAGTCTTCCCCTACCTCGACGACTGGCTGCTGAAGGCGGGCTCGTCCCAGGCAGTCGTCTCCCACCTCCAGACTACGGCCGAACTCCTGCACTCGCTGGGGTTCTCCAACAATGTGCCGAAGTCGCATCTGGTTCCTTCTCCACAGCTCCTTTTCATCGGAGCAGTTCTGGACACGACGCAGTTTCGGGCCTATCCTCCCGAACGGCGAGTCCGGGATATTCAGGCTATGATTCCGATCTTTCAGCCTTTATCCTGGGTTTCGGTACGGATGACCCTGAGGCTGCTGGGCCTCATGGCCTCCTGCATCCTGCTGGTCGATCATGCCAGATGGCATATGCGGGCTCTGCAGTGGGACCTGAAGTTCCAGTGGGCGCAGCACCAGGGCAACCTGTCCGATCACGTCCAGATCTCGGTGGGGACTGCAAAACAGTTGCAGTGGTGGCTCTCGAACCGGCAATGGGTCATGGGCAGATCCCTCTCCCTTCCCCAGCCAGAGCACACAGTTGTGACGGACGCGTCCCTTCTGGGATGGGGCGGTCACATGGGAGAGGCGGAGATCAGAGGCCTTTGGTCTCCGGCGGAGTCCCGGCTCCATATCAACCTTCTGGAGCTCCGGGCGATCCGACTTGCACTCAAGGCATTCCTTCCCTCTGTCAAAGGGAAGGTAGTGCAGGTGTTCACAGACAACACCACCGCCATGTGGTACTGCAACAAACAGGGCGGGGTGGGGTCGTGGACCCTCTGTCAGGAGGCTCTGCGCCTCTGGACTTGGCTGGAACATCAGGACATGTTCCTGATGGTTCAACACCTGGCAGGTTCCCTGAACGCCAGGGCGGACGAACTCAGCCGCAGGTGCATGATGGATCACGAATAGCGTCTTCACTCGGAAGTGGCGCAAGGACTCTTTCAACAATGGGGAGAGCCTTGGTTAGATCTATTCGCCACCGAAGAGAACGCGCAATGTCATCAGTTCTGCGCGTTGGAATTTCCAAGACGGCACTCGCTCGGCGACGCTTTTCGTCGCGAGTGGAGTTGCGGTCTGTTGTACGCCTTTCCGCCTATACCACTTCTACCCAGAGTGTTGAAGAAGATTCGGCACGACTGGGCCCAAGTCATCCTTGTGGCTCCGGACTGGGCTCGAAGAGTTTGGTATCCCGAGCTACTCAGTATGAGCGTAGATCCCCCGATCCGTCTGCCTCTTCGGGAGGATCTTCTGTCGCAGCAGCAGGGGACGGTCCTCCACCCGAACCTGTCCAGTCTTCACCTGCTTGCGTGGAGATTGAGCGGCGGCAGTTGATTCCTTTCGACTTGCCTCCCGAAGTTTGTGATGTGATTCTGGCAGCCAGGCGTCCCTCCACTAAGGTGGTATACGCCTGCAGGTGGAACAAATTTGTGGCATGGTGCACAGCAAAGGCTGTGAATCCCCTTTCTGCCCCTCTTTCTGAGGTCCTTCTGTTCCTTCTTTCTCTGGCCCAACAGGGTTCTGCCCTGGGTACCATCAGGGGTTATCTTTGTGCTATCTCGGCCTTCCTCAGGCTCCCTGATCAGCCCTCCTTTTCAAGTCCCCTGTTGTTAACAGGTTCTTAAAAGGCATTACACACCTCTTCCCTCCTGTTCCGTTTGTGATGCCTCAGTGGGACTTGAACTTGGTTCTTACCTTTTAATGTGCGCTCCCTTTGAGCCTCTCCATAACTGTCCTCTTCGTCTTCTGACTCTGAAGACAGCCTTTCTGGTGGCCATCACCTCCGCTCGGCAGCTCCAGGCTCTATCATGCAAACCTCCCTTTCTGTCTGTCCATCCAGACAAGGTTGTTCTTAGGACGCGTCCGTCCTTCTTGCCAAAGGTGGTTACTGCCTTCCACATTGGGCAGACCATCACTTTGCCTACCTTCTTTCCGC
This sequence comes from Calotriton arnoldi, assembly GCA_963921515.1. NCBI lineage: Eukaryota > Metazoa > Chordata > Amphibia > Caudata > Salamandridae > Calotriton > Calotriton arnoldi. The sequence goes on along the minus strand of CAWUFW010001374.1, from coordinate 2,665,732 downwards.
CTCCGCATCCTTCCAGAGAGGAAGAGAGAATCCACCGTCTGGACCCAAAACGTGCGCTCTCTTTCTATATCGACCGCACGAAACACTTCCGGGTGGATGACCAGCTCTTTGTTGGCTACGTGGGCGCCAAAAAAGGTCGGGCGGTGCACAAACGAACCATCTTCCGCTGGGTTACCTTGTGCATCAAGGCCTGCTATTCTTTGGCTAAGAAGGACCCTCCTGTTGGGCTGCGTGCCCATTCCACCAGGGCAACGGCTGCTACCACGGCTTTGGGCCGCGGTGTTCCGCTGCAGGTTATCTGTCAGGCAGCTACGTGGGCCTCGCTGCACACGTTTACAAAGCATTACTGCCTTGACAGTCGGGTCCGGAGGGACGGCTTCTTTGGCCGTTCTGTCCTCCAGGACTTCCTTGTCTGATCTTTGTTCGCAGACCCACCACCGGGGTTGGTATTGCTGGGGTATCTATTCTAAGGTAAGGAATCTGTCACTAACGTGTCTCTTTCAGATGCACAAGTTACTAACTTGTGTAACGATATATCTGTAAGAGACAGTAGTTAGTGACAGATTCCTACCGCCCACCCATCCTCCCCGTTCTGCGAACTGATTTCTAGGGTTAAGGACATCCCTTTCAGGGCCCTAGTATTTTTCAGACACCTATGTCAGCTTCTTGCATGGCTCTGCGTTCCTGGCGCGGAAAGTCGTGTACAGAACTGACGTCAGCGCGCAGGGGCGGCGTCTAAGTACTGCCCGCGACGTCATCCCGGCGATCACGACGCCGACGACGGACGCGGAGCCGCACGACGCCGCCTACCGACGCGCAGGGGTACTGCTACGCAGAAAACTTTCCGGATCCAGCCTGACGCCTGGGGATATTCTAAGGTAAGGAATCTGTCACTAACTACTGTCTCTTACAGATATATCGTTACACAAGTTAGTAACTTGTGCGTTACGCCGCCACACGCTCCAGTCCAATCAAATAAATGAAATGCTGCGCAGAGCGCAGCTTCGTAGTCTTCAGCCTCAGGGTGGGGCAGAGCTGGTCTGGAATGTTCATGCGCAGCGCAGTGTAAACTGCACGTGAGGCGGGCCGGGGGTACTGAGACGGTGAGTGAGGCCATAATGAAAATTGCATTCCTAGTAGGTACAAGGGTCTTCCAGGCTTCGATTGCAAAACATCCCCACCAAATCATCCGCCTGTTGTGTGTGTTGTGTGTCCTTGCTGCTTCTCCGGCGACTTTGCTGCGGGCTTAGCCAGCTTCCCTGGGACACTGCGTGGTTAATCAACATTGTCAAAATAGAGGTGTGTGCTCACGCCTCCATAGTAAAATTGAACAGTGATACTGTAAAAACTGCTGGACGGAATTACACCAAATTTGGCAGTAAGCCAGATCTTTGTGCCAAAAGCGTTATTTTTCTGATTTGGTGTAAACCCGTTCAGTAGTTTTTGAGTAATTAAGGCAAAACATTTTTGATCTATCATGCCGCTGAGGCTCTGCAGCACTGACAGATCTCAAGATAAGATCTAATTGGCTGCCACCACATCAGCAACGATGTGGCGGCAGCCATCTAAGGACTCAGGACTTAGACCCGAGTCCTGAAAAAAAGGTTAAAAAAAGACTTAAGGAGGCAGGGTAAGGATACCCTGACCACCTAGGCGTGGGGGGGAGGGCTGTCCCAGAAGGACCCCTTCTGGGGCCAAAAACTTTTTCTTAAAAAATGTGTGCTACTGAAATAAATACCCCCCGGTGTGGACCAGAGTCCGGGGGGTGGTGGAAAACGTAATTAAGAGGAGGGGTTTGCTTGTCCCCCTCCCCGAGCCTCTGGGAGGCCTCAAGGGGCCCATCCCCTGGGGCCGACATCACAAGAAAGAAGAGGGATAGGGGCGTAACAAAAGCACAGTAGTCGCTGCATTGGTTTGACTACTCATACACAGCAATAGTTAAATAAAACAGGGTTGGATTAGCAAAGCGGGCATTCAGCGGCCGGCCGATGGGCTGGTGCCTGAATACCACCTGTGCGCCGGTTTCATGGAGGACAAACACCCACAATATCATACTGGCCACCCTGCCCCCACTATGGCTACCTGACTAGGCCACTATGGAATGTGTAGGTGGGCTGCAGCACAAAACGCTGTGCTTAGAGGTGGGGAGCTGAGACACGTGAGGGACCAGTTTTGTGGCTGTACTATTTTGGGCCATCGTCACCTTAGCCCAGACCTCACAAGCAGTGCTATTCCACATTCCTTCCTGCCATTCCGCCACGCTGTGCCTTGATAGATGGGGGACGGGGGAGGCCAGGCCAGGTGTTGTGAACATTGGGTCCTAGGACCGCTCGACAGCCTAAAAGTTGTGTTTTTCCCATGCTCTTTCCCTCGCCGGTGGTTCACATTCATCACGTTGTAGGCGGGGGAGTGCAGGTAGTATTCACAGGCCTTGCTGAGAGGCGAGGTTTTGCTCTACCTTTTGGGCCGTTCTCACATCAGCCCTAAGGCGCTAGCCCAGTGCAGAAGCAATATGTTTCAGCTGACCTCTCTAACAAGCCATCGCATTTAGGCCATGCAGGGTGTGGGAGTGTGCAGATGCTGAGAACATTTTAACCTCGACCGAGCTTCCCCAATTCCAATAATTAAGTTACCTGCACATGTTCCATTTTTCAAACACCAATAAAAGTTCTTGCCTGAAAGATCTGTGCTTTATCTGACAACAGTTTTGACTCATCATAAGTTAGCACGGAGGGTTAATGTGCTTGCTGCAAAACATGTAACATGCTGATCGCAGATTTGTATTTTATGTAGATAAGTTTGTGGGTTACTAGTTTTGTCATAGAGATCCTATTGTTACTTGGAGTTCATAGCTTACAACCCTTCCACTTTAGCACAGAGAGGAGAGAGCTACGACTTAGCATCAAGGAGCAGCATGCAACAGCAAGGCATCGGAATAGAACCGTATTATTTTTTTCTCCATTTTCTTTATTCTAAAGCTGTTATAACGGTTTCTTTGGGTGTAGTAAAGTCTTCTTAGTAGTGAAAGTGAATAATATGTTATACACTACTGTAAGTATTAAAAGCAAGCATTGGCAAAGCTAATCGATATCAGCTACGCAAGCTGTTGGCTTTGTCAATCTTTTAGTGATATTGTGACGCTGCGCTGTGTTGCATGCCTGAAATTGAAAAAAAAAGCTCTATGACGAAGCCATTAGTGTCCTCGTCATAGGACATTTTTGTATAATAGCAGCTGGGTGGGGGCAAGCAGAAACCACAGGGATGGGGGGAAAGAAACAACAGGAGGGATGGAGGAAGGGATTGATCAATATATATTATTATTATTATTATAGTTGCTTGTAAAGCGCAGCTGACACCCTACGGGTACCCTGGCGCTGTGATAGGATGTTAGCTGGATATGGAAAGAGACTGTGGCAAGAACTGTAGCCCCTGCCCAGAAGGAATTAACAGGGAGCCAAGGAACATACCCGGGGGTAGAGCCAGGTTTTTATCCTTTTTCTGAACTGCAGAATGTTGTCTGTATGTCTAATATCAGATGGAAGTTTGTTCCAAAGGCGAGGGGCTGCCGTACAGAAAGCCCTGCCTCCTGATTTAGCTTTCTTAACTCTATGCACCCTCACCAGATTTGCCGATGAGGAGCGAAGCGTTCGAGGGGGGACATACCAGGTAAATTTTTCCTGCAGTAATTTGGGTCCCTGTAGGGCCTTAAACATTATGCATAATGCCTTGAATTGTATTCTCTGCGAAACCGGCAGCCAGTGCAAGTCAGAGAGTGCCAGGGATGCAGAAGAACGGCGCGATCGCCGTAGTACTATTTTAGCAGCCATGGTCTGTATTCTCTGCAATCTTTCAATCAGATATTGTGGAGAGTCTAAGAGCAGAGCATTGCAGTAGTCCAATCTGCTAAGAATAGCACCTCGGACTATCACCGCTCTGGCCTCCAAAGAAAACATCGGAAGGATTTTCCGAAGTGCTCTAATCAGGCCAAAGCAACTTCCAACTGTCTTGTTGACATGTTTCTCTAATGTCAGTTTATTGTCAAACATGACTCCCAGGTTGCGTACAGTATTACTGGGAGCCAGTAAGGTACTGGAGGAAGTAGGCCAGAAATTAGATGGAAGTAAAGAGGGATTCTTCCTACTGCACAATGTAAAATCTCTGTCTTCTCTGAATTAAATTGAAGAGAGTTCTCTCTGAGCCATGTTGCTATATCCTGCAGACACGCATGAAAAGCTGTTAAAGACACTGATTGCTCACCCTCAAGAGACAGGATAAGCTGGGTGTCATCTGCATAATTCACTAAGTTAACATTATGTGATCTAATAATGGCAGGTAAAGGGCTCATATAGATGTTAAAAGGATAGGACTGATTGCTGATCCCTGCGGGACTCCATACAGCATGTTAGAAAACTTAGACCGAAAAGGGGGGAGGGCTACTGCTTGTTGTCTATTGGATAGGTAGGAATGAAACCACTTAAGGGCAGTGCCCGTCACTCCCACCTCTTCAAGCCTGGACAAGAGAATCCCATGGTTCACCGTATCGAATGCGGCAGACAGGTCGAGGAGGACTAGTATGGCCGACTGTCCCCTGTCTACGCGCAACCGTAGATCGTCCATGACGGTCACCAGGGCAGTCTCCGTCCCATGGCCTGGGCGAAATCCAAATTGTACTTTATCAAGAATGTTATTTAATTCTAAAAACTGGGAGAGCGCTTTACTAACCACTCGTTCCAGAATCTTAACTGGATAAGGCAGGAGGGAAATGGGTCTGTAGTTCTTTAAACAGGCCGGGTCAAGTGTTGCTTTTTTCAGCTCTGATGCAGCCAGCACTGGCCACGTCCTAGCATTTTTTTGTTATGCCATGTGAGTGAAGAGGGAACATGGACAATGGAACGAGGCCAGGAAGAACAGCACGGAGGGGGTGGTGGGGTGAGGGGGGTGGGTAGGGCAAGCAACAATCCGGAGGAAGAGAGGGGCAAGCAACTGCACAGACAGCAACTGAAGGCAAGCAGCAGCATGGGGTGGAAGGGGGCAAGCAACAGCATGTGCAGCATTGCTTGTGGTGACAAGCAATAACACAGACAGTAAGTGGGTGCAAGCAACAGCAGCAAGGGGGTCAAAAGCACATGGGTAAAGAAGGGTGGAGAGTAGCACAGGAGGGAGACAGTCTTCAAAAACATGCACTCTTATGGAGAACTTAATCAAAATGAAAAAAGTAGCTCCAAATGCACAAGCAGTGGACGGACGCAAGTACTTGGTCATGCTTCAGGAGAGGGACAAATAAACAAAGAGTAGGGGAAGTCTGCACGTGCTGACCAAAGAGAAGCAAGCAAATCAGAATGACGATGAAGCCAACCAAAGGTAAGCGATGGGCAGGCTCTAAGCCCACTGTAGGTTAACGAAATGCCTTGCAAGCGACAGCGCATGCACTGTATCAGGTGAGACCTAAAGAAGGGGGCAGAAACAAGGGAGAGCTGCCACTGAAAATGAAAGCGTTTATTCTCTGAAACCCCTCTATAGTAAATCATCAGGAAGAGGTTTTCAGAGTCCCTTCTTTTTGTCAATGTAGGTTCTTTTCCCAAAGATCCTGACCTAGCCCCTTTCCCCCTTGGCTTGGTGTTCAATTTGTGATTTAAATGGTAATTTTGGTCAAAGGCACAGTTGATTGGGAATGGTTGTCACACTACATTGTACACGGTGCTGAGACTGCTATGAGTATTCACTTTTAACATCTGCAGTATTTCCAGTCCTGACCCTACAAGCTTTACAATGCTTAATTTACCCCCACATTTCTCCAAAACTGAGATGCCTGATACTAACTAAGGAATGTTTTGTGAAAAGCTGCACTCCTCGAATGTGGGCCACTTTTTATGGGTTGCCCAGGCCAATTTTTGGTCCCAATCCGACCCTGCTCATTTACTCAGCATACACACTGCCTCCCACATCACCTCATTACTAAAATAACGGCAGGAAAATTGTTGTCTTTTTTTGGGGGGATTAACTGCTCGTGACCTCTGTGCCCCAGGTAATCTTCAAGCTCCTTTGGGGTGCAAAAATGAGTTATTTGTAGCTGAAGCAAACACGGCCAGGTGGCATCAAGTCAAATGCTCCTCAGCTCACCTCTCTTCTTCCTGGTCTGTTTCTTTCCGAACTTGGGCCTGCTCCCTTTATTCTTTACTTTCACTTTTTTCTCTATTTATAAATTCGTTTTTCCCCATCCCTGTGTTTTTTTAAACTTCTTTTTCTGTCTTTCTTCCATTATTTATCTTTCCTCCTTGTGTTTTTTCTCACTGGCTCCATTCTTTGCAGTACTCTTTTCTTCAGATTTCACTTTTTATTTCCAAAGGCTTGCTGCATGTGTATTTCTTTAGATTGAGGTTCATTTACACCCACTGATGCCTCTTCTCACTTGCCAAGGAGGTGTGGTTATGCTTTGCGTGTTCTGGACACTGCTGTCTGCTGCACACCGGGAGCCTTTCTGATTTGTCACATTTGCTCATATAAATGATTTGCTTGGCCAGCATGGCTATATTAATGGGATGTTTGGGGTGTACTTGTGGCTTACCTAAATCTAGAGTTCTTGTTGCTCGTTGTAGTATTGTGTGTGCCTCAATTAGTTTTGCACATAGCGAAGGAAATTATTTTCTTGGAGAACTGAAAAAACCCTGAAAAGGATTGCCTGCAAAAGGTGTAATCAGCATGGGCCGCTGTGTATTATGTCACAATGGAGGTATCATTTTAATGACAATACCCATAGTTTACTATCTAAATGTGTAATATCTAGTAAATTAAATTTCAAAACCAAATTGAGGAGTAAAACAACGTGATCGTAACAGATCAAATGTAATTCCCATAGCCAGTGCTGCATCATGCACAGACACGCCAACCTACTTTGTTCACCTGGTGGAGCAGGAATACGCACTAGGAATGATCACTAACAATGCCAATAGATCTGGCTTTAACATGCTAGCACATGCAAATACCGGCCTACATAATTGCACACTTGTGTAAGCTTGTGTTTGCATGTTTTATCACTTTAAATACAGAGCAATTGGCAGTGCAAATGCTTGTTTTTAATAGTATACTATGCCCTCACCAAACTCCCACTGTCCTCCCTCCATTTTCTATCCCCTTTCCTTTCGGCTCCGAAGTTCTTTTTAATTTGCAAAGGGCCCTAGGACTGAATGCAAATAAACCCTGATAATCCTCAGAAAAAGTTATGAAGTCCTCCAACCTACATAAGAAACCAGCAGCCTCGAATATGCATGTGTCATCCTTGGGGTTTACTGGTGGTAAAAACCTAACATTTAAATACACAAAGGCCCAAAATGAGAATGTTTCCCCAATGAGCTTTGCAAATTGTAAATTACAAGGTTAAATGTGGATGGGACTGACCTCGCTATGGTCACTGGTTACCCTCAGAACAGCCAGGAATCTCTATCCCCTGAAGTTGTAGCTTCTCGTTCATGACCTGAAACCAACAAAGAAGCCTAAGGCCTAGAATAGAGCACCCCAGAAGACAATGCCATGGTATTTGGCAGACAGATTGCTGTCTGAAGGTCACCACTGATTACTTCCCCTATCCTTGGTGTGTGAGGTCTCAGGTGACCACATTGGCCTGATTTCTGCATCACGTGACATTACGTAGCTCAGGCTGTCAATAACAGCAGAGACTGATCTTCCATCTGATGATGAGGTCTGGTGAAGAGGACCACATAATACAGTGTGAGCAGCATCCCTGCTTCTGTAATCATTTGAGGACAGAGTTTAGTCAGGAACAATCAGGAGTTGCACCCTGTACCATGCAACTTTGCGAGTTCCCTCTATACTTGGGATGATTGTGTTACTGGCCCACATTCATATTTGGCTGCCAGTAGCGGGTTGCACACCATGCTGTACAATACTCACATGAGGTACACTTGCAGGCACACTGTGCATGTATCTCCAAATATTTCACACCACAACGTGGGTGAACAGTGGCCTCAGAAGTGTGACATTTCAAAATATTCCATGCCCCAGTGCTATAAGAATGGCTTGGGTGGCAAGGATTAGTAATTTTTACTGTTTATTGAATGAATAGACAACTGTTGTTGTCCGCATCTCTAAATTCGATATACAGCGCCACCATGTGTCACTTTAAAAAGTTTGTGCCTTTATGATCAAATAAGAGGGGCGTTGTTTGACTAGACGGGTTTGATGTTTATGCTGCTAAACGTGTTATTGCTTTACCAGTCACTTCAGGCACAAACAAAAGACGAATTAGTTTGACTAAATAGGTTTGATTTTTTTTTTTTTTTTATGCTGCTGCCTGCTATATTTGTTATTTTTTTACCAGTCACTTTGAAATATTTGCACCTTCATGCACAAACCAAAGGGGCATTGGTTGACTAAAATTGTTTGATTTTTGTATCCTGCTACCTGCTGTACTTGTTATTGTTTTACCAGTCACTTTGAAATATGTGTGCCTTCAAAAAGGGAATTGTTTGCCTAAACTGGTTTGATTATTGGTGCTGTACTTGTCAGTTGCTTTGATATATTTGTGCCTTTATGCACAAACCAAAGGGAGAATTGTAAGACTAACCTGTCTTTATTTTTTAATACTGCTAGACTTTTTTTTATCATGCACTATAAAAGTATTTTCACCTTGATGCAAGAAGAAAGGGGAATTGTTTTACAAAACATGCTTGATTTTTTTGTATATTGCTGGACTGGTGATTGTTTTATTATGCACTTTGAAAGTATTTGTACTTTTTCCTTTGCTTTTCCAACTACAGTTTGTATAGATTCTGTAATTAGGTACTTGCTGATATGGTTTGTTTTAATTCTACATTTTGTGCTATTTATGGTGTTGATTGCACCTGTTTGTAATATGTAGGCCTTAAATCTTGTAATTAGCATTGTTTACAAACTGAAAAACATCTGCATCAATGTTCTGAAACATCCAAGCAGTTTTCATCCTCAGCCTCTTGCCTGCCTGTTTTTGTCCTGCTTACTCATAAAGACATGATGGTAGAATTTGAAATTGCTTCCACAGTTCACGTTATTATCATGCACAACACTTGACAGTCACAAGTGTGTGGCATGCAGACAATTCATGTTTTTTTCTCTTGGAGTTGGCAGGATACTGTTTTATAGCTTGTGTACTCATGTATATTGTCAGTCGAGTCTGTGAAATTGCAGGTTTAGGTTAGACTTTCAAAGTTTCAAGTTTTGTCCATCAATATAAATTCTAATTCAGACCCTTCATGGTTGTTCTTTGTTCTTTAGCGATAGGCGGTTCCTGAGACAATAGGATCGCTCCTTGGCATTGCTCTGATTGCTGTCTCAGTTAAATAATCTGCTCTTGGCAATGTTACAAATGGCGAAGTTTATATGTTAAGAGTGTTTCCCACTTTCTTAATAGAACTTTGATCAAGACAATATAGAAGCATTTCATTAAATGTTGGAGGTTTCAAATCAAAATATATCAGATTTCTGGGCTGTGGGGCAAAGTGGTAGGTGGTGGGCCGAGCTGCCGGAGGGGGAGGGCCCCTCTATATTTTTCGCAGGGGGGCCCCTTCAAGTTCCGTTACGCCACTGGTTGGTAGGCAAAACAGACGATAAGCACCTCATCTCAGACCTATACACCATGTTGGCCACTGGGCAGGGAGAGGGGCGGACAAAAGGGCAACTCCGCTGGGAGGAAGAATTGGGCAGAACTTTGACGTATAAAGAATGGGAGAATATCCATTATAGGGCTCACCACACAGCACATAGTACTGCTGGCACCGAATCAGCTTTCAAAGTCACATCCTACTGGTATCTAACACCGGCACGTATCCATAGTTGGGACAAAAATCACACGGAGAAGTGTTGGCGGGGCTGCGGTCTCACTGGTTCTTTAGCACACTTACTTTGGCATTGCCCCCGTTTAGAACGATTCTGGGAGGGAGTGTTGAATGACATTGACAAAGCCTTTGACACTGAGATCCCACGATTTCCGGCGTACATCTTACTGGGTCTCCCAAATGCACTGACATTTCCCCTACGATCATTGAGGGGTAGGCAGATGGCGCTGGCGTTATTGGCGGCACGTCAGACACTCTTGGCACAGTGGGGCACCGCGAATGTTCCAGACCACACCACATGGCTACATAGGCTTTGGTTAACCCTCGCCATGGAACGCCTCTCATTGATCCAGGAGCACAAGGGGGAGAAATATGCCGAGTTATGGGCCCCTTTTATACGAATATTGTCCAAAGAATTCCGGGAGGTAACATGCCCCAAATATCTCCAAATACTACACCTGCTTCCTGAGGAGAAGGACGCAGCGACATCACACAAATGAAGGGTCGGTTCTTGAGCTACAGTCCACTGGTGTGGAGGATCGTTCTTTCTTCTTTTTTTGCATATATAATTTTGTTATTGTTGTCAAGTTGGTACATACAATCTAATACGCTGCCGGCCCCTGGGTTGTAGGCAAGGAAGCTGTGTTCATGTATTATGTCTGTGACTTCTGCTGCCGGCCTTTATGGTTGTAGGCATACAGCTGTGTATTGCTAATACTGCAGGATTGTCGTTTAAAACGAATAAAAGATTGGTTCCATAAACCCTTGCTGCCTTTAAACGAGGCCTTAACAGATATCCTACTGGCAACCTGGTCCAAGTCCTGCACAGGGACTCCTGTTAATAGGACAATCGCCTGCCGTCACTGCCCTGCACCGAGCGACCCAAATGTCCTCACTAACCACCCTACCCCCGAGCTTGGTGGTCCAAGCCTCTGCCTCCAATGGCGGGTTCCCTGACGCTCCCCCGGACAGGTAATCCAAGAGGCTGGACAGTTGGGGTAAGAAATTTTTTTCTTCCGCCAGCCTTGCATTGCTGTCAGTGAACACTGCATGCTTATTGGCCCATTACTCCCACTCCCTTTGGGGAAACAGTTGCGCAAGTGCTGCCACAGGTCCCGGAGGAGGCCTGGGCCGTCCTCTCCCAAGCGGTATTCCAATGGGAGGGATGCATCAAAGTTCGCCATTCGTTGTGGTCTCGACACGACCAACTCGCTGGGCAGAGCGATTTCATAGATGGTGGTTGTTCGACTCCATACCTGGTTGAGGACTTCAGGGGATGTCCAGGCCTGTCTCATGGACATGCCCTTTGGTGGCACTCGTCTCTTCGGAGACAAGGCAGACATTGCCAGGGAATACTTTAAGGGCTCATGGGCTACGGCCAAGTCCTTGGGCCTCGCTGCGACCACACGTCCCTCATCTGCCTTTCGCCCCTTTCATGGCTACGGAAGGGGCTTTCAGTCATGCCAGCCATACCCCAGCCACAAGACCGCGCAAGTTCAGCAACCTCTGCACAGCCGTGGGCATGGCTCATTCCGACCCCATGGGTCGGGCGGCCAGAGGTTGGGTCAGACCACCACCACCCCTGCAGCCTCAGCCTCCAAACCCTCCTACTCTTGTCATTCTAGATTATGGGCAGCCAGTTGGTAGCAGGATCAGCCACCACCTCCACCAAAGGCAGAACATCACTTCGGACAGGTGAGTTCTCCAAATTGTCCGAAAGGGCTATGCCCTCCCCTTCAAGACAACCTCTCCCTCCATGTCTCCATCTTACAACCGGCTGATGGAGGATCACCTGACTTTGCTTCAGGAGGAAGTCATGACTCTCTTGGCCAAAGGAGCCATAGAGAGGGTTCCGGCACCAGAAGTAGGCTGTGGTTGTTATTCCCGCTACTTTCTGGTCCCGTAAAAGGACGAGGGTCTACGTCCTATCCTAGATCTGTGAGCCCTCAGCTACTTGCTAAAAAATGAAAAGTTCAAGATGCTCACTCTAGCTCAGGTCTTGTCTGCTCTGGACCCAGGAGACTGGATGGTAGCGTTGGACTTGCAGGATGCCTATTTTGACATTCCTGTCCTGCCTGCTGTTTATGGAAGGCCATGAGCATTTTCAGTTCACTGTGCTCCCCTCTGGCCTTACCAGCACCCTTCAGGTGTTCACCAAGGTGATGGTGGTGGTTGCAGCTTATCTGCACAGATCAGGGGTTCCAGTCTTCCCCTTTCTTGATGACTGACTGTTGAAGGCAGGCTCACCCCCAGGCTGTCGTCTCCCACCTCCAGACTACGACGGACCTCCTGCATTCACTGGGGTTCACTATCAAGGTGCCAAAGTCACACCTAACTCCCCCTCAGACGCTCCCTTTCATCGGAGCTGTTCTGGACACAATGCAGTTTCTGGCCTATCCTCCCAAGCGGCGAGTCCAGGATATTCAGGCCATGATACCGATGTTTCAGCCTCTATCCTGACTTTCGGTGAGGCAGACCCTGAGGCTGTTGGTACTCATGGCCTCCTGCATCCTGCTTGTGGCACATGCCCGAAGGCATATGTGGGCTCTGCAGTGGGACATGAAGTTTTAATGTGCACAGAATCAGGGGAACCTCTCCAATATGGTCCAGATCTTGGAAGGAACTGCGCACCATCTGCAGTGGTGGTTAACAAACCATGATTGGGTCTGAGGCAGATCCCTCTCCCTTCCCCAACCAGATCTCAGAGTGGTGACAGATACCTCACTCGTGGGCTGGGGCGGCCATCTGGGAAAGGTGGGAATCAGAGGACTGTGGTCCCTGGCAGAATCTGGACTCATCAACCTGCTGGAGCTCCGTGTGATCCGACTGGCATTGAAAGCCTTTCTACCATCCATCAAGGGAAGGCTAGTGCAGGTGTTCACGTAGAACAAATATGCCACTTGGTTCTGCAACAAACAGGGCTGTGTGGGGTCGTGGACCCTCTGTCAAGAGGCCCTGCATCTCTGGACATAGCTGAAACAGCAGAGCATATCCCCTGTTCCTTGAACGCCAGAGCGGACGTACTCCGCCGTCGCCTAGCGGATCACAAATGGCATCTCCATCTGGAGGTGGCGCAAGGTCTCTGATGACAGTGGGGAGAGCCTTGGTTAGATCTGTTCGCCTCCATCGAGAATGCTCAATGCCAGCAGTTTTGCGTGCTGGAGTATCCAAGGCAGCTCTCACTCAGAGACACATTTTGTCTCGAGTGGAGCTCAAGCATCCTGTATGCCTTCCTGCCCATATCACTCCTTCCCAGAGTTCTCAAGAAGATCAGGAACTACTGGGTCCAAGTCATCCTTGTGGCTCCGGACTGGGCACGTAGAGTTTGGTATCCCGAGCTACTGAGCATGGCAATCGATCCTCCGATCAGGCTGCCCCTTCGGGAGGATCTTCTGACACAGCAGCAGGGGATGGTCCTCCACCCGAACCTGTCCACTCTCTGCCTTCTTACGTGGAGATTGACACCTTTAGACCTGCCTCCCGAAGTCTGTAATGTCATTTTAGTAGCAAGGCGTCCCTCCACCAAGAAGGTATACACCTGCCGTTGGAAAGAATTTGTGGCATCGTGTGCAGAAAAACACATTACCTCCTTTCTGCCCTTTGTCTGACGTTTTACTGTGCATTCATTCCCTTGCCCAGCAGGGCTCTGCTCTGGGTACTCTTAAGGGCTATCTATTGGCTCTTTCTGTGGATGCCTGACAATGTAGGAAGCTGGCTTTTTATGTGGTAGTGCCAATGTAAGGGCACACCATGCAAAAAGTACAGACGAACCTTATTGGTTTACAGGGCTTAAATTAATAATCCCAAGTTCTCTATTTGTGGTAGTGTGGTCGAGCAGCTTAGACATATCAGAGGGTAGTGTTAAGCATTTGTTGTACACACAGAGTCAATAAATGAGACACACACTCAAGAAGAAACTCAAGACCAATTAGGAAAATAACACAGATTGTAGTATAATTTTAGAAACCAAGATTATCAGAATAAGGTAAGTGCTTTCGAAGCTATAGATTTTTGTAGTATTCGAAAAATACAGTCAAATAACGGTTTTGAGGTATTATCATATGGGAGAAACATACACTGCATATCAATCAATCAATCATTGGTTGATAAAGCACACTACTCACCCGTTAGGGTCTCAAGGCGCTAAGGGGGGGTTAAGAGCAGCTCCATTGGGTCATCTGAAGAGCCAGGTCTTGAGGTCTTTACTGAGTGTAGGGCTTTGCCTGAGGTGGAGGGCGGGGGGAGGTAATTCCATGTCTTGGCTACGAGGTAGGAGAAGGACTTTCCACCCGCTCTGTTCCTGTAGATGCGTGGGACGGTGGCAAGGGAGAGGTCGGCTGAACGGAGGTTTCTCTTGAGGGCGTGAGGTATTGTGATCCAATGTTATGGAGGCTGCTGTTTGGCCCTGGTCGAGGAGGGCGCAGATGTCATCAGTGGCAGCGAGGAGGGCGTTCTCGGTGCTGTGGTTGTTGCGGAATCAGTATTGGGAGATGTCTAGGACATTGTTGGCTTCGATGAAGTTTGCTAGCTGGGTGTTGGTGGCCTTTTCGATGACCTTGACTGCGAATGGAAGCAGCGAGATGGGCCTGAAGTTCTTTAGGTCCGTCGGGTCTGCGGAGGGTTTCTTCAGGATCGGGTTGACTTTGGCGTGCTTCCAGTCAGTGGGAAATGGTGGGGTCTTAAGGGAGCAGTTGATCGTTCGGCGTAGCTCGGGTGCCATGGCGGTGGTGGCCCTGTGGACGATGTGGGGCGGGCAGGGGTCTGAGGGTGCCCCGGAGTGGATGCTATTCATGGTCCTTCTGTTGTGAGCAGGGTCCACATGAGTAGCGTCTGTTGGGTGGCATCGCTTGGGGTGGGAGTTGAGGTGGTGCAGAGGTCTTGATCATCGAAGCTGTTGTAAAACGTCTTGCTCTTGAGGTGAAAGAAGGAGCTGAGTCTGTTACAGAGGTCTTGGGAGGGTAGGACGTCTGTTGTTTCGCAGTCGGATTTGGCAAATTCCAGTATGTTGGAGAAGATTTCCTTGGAGTTTTAGGCGTTGGCGAGGATTCTGTCTTGGAGGAAGTTCTTTTTTGTGAATTTGATGAGTTGGTTGTGTGGTGTGCTGTGGTGGCTGTTTTGTAGGCGGTGCGTGCTTCAGGGGTTTTTCTGTTTCTCCATGTATTTTCAAGTCGTCGACAGGAGCGCTTGGATTTTTGGAGTGCCGTGGTGAATCAGCTTGTTTTCTTGTTGTGTTGTCCTGTAGCCTTCTGGAGGGGGGTGAGTGTGTTGGCGCAGTTGGTGATCCATCGGTGGAGGTTGCTTGTCACGGTTTTGGCGCCTGGCATCGTTGGGGGTCGGGTGTTAGTGAGGGCAGAGGTGAGGTGTTCCAGCTTCTGCATGGGAGGCTGCGCACGTGCTTTTGTGCAGTGTGTTATCTAAAGGAGAAATGGATGCAGTAGTGGTCCGTCCAGAGCAGTTTCGTGGTGTGGCTGAAGAAAATGCTGTTCCCTACTGAGAAGACAGGGTCGAGTGTGTGTCCTGCTGTGTGGGTGGGGGCGGAGACAAGTTGCTTCAGTCCTATGTTGTTGAGGTTCTCCAGGTGGGCGGTGGTGTTGGGGTCGTTGTGGTTGTCCAGGTGGAAGTTTAGGTCTCCGAGTAGTTTGTAGTCAGTAGAGGCGAGGGCGTGGGGTGCGATGAGGTCGGCGATGGTGTTGGTGAAAGGAGTGCGGGGGCCAGGCGGGCTGTAGACGAGGGTTCCACGGAGCGTCATTTTGGGGTTGGTCTGGATCTGGAAGTGAAGATGTTCCATGGGGGTTGAGGTGTCGTCTGGGTCAGTGGTTGTCATGCGGAGGGAGCTTTTGTGGATGATGGCGATGCCTCCTTCAGGTCTTTTCTTAGGATCTTGTATCCGTCTGTGATGGCGGTTGCAATGTCGAGTGCAGCGTTGGGGTTGGTCCAGGTCTCTGTGAGGAAGGCGACGTCGGGCACGTGAGTGTTGAGGAGGTCCCAGATTTCTATGGTGTGTCTGTGCAGCGAGCGCATGTTGAGGAGGATGCAGTTCAGTGGCTTGTGTGCACTTGCGTCCGGTGGGCTGGGGGTTGCTGCTGGGGTCCGGAGGTGGGTGAAGGTGCAGCGGCAGTGTTGGCAGGAGATCGAGCCTTGGGTGTTGCTCGGCATCGAGAGCTGGCAGTTGTTGCTGCATCCGGAGTTGAGAGCGTGGAGGGTGCAGAGTCGTAATGGTGGGGGGTCAGGGGACCAGGGTCCCTGGGGCTGGTTGCAGTCTGGTCGCAGACGGGCTAGCCTTTGGTGCCGCCGTGCAGCAGCCGCCTTTAAGTAGGGGTCGGGGAGGGCAGTCAGCTGGGAGGCGGGAGCGACCCACTGGCGGGGAGGAGCCACGGGGGCAGCAGTGGCGGGGAGCACGGGAAAAGGGACGAACAGGCAAAGAGAGAGAAAAGCTCAAACAGAAGCAGCAAAAGAGAAAATGGCAGACAGAAAGAGCAAAAAGAGAAAAAAACTGGCACAGAAAACAGAGTGGAATAGCAGAAGAGCAGAGTGCTCTTCCACTAGACTATCAGGGATGAGGTGCAGGCAAGAGCCTGAGGGTGGAGGAGGGCCTCGAACACCTACCTGGCACGGAGCTCGGGCTCAAGGGCAGTCCCTCAATGGTAGCGCTGCATGAGGGGAGAGCAGTGATACTGACCAGGAAGGTCAATGGTCTTGCATAGGTACATTTGCAAACGTTTTTGGAGAATGCCTTCTAAGACTTTAGAGTGCTTAGGGGCCAAGGTCCAAGAGACCACCAGCAGTTCGGGTTTACCTGCCCTGGTGTATCTGGGTGCAGAGATGCTGGTCGCATTGGTAGCCTCGAGCGCTACACAGTAAAGTCTATGGAGAAGTACCTGCAAAAAGAAAGACTGCAAGTGGGGATTTGGGGACAAGTCCGGCAGAACCCAAAGGGGGGGCCTAGCTCTTGAGGGTCTCCGGAGCACAGGGACACAGAAAGTTTATGTGAACCTGGGCTGAGGGGCTCGGGTGCAGAGGTGTTTTGTCCGGCGGGTCGCTGCAGTTAGAGGCTCTCACTTGGCTTTGACGACCTGGAGAAGGAGAGAAAACAGGACAGCGGGGCAACTCTGGATGAAAAACTCATGGATCCCGAAGTCCCTCGACAGCAGGTCGGTGTCGGCATTGGTGGTGTCCGGACTGGACACTCAACAAGCCTTGGTAGTTGCAAGGACTCCGGTATCCAGGGTATTGGGGCTGAGAGGCTCCGGGAGAGGTCAGCGGCTCGAGACTTGGTGAGAGCGTCAGGCTGGACTCTTGAACTCACAACAACCTCTTTCTGGTGAGTTTCTCCCTCAGTGGGCCGAATGGCCAGCAAGAAAGAGTACCGGTTCGGTGCCTGCAGATGCTGGGGGATGACTCCCCTACCACATGGAAGATGCTGCTTGGTTGTTAAAGGTAAGAACAGTCCTCCCGGGGTTTGGGGTGGCTGTTCAGCTTCTGGACAAGTCGGTCTTTGTGATTGTCACCATGCAAGCAGCCAGGCAGAGTTTGGCACCAATTTCGGTGCAGGGCCTCTGTTCTCACGACTTCGACTGTTCTTTGTCCTTCCTTCGGTTTCCAGTAGACGAACCTGAGTTCCTGGTGTCAGGGGGACCCCTAAATACAAAATGTAGGAGTGTTTATGAGAGTGTAGATTAGTAGCCAATGGACTACTTATCCCTGGGGTGGCTATACCCCCTATATGATCACTTCCTGGGGAGAGTGGGCATAAACCTGACCCAGAGTTCCTAGTTTCACCAATTTCAAAATGGTGAAAACCTTCCTTGACTGTCCACTTTAGGTGGGCGACCTTAGGGGGTCTGCCTAGCCTGAAAGTGCAACACACCCACCGACTATCTAATTTCATGCCTGCTCTGGTACCAAATGGGCCCCAGGGCAGGCAGTGGCATGGTCCAGGGGGAAGCTGTGTTCACATATCTAAGGCGGTATAGGCTTTGAAGCCTTGGCCTTTACATGCTAATTCACTAGCCATCCTGCTGGAGGAGATGTGAACACCTTCCCCCAGAGCAGGCATTGTTTCTGGCCTCTAAGAGAGCGGGCTGTCACCTACAGGGGGTCTGAAACTCATCTGTGGTGCCAGGTTGGGTGATACCAGTCAGCCAGCACACTAGAGGGCTAGTAGGTTTTCAGGGAGCACCTCTAAGGTGCCCTCTGGGTGCATGTCATAATAAATCTAGTTCTTGCATCAGTACAGATTTATTAAGACAAGGTGTTTGATCCCAAACACCATTGGTTTCAGTGCAGCCTTCATGTAGCTGGTTAACTCGTAATGACCAGTGCCCAGCACATTTCCTTAAGCTGGGTGCCTGATCACCTGCAATATCTAGTAATGGGACCAGACATCACAGGGGCTCATCTGCTCATACAAATGTGCCCTCATATATAATACACCCTGCCTTAGGACTCCAAAGCCTGTTGTGGGGTTGATTTACATATAGTATATGCAGTGGTCATGGCACACAGGTAATGTGCCATGTTGTGTTTTCAAAATGGTTTGCACGATTTCACGCATCCTGCAATGGCAGTCTGCATGCAGTTTTTCAATCGGTCGCTTTCGGTGGCACAATACATGCTGCAGCCCTTAGGGGCCCTCTCTAGTACCCAGGCCCAGGGTACCAGAGGTACCATTTACTAGGGACTTACAGGGTGCTACAGTCCTCGTCATAGGGTTACAGTTAGACATTTACCTTGTTTTAAGGGAAAGAGCACTGGCACTGGGGGCCTGGTTAGCAGACATCCAGAGCACTGTCAGTCAAAAAGCATCAGTACTAGGGTAAAATGTGGGGATGACCATGTAAAAAATGGGCACTTTCCTCCACAACCCCCTCCCCCCCAAATGAAAGGGAATGAGACTAACCTTTTCCAAGAGAGTCTTCATTGTCTACGTGGAAGAACCTGGAAAGGCCATCTGCATTGGCATGGTCAATCCCAGGTCTGTGTTCCACTGTGAAGTCCATTGCCTGTAGGAAGATGTACTACCTCAATAGTTTCATTTGCATCAGCCATCTGAGAGGCCTGTGGTCAGTTTGTACAAGGAAGTGAGTACCAAACAGGTATGTTGTCAGCTTCTTCAGGACCAAACCACAGCAAAGGCTTCCCTCTCAATGGCACTTCAACGCTGTTATCTGGGCAGTAACCTCCTGCTAATAAGAGCAACAGACTGGTCCTGGCCATCATTTTTGGTCTGTGATAGAACTGCTCCTATCCCGTGCTCAGAGACATGTCTGCACAATGAAGTGCTTTGTATAATCTGGGGCTTTTAGATTGGGTGCTGAGCACATTGCTTCTTTCAGCGTGCCAAAAGCCTTTTGACAGCTCACTGTCCAGTTTACTTTCTTGGGTTGTTTCTTGGAGGTCAGTTCTGTGAGGGGTGCCACGTTAGTACCATACCCCTTCCCAAATCTCCTGTAGTTCCCAGTCAAGCCAAGAAATGCTTTGAGTCTGGGTTGTTGGAGCCTCCCAGTCCATATTAGTCTGAATCTTGGGCTGTAAGGGTTGATATACAAGGTGGCCCAAGTATACAACTGAGCCCTGCGATATCTGGCACTTGCTTGCCTTGATAGTGAGTCATGCTTTCTGCAGGGCCTCAATGACCTTTCCAAGGTGGATCAGGTAATCCTGCCAAGTGGAGCTATAGATACCAATATCTTCAACATATGCTGCACTAAAAGACTCCAGTCCAGCCAGGACTTTGTTCACAAGCCTTTGGAGGGTGGCAGGGGCATTCTTTAAACCAAAGGGCATTACAGTAAACTGGTAATACCCATCTGGGGTCAAAAATTTTGACTATTCTTTGGCTGCTTGGGTGAGACCAATTTGCCAGTACCCTAATGTCAGAACAAAAGTACTGGGAAACGTGGCTGCACCCTGCCCCTCAATCAGTTCATCAGCCCTTGGAATAGGGTGGGCATCTGTCTTAGTGACATTATTGTTGCCTCTATAGTCCACACAAAACCTTAGCTCTGGTTTACCACCCTTGGAATGAGGTTTGGAGACTAAGACCAGTGGGCTGGCCTAAGGATTCTCAGCGGGTTCAATCAACCCTAACTCCAGCATCTTGCTGACATCAGCTCTGATGCTTTCTTTGACTTGATCAGACTGCCTGTAAATCTTATTTTTGACAGGTAGGCTGTCCCCAGTGTCCACATCATGTGTACACCGGGTTGTCTGACCAGGGGTCAAAGGAAAGATGTAGGAAGGTAGGATCCTTCTGCATGGTTACCCCCACTTTTTGCGTGGTGTTGTTATGGTTTCTGACTGGGCTCCTGCTAATCAGGACCCCAATCTCTGTGCTTTCTCCTCTAAATTGGTATGGTAAGTACTTAGGTACATTCCAGATTGGCTACTGGTGTACCCTAATAAGTACCTAATATGGTACTAAGGTAACCAGGGCATAGGTACACCGGGGTCCCCAGTGGGCTGAAGCATGTATTAAGCCACCCATGAGGGACCACGTAAACTGTGACAACAGGCCTGCCAGTGCAGCCTGTGTAAGCTGGTGCTAGCACCACTTATGAAAGATATAGGTTTCCCTATATCTGAGGTCACTGCACTTAAAACCTATAAGTCACCCCTAAGGCAGGCCTTTCAATCCTGAAGGCAGGGTGATCGATTCTAAGTGTGAGGGTGGCCCTGCATGAGCGGGACACCCCTAAAACCTTCAGAGTCCATTCTCCCGGGTTGTAAGTGCAGCAGCCGTTAAGATATATAGAGTGGCCATGCGTCATTACGCGATGGCTAACTCTAACCTGGCTGTAACGAACCCTGTCATGTTTGGTATCAAACATGTTGGAATCATGGTGTGGGAGGTATGATTCTATGCACCGTAAAGCTCCTTTGGGTGTCCCTCAGTGCTCCCAGTACCAGTCTTCTAGAACCGGACAGCAAGGTAGGGCTGCTGCCGGCCAGAGACACGTTTCTTCTCTGCCCTCCTGCTGTTGAGCCAAGCTCGAGCAGGGGAAGGCAGAACAATAGATATCCTGTCACAGGGAGGTGCAACCACCACTCAGACAGGGTTTAGTGTATTGGGGCAGAGTGGGGGCACTTGCCAGTGCCACATAGTCTGCGTGCAGAGCACATTTGGTGCCCTCCATGCATAGTCCAGTTCAAACAAGTTCAGGGAGCCGTGCCGGCGAAACTGGACAAAGGCCAAGGGAGTATCCTCCCCCTTGTCCAGTCCCTCCTTTGGGAGGGACCCCTAAATCGTCCAACCCTTTCTTTAGGGTATTTAAGGGCTTACCTGTGGGCGGGTCCCTAGATTCGTCGTGGGAGAAAGATTCATTTCAAGACACCACTTCTTTGACCGTCTGGGCACTCTGGACTTCGCTCTGGGCTTCAAGACTGCAACTGGGAAGACTCCTGCTGCTCCTGGTCTCGGCGCCCTGCTCGTCTGCTGCAACGTCCATGCCTGTGCTCCATACAGGAACCTTCCAAGACCTGTGGGCATCCAAGACACCTGAAGGAATCTCCCTTGAAGTGAAGAAGTCACTTCCCTGCATCAGCAGACACCGCAACTAAGCTGACCGGCCTGATGCTCCCACGGACTCTGAAAGGCTCAGCAACACAGGTGGTGGTTCTTCACATCCCTCGAGGCCTGCCCTGTCCTCTCACCAAGGTTGAGGCCAGTATCCCTCGTCGGAGCTCCAGGAACCAAACCCCTGTGCACTGTGTCGACTTGCTGTTGCAAAGGCTTGTTGGCTTCCTTCCTCTAAGATCTTCGGGCTCCAAGTAGCCCTAACCGCAAGCATCTCCAGTGACCAAGATCTTTGTCCTCACCGCAACTCTTGCATCGTGGGCTTGCATCCTAGGTGAGCTGCTCGAGGTCCTCTTGCGAATCCAGTGCCTCTGGCCTGTGGGTCCACTTTAGGGTCATCTTTGAATTCCGCAGGCTCCCCTGATTGCTCGGGGCCTGCTTTGACTCCCCCACTTGTGGTGAGTCACCTGGACCTTGCTGGTCCTGGCACTGTACCTTCTTCACTTTCCACGTTGGTTGCAGTTGCAAAGGCTTGTTGGTGCTCTTGACGGACACCGACTCCTCAACTCTCGACATCCGACGTGGGACAGCTCGTGCACGGCTCCTGGTCTTCCACAAGTGTTGCCTGGTCCGCAACTGCAGTTCCAACACCATCGTCTCGGCCTCCTATTTTCTTATAAAGAAAATAAGGAAGATACTTCCGTATATCACTGTGGATACCAGAAAAACGGTAGTTACCTATCTTATTCAGTCCAAGTTGGACTACTGTAATGGGCTATATTTGAATGTGCAGAAGCAGTGTTTAAAGAAGCTTCAGATGGTCCAAAATTCAGCTGCTCGTCTTTTGCTTAACATCCCCAGGCATATAACGGTATCTAAGGAAATCCGCAATTTGCACTGGCTCCCTGTTTCCCAGCGTATTAAGTTTAAGGCTCTGTGTCTTGCCTACAAAGCTTTGAATTGTGCAGGTCCTTCTTTTCTCCAGAATCTCTTTGTATGGTACAAACCTACCAGACACTTACGTTCGGAGGGGCTAGACTTCTTACAGTCCCCAGAATCCAAACGGCGCATTGGGGTGGCCGTAGCTTTCACTATGGCACCTCCAAACTCTGGAACACCCTTCCAATGGAACTCAGGAATGCTAGCTCCTTAGTGAGTTTTAGGAAAAAGTTAAAGACCTGGTTATTTCAGGTCTAGACGCTAAATGTGCTCACTGTGGTCCTCAGCGCCAAGACACCTCCGGGTATTCGTGCGCTTTTATAAATTTCATTAACATTAACATTAACCGTCAGCTCTCCTGCAACACTCGACATCGGTGGGCATTCGTCTTCCATGTCTCAGCCTCACTCCTCAGTGACATAGACTATGTCCACCCTGCTTGCAGATTCTTCACATCTTGAATCCACCTTTGGGTTCCACCGGACATTTTCGCCTTTTCCAGCAGCGGCATCTTCCTGAAGTCCTCCATTGAGTTAGACGGGGGTTTCCAATGCCACTTCACACCTATGCACCCGGCTTCCCTGGTGTTTAAGTATCCTGGTTTCTAGGGTATCCACGGGTGGGGTGGCTCTCCAACCTTCTGTCTTCCACGGGGTTTCTTCAGGGTCCACTGGGAAGGGTCCTTTTCCGTTAAAATTGCAACCGTGACTTACCCATTCACTTGTATTGAGCCCGCGGTCGTGTTCCCACTCTGCACACAGCCTCCGTGGGGTTCCTGGTTACTTACCTCGGGTAGTTCCATGGGTCCCCGGCACTTCTACGTCTTCCGAGTATTATCTTGACTTGAGTTGTGGTTCGCATACCACCATTTTAGTATATGGTTTGGTCTCCCCCTGGCGACCACTGTGTATTGTGTGCTACTTACCTGTTTTCTTGCAAAGTATTGTGTGCATTGCGTATATCTCCAGGTAGGAGCTATTTGTATGTGTTAGTGAGTGTCTTATAATAAATACATATTTTTATAAATACACTGTGTGGTTCTTTTTCACTTAATCTATACCTATAAGATTACGTTCTGGTAAAACAAGCTGCTTTACACTCCTTCTGAACTAAGCCTGAAGGCTGCTTTCCACAGCTACCACTTAGAGAGCTTTCTAAGGTTGTATAAGACCACTAAAATCACCATAAGTGTTGTCTGGATTAGTGCAGGGTGCCCACTTACATAAGTGTGCACCATATACTAAGCCAGCTTCCCACACTGGTGGCAGCGGTGGGATTCAAGCCTGCATTGTTTTACCAGATAATCTTGGTGTGGATTAATTGAAAAACCATCACTAATATTAGGCACGTATAATACGGCTTAGAATAAGTAAGTTCTACTGAACTTAGGGTTGGGTAGTTAAGGGTCTAGCACAACCCTTTCTCCAACCTCAGAGAGTTTAGTTTCCACTAGGGTAGGTAGGTACAACACCTCACTACACCTAGAACCATGTCTTTAGTTGGGGATACTAGTGTACCCCAGTCTTCTAATTACAGTGGCCTAAAGTTCTAGGAACTAAGGACCCTGTGTAGCCTTAGGAAGATAAGGACAGGTGGCAACCCCACCACTAAGCTGCTCTTAGAGCTGCTACGTCATGATGGTATTCATCCTGGGGGGGGGGGGGGGCAGAAGAACAGAATAATGTGGGTGGGAATACTCCTGAAGAGGGAGCACCAGGGGTTCCCCCTGATAATCTCAATTCAGAGTATGGGCAGGAGGATTCCAATGATTCCAACCTGCCAAACTCTGACCCCTCAGGGAACAGTGCAGATGGCACAGAGGAAATAACCTTTGTTCCACCTGGGAGGGTCCAGAGTAGACCAAGGAGGTCTAGATCCTCCTCTAGAGAATCCAATGCTTCAGGCACTTCCATAGGAACCTCCATATCTAGTATGAGGGACAACTCTTTTGATAGGGCATACCAACTACTCAAACTTGAGAAAGTCAGACTTAAGCTCAGGAGAGACCAGTTGGCCCTTGACAAAGAGTTCCTGGAAGTACAGAGAGCTAGAAAGAGATTGGGACTAGAGTCCCATGGTGGCAGCTACAGTGTCCCTAGAATCAAAGACATTTCTTTTGACAATAGGAACCTGAGCATGATAGTTCCTCCTTACCAGGAGGGGGATGATATCCATAAATTGATCACTGCTCTGGAGAGGGCCTGCAAAGTTCAGAGGGTCCCTCAAGAGCAGTGGGCAGCTATCCTGTGGCTCTCCTTTGCTAACAAAGGTAGAGATAAGCTCCTCGCTGTTAGAGAAGAGGGTGCTGACAATACTGAAGAGTGCTCTCATATATTAATTTATTTATTTAGGGTTTTATAGAGCGCGAACCAGACCTGTGAGGTATCAGAGCGCTTTACAGGATTGACAAGAGGTATACAAAGGACATGGGAGGGGTGAATACATTTGGGATCATAACAAAACAGATAGTTACATATACAGGAGACAGGCGATCATAGATGGATTTCGCTTAACCACTGAACAGTATAGGATTACGTTCAGAGACACCCAGAAGGCACAAACCCAGGACTGGGTAGACTTCATTGACAGTGCTATTAAGGCTCTGGAAGGCTGGCTTCATGGAAGCAAGGTACAGGACTATGAAGGATTGTACAACTTGATAATGAGGGAGCACATCCTTAATAACTTGCAGAACCAATTACTGGACCAGTACCTGGTGGACTCTGAGCTGACTTCTCCCCAAGAATTGGGAAAGAAGGCAGACAAATGGATCCGCACCAGGGTCAAGCAGAAGAATCAGGGTGGTGGTGACCAGAAGAAAGATACTTCCAAAACCCAAGAGAAAGGTGGGGATAAATCTAAAGAGAAGCCCTCTGAAGATTCCCAAAAGTCCTCCTCTGGGGGTGGGTCCCAAACTCCTTCTTCCCCTGGAAAGAAACCTTATTGCCATGTTTGTAAAAAACGCCACAAGAAATATGACTCTAATTGTCCCAAGGCCAACAATAAGGTTACTGCTACTACTACTACTACTAATAGTACAACAACACCCCTAGTGCCCCAAGTAGTAGTCCCCCAGGTGGTAGTAACACACCCAAAAGTTTAGTTGGGTTATCATGGGGTACTGAGGTGGATGCTGGCCTAGCCATGTCCCCCACACAGGTCACCTTAGTCTGTGATGGTGGCATGGGGTTTGCCACTTCTACTGTAAGTCCAAATACCTTGGGCAAGTACAGACAGGAGCCTCTGATTAATGGTCAGAAAGCTGTAGGGACACAGGAGCTAGTGTCACCATAGTGACAGGAAAACTGGTGTCCCCACTTCAGCTTTTACCTGGGTACATGTACCAGGTGACCAACACTGATTGTGTTAGGACAGATCATCCCATGGCCATAGTCAATCTCAGCTGGGAAGGGGTCACTGGCCCTAAAAGGGTGTCAGTGCCCCCAAACCTGCCTGTAGATTGCCTCTTGGGCAATGATTTGGAAACTTCAGCCTGGGCTGAAGTAGAACTGAAGGCCCATTTAAAAATGTTAGACCTCCCTGAACAGGTTGGTGGGACCCCTAGGGCCCCAGTCCAACCACAGGACAATTCAGGAGCAGTGGAGCATGAAAGAATGGCCCACTCTGCTCCAACAGAGAGCACAAGGGAGGAAGAAAAGTCTTTCTCCCCCTAGACTTTAGGTGGGGGATGTCAGCCTCCTCAGGGAACTGACCCTACCACTTATGAAGAAACTGCCCTAGAGGAGGTCAGGCCTGTCCTGACGGAGCCACTGAGGACATGGGAACCTTCCAAGGAGGTACCCAGTCTGGAGCAGGTATCCTGCCCCTCTCTACCAGGTCTCAGCCAGACCAGGGCTGCAGGGACCAGGGATGTCAGTAGACCCCACAGGGCCCACTGCCAAGAGGAATCCCCTCATTCACAGATTAGGGACCCCCAGCCCAGTGGTACTAGCCAGGTGGATAATCCTCAGCAATCTGAAGGATCCCTCTTACCCTTAGCAGGTGACATCCCCAAAATGGACTCTGTTGGGCAAAGCAATACCTGGGACAAAGCTGCCCCAAACCTTCACTGGCCCTCCATGGTTCCATCCAAGCAGAATCAACCATAAGCTGTAGGCAGCCAGAGGTTGACCCCCAGGGATAGGTACAAGTCGGTCATTGAGAGAAAGGCCTCTGTTGTGGCCAATGTTCTGAGGAAGTTGAGACCAACCCTGTTAGGGCCTCACTTCCCTAATCAGACACCCCACAAGCCTCTCTCTTGGCTCAAACAGCTGACAGGTAGTCACCCCAAACCTTTGAGAGGATCCAAAGCCCTACATGGGAGGACTGTCTCAGTGGACCATAAGATAGGGAGTATCCATGCCAGTGCAGGACCTTCCTTATATGGCCACTTAGGAAATAAAGACTCAACTGTGCAAGGTTAGCCTTATATCCTTTTGTTTCGGGGGGAGGGGGGAGCTTATGTAGGAAGGTAGGATCCTTCTGCATGGTTACCCCCACTTTTTGCCTGGTGTTGTTATGGTTTCTGACTAGTCTGACTGGGATCCTGCTAATCAGGACCCCAGTCTCTGTGCTTTCTCCCCTAAATTGGTATAGTAAGTACTTGGGTACATTCCATATTGGCTACTGGTGTACCCTTATAAGTCCTGAGTATATGGTACTAAGGTAACCAGGGCATAGGTACACCAGGGGTCCCCAATGGGCTGAAGCATGTATTATGCCACCCATGAGGGACCACGTAAGCTGTGACAACAGGCCTGCCAGTGCAGCCTGTGTACGCTGGTGCTAGCACCACTTATGAAAGATATAGGTTTCCCTATATCTGAGGTCACTGCACTTAAAACCTATAAGTCACCCCTAAGGCAGGCCTTTCAATCCTGAAGGAAGGGTGCTCGGTTCTAAGTGTGAGGGTGCCCCTGCATGAGCGGGAAACCCCTACAACCTTTGGAGTCCATTCTCCCGGGTTGTAAGTGCAGCAGCTATTAAGATATATAGAGTGGCCATGCGTCACTACGCGATGGCTAACTCTAACCTGGCTGTAACGAACCCTGTCATGTTTGGTATCAAACATGTTGTGGTGTGGGAGGTATGATTCCATGCACCGTAAAGCTCCTTTGGGAGGCCCTTGGTGCTCCCGGTACCAGTCTTCCAGAACTGGACAGCAAGCTAGGGCTGCTGCCGGCCAGAAACCCGTTTCTACCCTCCTGCTGTTGAGCTAAGCTCGAGCAGGGGAAGGCAGAACAATAGCTATCTTGTCACAGGGAGGTGCAACCACCTCCCAGACAGGGTTTAGTGTATTGGGGCAGGGTGGAGGCGCTTTCCAGCACCTCATAGTCTGCGTGCAGGGCACATTTGGTGCCCAGTTCAGGGAGCCGTTGGCTCCCGCTCTGGCGTGAAACTGGGCAAAGGACAGGGGAGTATCCTCTCCCTTGTCCAGCCCCTCGTTTGGGAGGAATCCCTGAATCGTTCCAACCCTTTCCTCAGTGTATTTAAGGGCTTACCTGTGGGTGGGTCCCTAGATTCGTCGTGGGACAAGATTAATTTCAAGACACCACTTCTTTGACCGTCTGGGCACTCTGGACTTTGCTCTGGGCTTCAAGACTGCAACTGGGAAGACTCCTGCTGCTCCTGGTCTCATCGCCCTGCTCGTCTGCTGCAAGGTCCATGCCTGGGCTCTATACAGGAACCTTCCAAGGCCTGTGGGCATCCAAGACAACTGAAGGAATCTCCCTTGAAGTGAAGGGGTCACTTCCATGCATCTGCAGGCACCACAACTAAGCTGACTGGTCTGCTGATCCTGGACTCCCATGGACTCCGAAAGGCTCAACAACACAGGTGGTGGTTCTTCACATCCCTTGAGGCCTGCCCTGTCCTCTCACCAAGTTTGAGGCCAGCATACCTCGTCAGAGCTGCAGGAACTGAACCCCTGTGCACCGCATCGACTTGCTGTTGCAAAGGCTTGTAAGCTTCCTTCCTCCAAGATCTTCGGGCTCCAAGTAGCCCCAACCTCAAGCATCTCCAGTGACAAAGATCTTCGACCTCACCGCAACTCTTGCATCGTGGGTTTGCATCCTTGGTGAGCTGCTTGAGGTCCTCTCACGACTCCTGTGCCTCCGGCCTGTGGGTCCACTTGAGGGTCATCTTTGAATTCCGAAGGCTCCCCTGATTGCTCAGCCTGCTTATACTCCCCCGCTTGTGGTGAGTCACCTGGACCTTGCTGGTCCCGACACTGTACATTCTTCACTTTCCACGTTGGTTGCAGTTGCAAAGGCTTGTTGGTGCTCTTGACGGACACCAACCCCTCAGCTCTCGACATCCGACGTGGGACAGCTTGTGCATGGCTCCTGGTCTTCCACAAGCATCGCCTGGTTCTCAACTGCAGTTCCAAGGTCACTCTCAGCTCTCCTGCAACACTCGACATCGGTGGGCATTCGTCTTCCGTGTCTCCGGGTCACTCCTGAGTGACATAGACTCTGTCCCCTCTGCTTGCAGGTTCTTCACATCTTGAATCCACCTTTGGGTTCCACCGGACACTTTCGTCTTCTCCAGCAGCGGCATCTTCCTGAAGTCCTCCACTGAGTTTGACGGCGGTTTCCGATGCCACTTTACACCTATGCACCCGGCTTCCCTGGTGTAGTTATCCTGGTTCCTAGGGTATCCACGGGTGGGGTGGCTCTCCAACCTGCTGTCTTCCACGAGGTTTCTTCAGGGTCCACTGGGAAGGGTCCTTTTCCGTTAAAATTGCAACCGCGACTTACCCATCAACTTGTATTGAGCCCGCAGTCGTGTTCCCACGCTGCACACAGCCTCCGTGGGGTTCCTGGTTACTTACCTCGGGTGGTTCCTTGGGTCCCCGGCACTTCTACATCTTCTGGGTATAGTCTCGACTGGAGTCGTGGTTCGCATACCACTATTTTAGTATATGGTTTGGTCTCCCCCTGGCGACCCCTGTGTATTGTGTGCTACTTACCTGTTTTCTTGCAAAGTATTGTGTGCATTGCGTATATCTCCAGGTAGGAGCTATTTGTATGTGTTAGTGAGTGTCTTATAATAAATACATATTTTTATAAATACACTGTGTGGTTCTTCTTCACTTAATCTATACCTATAAGATTGTGTTCTGGTAAAACAAGCTGCTTTACACTCCTTCTGGACTAACCCTGAAGGTTGCTCTCCACATCTACCACTTAGAGAGCTTTCTGAGGTTGTCTAAGACTACTAAAATCACCCTAAGGGATTAGTGTAGGGTGCCCACTTACATAAGTGTGCACCATATACTAAGCCAGCTTCTCACATAAGAGCTCCGCATGCTGCCCCAGGACTTGCCTGCAATCAGTTTGGCGTTAGGCAAGGAGGTTTGTCTGAAAAGACCAGTCCCTCAACAGACCCATCTTTAGGGTTGTTTGAGAAGAGGTCAGGGAGAGGTTCCCTCTCTTTTTCCTGAACCCTATCAGTGATCATCAGCATGGTCACATCAGCCCTATCATGAAAAGGTTTCAGGTGATTTACATTGATGACCTTGTGGGGGTTCCTGCAAGTGCCTGGGTCTACCAAGTAGATGACCTCCCTTTACCTTTTAGGATAGGGTAGGGACCACTCCATTTGTCCTGGAGGTCCCTATGTGCAACAGGCTCCAAAACCCATACCTTCTGCCCTGGCTGAAACTCAACCAGTGCAACCTTGTGGTCAAACCATTGCTTCTGGAGCTCTTGGCTCGCCTCAAGGTTTTTATTTGCCTTCTCCATGTACTCTGCCATCCTGGAACGAAGGTCTAGCACATAATTCACATTGTCCAGTTTGGGCTTTTTGAGAGACATCTCCCAGCCTTCCTTCACTAGACTCAGTGGTCCCCTAACAGGATGGCCAAACAGAAGCTCAAAGGGACTAAAGCCCACTCCTTTCTGTGGCACCCCCCTGTAGGCAAAAAGCAGGCATGGCAAAAGGACATCCCATCTCCTTCTGAGTTTGTCAGGGAGTCCCATGATCATACCTTTCAACCTTTCATGGTTTTGTTGAATTTTTCAACCAGACCATTGGTTTGTGGGTGATAAGGGGTAGTGAACTTATAAGTCACATCACATTCATTCCACATTGCCTTTAGGTAAGCAGACATGAAGTTACTACCTCTGTCCAAAACCACCTCCTTAGGGAAACCCACTCTAGTAAAAAATACTCAAGAGGGCTCTGGCAACTGCAAGAGCAGTGACAGTCCTAAGAGGAATTGTTTCAGGATACCTGGTGGCATGATCGTCTACCACCAGTATAAATCTGTTTCCTGATGCTGTTTGAGGGTCAAGGGGACCAACAATGTCAAAGCCCACCCTTTCAATGGGGGCCTTTGGTTTGCTACCTGTCTTGCCACTTGCTTGACAAGTAACCCAGGAGCTGCAGACCTCCTTCACTTTCTGGGACAAACCTGGCCAGTAGAAGTGGGTGACTAAGCTACTCCAACTATTAGTCTTTTATTTTTATTTTATTTAATGCAATTTTATATAGCGCAGACTTTACCCAAAGGTGTCAGAGCGCTTCACAATAGAACCAAGTACGTTACAAGAGGAAATTTACATACTTACACGTTACAGATACAAACGAGATAGATGAAAAAGTAAAATAAACAATAGATGACAGTCACACAAAAATCAAAAACACAATAGGATTAGGATCGTACAGGCATAGATTACATATATACAACATTGTGAGAACTTCCTTGAGGGACATGAAAAGGGATGTATTAATTCTGGAAG
This sequence comes from Calotriton arnoldi, assembly GCA_963921515.1. Taxonomy (NCBI): domain Eukaryota; kingdom Metazoa; phylum Chordata; class Amphibia; order Caudata; family Salamandridae; genus Calotriton; species Calotriton arnoldi. The sequence continues at coordinate 2,634,707 of CAWUFW010001374.1, read as the reverse complement.
TGTCTTTGGAAGAGAAGAGATTTGAGGTCAGTTTTAAAAGTCCGGGTAGAAATGGTGGTACGGAGTAGTGGAGGAAGCGAGTTCCAGATTCTGACCAAGATGCCCAGCTAGGGAGATCATGTGCTAAGGTGAGTAAGAACTCTGTATTGCTGGGGCCTTACCACTCTTCTAGTGGCACCAGGGTTGGGGTCTCTGGCCTCAGTATACAGGAGTCCCTCCTTCCAATAGGTCCTGTGGGAGTCACTGACATCTCCCTTTTCCTGGTCAAGGGCTTGCTATCTCGTGCTTTATAGAGTGGGACAGGTCCTCTGGCCCTGGTAAAGATCTTCCCTAGAGGGTCCCTCTGGGCTTAGGAGCCCTGCCGTGTAAGGCCCAAGTTCCTGGGGCTCAGATCCGTCAAGGCTGACGGGTCTTCTCCCTCAGGAGAGGGGACCAGAGCTTGTGTGTCAGTAGACGTTGGTTTCCCAGCCTTCTTACCTTTTCTCTTGGAGGACTGGGTCATTATTCCAGGCTCCAATACCTCTTTTTCACCCTGGTCTTTGTTTTGTGCTCTTGTTTTCACACACACACCCATTCAGGTATTCCCAGCATGGCTTCTCATCTATACCTCACCCCATGCTGAGGTCTCCAGATCATTACCTAGTAGACATCTACTGGACTTGCACAGGACACGACCACCTTCTTTTGGCCAGTAACCCCTACCCATTCCAAGGTCAATATAGACATAGGATGAACCCATGAGAATGTTATCAGTATTGATAACTGGATATGTCTGTCCAGTTAAGTACTGTTCTGACAAAACCAGTAGCTCTACAGAGGTTCCTTAACTGATTCATACTAAGTTGCAGATGAGGGCTCTGGTTTGAGTTCCTGGACTATATCATCTGTGCCAGACATTTTTAGTGCAGTTGGGACCTTTTTATAAAATTGACAAAAAGTTCTCAAAGACGTTTTAAGGCCTAACTGATTAGTATACGTTTTAAATCTCTAATACAATGGACTGGGGACTTAACACAAGCCCCTAGCAATTCAAATTAGAAAATGTAGCAAAAATCGAAAAATTTGAAAAAATATTTTTGACTAAAGTAAATTGTGGATTTCTTCGTGGAATCACCTATTGTCCAAGTAGTATCGGCAAATGCAAAGTCTTGTACCCCACCGCTGAACCACCAATGTAGGAAGCAGGCTTTTTATGTGATAGTGCCAATGTAAGGGCACACCATGCAAAAAGTACAAATGACCCTTATTGGTTTACAGGACTTAAATTAATAATCCTGAATGCGCTATTAGTGGTATGTGGTTGAACAGCTTAGGCTTATTAGAGGGTAGTGTTAAGCATTTGTTGTACACACAGAGTCAATAAATGAGACACATGCTCAGGAAAAAACTCAAGACCATTTTAGAAAAATAGCATAGATTTTTAAATAATTTTAGACACCACGAACATCAGAATCAGGTTATGTAGGAAGCTGGCTCTGTATATACTATACCAAAATGAGGTATAGTGTGCACAGAGTCCAGTGGAACCCCAAAGGTAGGCAGAGGTAAAAGAAGATAGCACCTTACTCTCTATTTGTGGTAGTGTGGGCGAGCAGTAAGGCTGTATCAGAGGGTAATGTTAAGCATTTGTTGTACATACTCAATCAGCAAATGATGTCACACACTCAAAATATTATGCAGTGTTTACAAGTGAATGCAAGTTTAAATTCAGTTGTTTTAAATACAGGCAAGTCAAGGTATTGAAATTACTTTACAGATTACTTTTTAGATTACTTTTTAAGTTACTTTTTCTACTCAGGGGCCGATTCCGATCTCGGTCGGAGGCGCACCCAATACCATTCGGTCGGGAAAAAAGCCATGCGAAAGCCTGTTTCCCGACCGATCCGTACAGCACACCGAACGAGTAAGTACGATGCGCACAACAGCACAGAATCCGGCCGAGCCGTACTCACCCAAACCAGGTCCTGTTCCCCGACCGAGGCGAATCCGGAAACGCCGAATCGAGTCGCACGGAAGGGAAAATGCAGCTCCGTCCGGCCGAACAAGTCCGATGCGCTTCCCGTACGCGCCGAACCCGTCGCTACGCACGGCACGTCAAAGCATCCGGGAGAGGCGCACATAAGCTCCGATTCGCGCCACAACACGATCCACGGCTACGAGACGAACACGCCAGGGACGAGGCGAAGCGACGAGGACGACGCGAAGCGACGAGGACGACGCGAAGCAACGAGAAGGACGAACGACACGAACCAACCATGAATCCCTTCGTCCCGATCATACCAATATTCTACATTTACTACCGGAACAGACACGGACGCGTACGGCGCAGAAGGTAAGTCAGACACCAACCACAAAACACATACAACACGTACACGACAGATCACACACACACAGAGGGATGCAGAATATACTTGCAACAGCAGCACCATAGGGGCGGGATGCCCATCACCAATGCCACATATGCACACAGGGGCCTGGATGCGCACCACCACCCCTACCCAGGGGGGGCTGGATGCCTACCACTACTACCACCCTTAGCCAGGGGGGGCTGGATGCCTACCACTACTACCACCCTCACCCAGGGGGGCTGGATGCCTACCACTACTACCACCCTTAGCCAGGGGGGGCTGGATGCCTACCACTACTACCACACTCACCCAGGGGGAGCTGGATGCCTACCACTACTACCACCCTTAGCCAGGGGGGGCTGGATGCCTACCACTACTACCACCCTTAGCCAGGGGGGGCTGGATGCCTACCACTACTACCACCCTTAGCCAGGGGGGGCTGGATGCCAACCACTACTACCACCCTCACCCAGGGGGAGCTGGATGCCTACCACTACTACCACCCTTAGCCAGGGGGGGCTGGATGCCTACCACTACTACCACCCTCACCCAGGGGGGGCTGGATGCCTACCACCACCCTTAGCCAGGGGGGCTGGCTGGATGCCTACCACTACTACCACCCTTAGCCAGGGGGCTGGATGCCTACCACTACTACCACCCTTAGCCAGGGGGGGCTGGATGCCTACCACTACTACCACCCTCACCCAGGGGGAGCTGGATGCCAACCACTACTACCACCCTCACCCAGGGGGGGCTGGATGCCTACCACCACCCTTAGCCAGGGGGGGCTGGATGCCTACCACTACTACCACCCTTAGCCAGGGGGGGCTGGATGCCAACCACTACTACCACCCTCACCCAGGGGGAGCTGGATGCCTACCACTACTACCACCCTTAGCCAGGGGGGGCTGGATGCCTACCACAACTACCACCCTTAACCAGGGGGGGCTGGATGCCTACCACTACTACCACCCTCACCCAGGGGGAGCTGGATGCCAACCACTACTACCACCCTCACCCAGGGGGGCTGGATGCCTACCACCACCCTTAGCCAGGGGGGCTGGATGCCTACCACTACTACCACCCATAGCCAGGGGGGGCTGGATGCCTACCACTACTACCACCCTTAGCCAGGGGGGGCTGGATGCCTACCACTACTACCACCCTCACCCAGGGGGGGCTGGATGCCTACCACTACTACCACCCTTAGCCAGGGGGGGCTGGATGCCTACCACTACTACCACCCTCACCCAGGGGGGGCTGGATGCCTACCACTACTACCACCCTCACCCAGGGGGGGCTGGATGCCTACCACCACTACCACCCCCACTCATAGGAAGGACAATGCATGACACAACCAGCACACCACAACCTAGGGAATGCAAGAAAAAGACATCCCCCCAACACCATGACAAGCGTGTGTAGACTGTGTCAAATGCCTACAACACCGAACATGACTTTGAACATACAATGTGACCCCCTAGCACATGTGCCACACATATATGTGTGTGGCACCCACAATGCAAGCAGGCCATGACCATTGTGGCAATGGGGTCCAAAACCCCATCATCACAGTGACCAAAATGTAAGTGTGGGGTCCTGAGCTGAAGCACATTTTGAACATTGTGGCAATGGGGTCCAAACCCCCATCATCACAGTGACCAAAATGTAAGTGTGGGGTCCTGAGCTGAAGCACATTTTGAACATTGTGGCAATGGGGTCTAAACCCCCATCACCACAGTGACCAAAATGTAAGTGTGGGGTCCATAGCTGAAGCACATTTTGAACATTGTGGCAATGGGGTCTAAACCCCCATCACCACAGTGACCAAAATGTAAGTGTGGGGTCCATAGCTGAAGCACATTTTGAACATTGTGGCAATGGGGTCCAAACCCCCATCATCACAGTGACCAAAATGTAAGTGTGGGGTCCATAGCTGAAGCACATTTTGAACATTGTGGCAATGGGGTCTAAACCCCCATCACCACAGTGACCAAAATGTAAGTGTGGGGTCCATAGCTGAAGCACATTTTGAACATTGTGGCAATGGGGTCCAAACCCCCATCATCACAGTGACCAAAATGTAAGTGTGGGGTCCATAGCTGAAGCACATTTTGAACATTTTGGCAATGGGGTCTAAACCCCCATCATCACAGTGACCAAAAGGTAAGTGTTGACAAAGAAAGAGGTGCAACTGCCAAACTGCATGGATGATTCCTGGTCACAGAACAAAAAACACATCAGTGGCAAAGTAGTGTATGTGTCCCATTGCAACATAAATTGGGTGAGCCAAATACTGCAGTGCAAATAAGACATACCTTTGGCCATGTGCAGACAAACAACACCCATGGGGGCTGACACCGTCAACATTCATCAATGACAGAAGTGACCATCAGAATGCAGACCCACATATTTGCACCAATGGGCACACAAATGCAGATACCCTGTGGAGACTGCAGATGTGAGGTGAACAGATACCATACCATGGCAGCAATGGGACACACAAACCATGATCATTGTGCTGACCGATGACCTAGGAGTCCCAGGGACAGCAGGGGAAACCCACCAAACTACATACAGCCAATGGCACACACAAGATATGCCAATGCAGTGGTGCAGATGCACAAACACAAACAGGCAGACCCACACTGCACATCATACACAACAGGTGAGGAGGGGGGGGGTGCCAGTGCAGAAACACATCACACATGGACACTCAACAAGACTCCTGAATGTCTGACACACTGCACACTACGCTGTACATGGACATGACGGCAATACCACACCAACCAATGGGATCCCAGCCACAGTCACACACCAATGAAGAAGCCAAGGTCACCCACAAAGAACACACATAGACAACAACCAACATTGCAGCCCGGACCCTGAGGAGTGCCAGCAGTCACACACACAACGTGTCACAATCACTGAAAGATAACACAAACTGGAAATCACATGACAGGGGCAAACAACAAGTGCCAAGGGGAAACCTGACTGTGACCCATCTGCACACAAACTCAGCCCTGACAGCAAACACACCTATGGGTGACACCCTGATGACCAGTAATGTGCCATGCACCCACATCACAGAGAACCCAGGGAGAAGACTTTGGGGGAACATAGGTCAACTCAGCTAGCATCACAAACAGGTACAACACTAGGGATCACAGCATGCACAGCTAAACGGAAGTGAACACACAGACATGCACATACAACACACACCTTGGGCGCAGGCAATGTCACAGGAGTACACACTGCCATGAGGGGACTCCACTCCTGTGTGAGGAAAGCTGTGCCATATGTTGCCTCAGTAGGGCCCCATCATGTCAGCTGAGCACTTGGTCACACAATCAACAATTAGCACCAAATGAGGGCTCCCGTCACACCAGCCTGGTCATGGAAGTGCCAACGGAATCATCAGCACAGATCCAACACACTTGTATAGCAATGTTGCACTGACAACACAGATGAGTCCTTCCCCATTGATGCCCAAACCTGCATATCCAGTGGAGATGGCCACACGGTCAGGGAAGTAGACGAATTGAACAATGGCAGGCACAACAGATGTGCAGGGGTGGAAGCCACAGATGTGAAATAGCTAATCCAAGTAGGAAATCCCATTGCCAAATACTGAACACATGACACCCTCAGATGCTGCTATGGATGACATGGATACACCACAGGATAGGACACATTCCCCCTGGACCACATGGGTTCCTGCACAGTAACACTTCATTATCATGAGACCAAATATCACCATCACTGCAGCAAGGGCATGGTTAGCATCATCAACAACATGTACATCCAGAAGCATAAGCACTAGAGAACAGAAAGTTGCTTTATTCAGAATATGTGTGGAATGAAAACAAAGTCCAGAAAAAACACAAAGGCCAATGGCCAGTCCATTGTAAAAGTCCAAACAGGGTGACAGTGGCAGATGTCACCCTACGCATGCCTGCACAAAACCAGGGACAATCCACTAGGAGGGGCAACCGGGGGGGTAGGCCAGGCACCGCAGGGACAGGATCAGGACTCACCAGGAGGAAGCAGGGAAGGGGTGGTGGGTGCTGGAGAGCCACTGACAACTGCAGTGGAGGTGTCTGACATGGTGTGTGCCGGCACAACTGGGGGGCATGACTCAGATGTTGTGGGTGCCGGCACGACTGCAGTGGACCCTGCAGATGGAGTGGACAGGTCCGCCACTGCAGTGCCCAAGTCAGACAGGGTGGTAGTGGACTCCACTGCAGTGCCTACCACCAGGGGAGGAGAATGGGGAACAGGCAAGGTGGGCTGGACAGAGGGGGAGGACACCCTCACCACATCAATGGCACAGACAAGCGCAGCGGGGGTGTGGTGCCGGGAGAGCAAGTGGCAGGGGGAGAAGGCCGGATCCTCTTGGGGATGGTATATCTGTGGGTGGGAGAACCTGGGGCAGGGTGTGGTGGGGGCACCTGTGGAGTGGGGGCCTGAGGGATGGAGGAAGGAGACCTGGTGCCTGAGCTGCAGGGCGGCGGCGGGGTCTTGCTCTTACGACTCCGGGGGACTTGCGGGTGGGGGCCTCAGTCTGTCTGCGCCTGGGGGAGGGTGTCCGGGGGCGAGGGGCACTCTGCTCCGTGTGGGGGGCTTCCTCTTCCCCCTGGATGCTGGAGCAGCTGGATCGGAGGGGAAGAGGCCGAGATCACTGAGGAAGAGGCGCTGGGTCTTTGGGGTTGCAGGTGAGGCAAGGGAGGGTGTTTTGGAGGGAGAGGCAACTGAGGACTGCGCAGTGCTCGTGGATGCGTGTTTGTGTTCCAGGGCCCCATCCCCTGTGAGTCTGGTTTCAGTCCCCTGACTGTGCGTGCGTGTGCGTTTTGTTTGTGGCGTGTGTGTCTGTGTGCTGGATGTGTGTGTGCTGGTGTGTGCCTGTGCCGGTGTGTGTGTGCTTGGGACGGGTAAGGTGCTGGGGAGTGTGGATGGAGCAGAGGCAGGAGGGGTGAGGGACTGTCTGAGGAGGGACACTGCTGCCGTCAGGGAGGAGTCCATGGACCTATTGCCCCTCTGTAGGTCAGACATGCCCGATGAGATGCCCTCCATGAACGACACCAGCTGAGTCAACAGAGCGGTGTGCGCATGGAGGACACTCAGCATGGCTGTCTGCCCTACATGGAGCTGGCGAAGGAGGTACACAGACTCCTCACTCAGGGCAGCAGGGGACACAGGGGCAGGGGGTGCGGTGCCTGGCCCAAAGGAGACACGCTCCCGAACATGGGAGCCTCCACGGACCTGGGGAATGGGAGCCGATGGGAGGGCGGTGGTGGTGCTGTTGGTGGCGGGGACAGCAACACTAGCTGGGGTGTGGTGGCTGCTGACACCCGCCTCCATAAGGGAGTCATCCTCCGAGTTGCTCTGGTCCTCAGCTGAGGTGGATGGTGCTGAGGACTCCTCGGTGTGGCTCCCCTCGCCCTCCGTGCCACTGGGTCCCTCCGACCACTCCTCGGCTGCTGACCCAGTCTGGCTCTCCGGCTCCTCCTGGTCCGTTGAGCTGTCCCCTTCCGTGGCCGTGGATGTATCTGCAAACAATGGGGAAACAGACAGACATCAGTCACCTGCACCAAACGCACACACCACTGTGAGCACAGCACATTACAGAGCAAGCCCTGGCATCATTATTTGTACATTGCTAAAAGTGCCCTAACTGAACAGGAGAAGCCAATTGTCAGTCTGATGCCAACCATGGCACTCACATCCCACATGGCCTTGCACCCATCTGTCTGGTGTCTGTTGGATTGCAACACCCCAGTGTGGACACATGCACAGTAGTTGGACAGTGCAGAGGACACGGTGTGGCATGTGGACATGCACACATCACAGCTCTTGCCACTGAGTCAGTACAGGTTTCCGGATGAAAGGGATGCCCAGAGTCAAATAGGAAATGCATGTGATGCATACCAGCGACAGACACCATGATGCACCCATGTCCTGATAGCCATCGCCACAATGGTGTGCATGTAGCACATGTCACTCCCCTGCAGGATCACCAATAAGTAGACACATGCCATGGCGGAGGCATGACTGCTAAGTCATACATCACTGTCTCAGTGATGTATGACTTGGCAGCCAGACAACAACACTCTGCACTGTGTCACAATAGTACGTCATGGGGAATGCAAGTCCTGGAGCTGCACAAGTGCACATGTACATCCCCCACACAACACATCATCTTAACCCTCATCTGTCCAGGTCATACCTATTGGACATATGGGAGACCTGTGACACTACCCTCTGAACCTGAGCCCCTCACAATCTGCTGTGAATGGGGAACAGTTGCCTGAACTTCACATTCGCATACCCCAGTCTGCACGGGCAGCTGATCAAACACCTATGTGACACACAAGTATCGTCTCCTATGGTCACATCTCCAGGGGCATGCTGAGCCCCTACCAAGAAACACCCCAGCAGTCCTGGCAACTAATCCACAGCACACTGACACAGAGGCAGACACCTGAGGGGTCAAATCACTGCGCACAATGTGTCAGCTGATACACGGGAGTGGGAGTACAGAGTGCATTGCATGGCCTGGAGTAGGCATGACTGTCCTGCCCCACATGAATGAGGGATGAGCCCTGGACAGTGGATAGCTGGCTATGTATGTGTGACACACGTAATCTGCACACTCCTGGGGCCCAAAAATTGTTCCCACCCGCTGCATGGGCGTGTGCCACATACCCCAGGCACATGTGGTGGCTCAGCTCAGCAAGTGGACCGCATATCAAAGCAACACGCAGATTACATGTCCGAACACAGGCGTAGTGTGAACAATGGACCCACCCATGATGCCCACAACAGAGTTAGGGAAACAGATGCTGTCCCCTACCTTTAGTGAAGCAAACTGCAAGGACACAGTCCCAAGTGACACAATTCCCTGAATGTAAGGGCCACACCTGGGTATCAGATGAGCAGTGGGCAGTGCACAATAGAGGGACATGGCTCCTGGACAACATGACTGCTGCACTGTGGCAGTTGAACCAGGCCAGAGGAGGGCACAAAGCATGTAATACAGAGTTCACAGTGCAGTCTTTGACTCACCCCTCCTTGCTGCTGTCTGGCCTTCAGCTGCCCATCCAGGTCTGGAAACACCACCGCCAGGATCTGGAGCATGTGGGGGGTCAGGGTCCGTGTTCCGCGCCTCCTGCGAGGAGGCGACAGCTTCAGCTGGACCCGTGCAATCCTCCGGGTCCAGCCCCGAAGGTCCTGCCACCTCTTCTGGCAGTTGCGGATCCGGCGCTTGTAGACCCCCACGGACCGGACAGCCCGGACGATGTCCTTCCAGATCTCCTGCTTCCGATGGGCATTAACCTGTCAGGATGACAAAGTGAAAAGGCCATTACTACACATGCAACATATCCGTGCATGACACAGTTGTATATACATGTCTCAATCACAGGGGCACATGATGTACACAGGCAGTGCAAAGCTGCCCATGGACAGTTTGCCAGACGTCACTACATGGTATCATTGCATGGGAAGTAAAACCTTGTTCAAATGCACTGTCACTGCACCATACCTGTCCAGTGCATGTCACTACACACTATGGGGGGTGACAACTACTCAGTGAGCCTGCTAGCCAGTGGCGTGCAGACTTTCAGCCTTGCTAGTCAGACAATATGCACATTCAGAAAGGCAGTGCACAGAACACTCACCTGCTCCCCTGGTGTCCCATACAGCTTGCTGTACTGTGGAAGTAGGCTGTCCAGCAGGGCCTGGTTCTCCTCAAGGCTGAAGGCTGGGGCTCTCTCCACAGTACGTGCCATTGCAGGGTCCAGAGGGGCAGAGACAGCAACAGTGCAGTGGCAGATGTCGTCCTGGAGCATGTAGTGCAGGCAAGTGAGCTCTCAGGGGAACAGCCAGCAATATATATGTGCTGGAGAGGCAGATACTGTCCCTTGTGTCCAAAGTGATAGGTCCAAGTCGTTTGCATCTTCTGAATCTGGCCAATCCATGGAATAGCAGCACCAAAACACGCCCACAGCATCCTTCAAATCTTCAACTTCATGACATACATGATTTTGCAACATTGTTGTGGGTGACCAACTGAATTTCCAGCAACCGACTCGTTCGAAATTCGAAAACGCGTCCGTTGCCAGGCAAGGCCATTGTCAATGGGTGCGCACCGATCGGTCCATTGCGGTACAACGCGTACAGGGGTACAACGCGTACCCGCACACATTGAATGCAATGGGCCGGCCGGGGGCACCGATCGGTCCATTGCAGTTCAACGCGTACAGGGGTACAACGCGTACCCGCACACATTGAATGCAGTGGGCCGGCCGGGGGCACCGATCGGTCCATTGCGGTACAACGCGTACAGGGGTACAACGCGTACCCGCACACATTGAATGCAATGGGCCGGCCGGGGGCACCGATCGGTCCATTGCAGTTCAACGCATCACTGTACATGTGACTGGCATATGTCAGCATGCCTGTCTCAGATGGACATATGCCAGCCACAGATAGCTCCCAGGGAGTGAGGGGCACACCTACATCATGACAGCCTGTCCAAACTTTATCATAAGGCATGTAAGGCTGCATTTCCTATTGTGTGTATGTTGGTGTACATGTTGTCCTGTGGGTGTCACCTGTGGGCAGCCACCCACAGGCTGTGCACGTGTTCATGGGGACATGATCCTGGGTGTTACGTGTACATGACCACTGTGATGTGCAACTGTTCATATCTGTGCATGTGCCATGGTCACATTTCACGGTGGTGTATGTGTATGTCATGTCACATACCCCGTGAGTCCCATGTGGGACGGTATGTTTGAGCCAGGGTGTCCCGGTGGCACAATAGTGATGGTCCTCCACAGTCTTTGTGCATGTAGTGTTTACAATGTCTCTGATTATTTCATGTGCACAATGGGAGACAGTCTCCACATCCACGTTGTGTGTGCATGGACTTTGATGTTGTGCGTGTGTGTGTCACAGACGTCCATGTCTGTCCTGCCGTGGCAAGTGGGACCACTACCTGTGGGGGTCATGGTTGTTTTGCTGTGGTGTATACATGATACTCCATGTAATGCCAGTGTCCATGTGGCAATACAGGGTCCCTGGGAATGTACCTATCGTTGAGCTGTGGTGCCTGGGGCACATCTGTCCTCACATGTCACTGTGGGGGGTGATTGTGACACGGCAGCAGGAGATGGGAACTGTGACACGGCCTCATGATATCCAATGGGCCAACCTGGGACTAATTGATGCCACTTGTTGGACCGTGTTGACAGATGTTGGCCATGTATGTACCATACATGTCCTTACGGAACTGCACACTTCATGTAGTTGTGCCTCATAATGATGTATGTTGGGATATTGAGTGTGTTCAATGCCGCATATGTGGGCTGACTGACAATCTTGCTTACTTCTCCTCTGCACTGCAGGGCTCCTGCTGTCCATCGACCATTCCCAGACCTGGCAACGATGGTGGAACGGGACAGCATCCGACGGTACCGCTTCACCAGGCAGCTGATTGAGGATTTGGCAGTGCAGTTGTCCCCACATTTGCAGCCTGGCCGGCCGTATCCTACAGCGCTGACCCCCAAGGTGAAGGTGATGGCAGCCCTACACTTCTTTGCCACCGGTACCTTCCAACATACTGTGGCGACTGCTGGTGGGATGTCACAGACCATGTTGAGCCGTGTGCTCCACGATGTTTTGGCGGCAATGTTGCTATTCCTGAACCGGTACATCTATTTCCCTAGACTGCGACGACTCACTGACGTGAAGAGTGACTTTTATGCCCTGGGGAGGATGCCGCATGTCATTGGCTCCATTGATGGGACACATGTGGCTTTGGTACCACCACAGGCCCAGGAGCAGGCCTACAGGAACCGCAAGCACTACCACTCGGTCAATGCACTGGTGGTGTGTCTTGCAGACATGACCATCACACACGTGTGTGCCCGTTTCCCTGGTTCAGCACACGATGCCTTTGTGATGAGGAGTAGTCGCATCCCCAGGATGATGGCACAGATGCAGAACCAGCGTGCCTGGCTTGTCGGTGTGTACTGACTTTGTGCCATTGTGTGTGATCTGATCTGTAGTATTCCGCCCACTTTTCCAAGTCAGCTAATGTGCACTTGTCTGTCCGTAGGTGACTCGGGATACCCCAACATGCCGTGGTTGCTGACACCCCTCAGGAACCCTGTGACACCTGCCCAGATGCGCTACAATGAGGCACATGGTCGGACCAGGAGAGTGATTGAGCGGACATTTGGTCTCCTGAAGAGCCGCTTCCGCTGCCTGGACAAGACCGGAGGGTCCCTCCCATATGCCCCTGCGAAAGTGTGCAAGATTATCATCGTCTGCTGCATGCTCCACAACCTGGCAGTGCGGAAGGAGTTGCCTCTCATCCAGGATGACAATGACCAACATCCGCCACCTGTGGAGGATCCTGGCCTGGACCACGATGCCAGTGACGATGATGATGATGATGATGATGAGGGTGATGTCCGCACACAGCTCATCACCAACTTCTTTAGCTGAATGTGAGTATCCTGAGGTGTCATGTCAATGATGTGAGTTGGCATGATATGTGTAGGTGGTGCTCTGGTGCTGTTGGAGTGTGTCCATGGGCAACTTGACTGGATGTGTGTTGCGATGTGTGCTTACAGGTGGGCTGTACTCCCCAACAGTGTTGACATGCTAACTTGGTTCTGGGTGGGTATCTTGTAACATGTATTGTGCATGAGTTTTGCTGTTCTGTCCTGTACTCCATTGCTTTTGACTGTGTGTCATTTCTGTCCTTCACAGGGTACTTTCAGATTCGTTTGGTCAACTGTGTCCACCGACGACGTGATTGCACTTCCAGGCTGGTAGCTGTTGTGTCCCTACAGGTGATGTGCGCCACACCCATGGACTTCCTTCCGTCTACAGTTGTTGACTGTGTGCCCGCTGCCAGGTGGGATTACCTTGCATCTGTAGTGGTTACGACATGTTGCAACTGTGTAATAAACCTGTGCTTCACTTTGAGATGTGCGTTGTCTGTGGTCACACATTTGACTGCCATTTGCTTACTGCACCTATGGGCTACTTGACTACAACTGGGAATGGGTGTGGTGTCTGTGCATTGCACCGTCTTCCCTGGCAACATCAGTGTAGGCAATGAGTCAGATGGCCTAGGTGTGTATGTGTTGTGTAGCCCTGGTGGTGTGTCTCCCTCATATGTGTCACGTTGCCTTTACTCACATGCCTGTGTTGTACTTGCTGTTGCAGTTCGCATACACAGTGTAATTTTGCAGTTCATCATCCCCATAACAGCACCCACGTTGGAATCACAACAGAGGCAAGTATGGTGTATTAGTGTGTTTATTGTGATACATTTGTGTGAATAGTGCATAGGATGGGTAGTGCTGTACATAAATCTTGCAATCAGAAGTTCCTAGGTGAATTGAAAGTCCTGGTAGACAGAATCCTCAGTATCGGGGCCACAGTTGTCTGACACATTGGTCCAACTTGTACTCCCCATGCAATGTGTGGGAGTAGTGTTGCCGTCAACAGGGTGAACAGTCTGTGCACAAAGGTGAACATCCAGAACAGGTTCAGGCTTCCTGGGAGTTGCGCTTGGCCATCGACCTCTCACTTGCCCCTCTTCGGACGGCCCCTCTTCTTGGGGGGGGGGGCCCCTCAAGTACAGGCTGCTGCGGTGCAGGGGACTCTCCGCCAGAGTCATCCTCCCTCCCTGTGGCAGTTGCAGTTTGGGCAGCACCAGATGTTGTTGGCACACAGGGAGGTGTGGACTGGTTGCTGTTCATCTGGCGGAGGCATTGTAAAATGTCCCTGTGCACCGCCGTCATCTCATGCAGTGCATCCCACTTGGACTCCACGCGGGACATGTGTGAGTCCACGCGGGACATGTGTGACTCCACGTGGGACATGTGAGAGTCCAAGCGGGCATGATGGGCAGCCTGCTGCTGTTTCATGTCTCTGAGGAGCCCCACTACCTGGCTGAGGTCTCCGGTGCTGGACTGGTACGCATCAGCTATGCGTACCAGTTGTGGGTCATCATGCACACCAGAAACCTCTGCAAGCAGCGACCTCTGTCTCCCACCCCTCCCACCACCCCTGCTGACATGTGCAGTGCGTGCAGTGGCACGCACAGATGACCCTGGTCCTCCTTGGGGGTTGGTGGTGGTGGTGGTGTCCATGGCCCCAGGTTGGTCCAGGGTCCCTGTGCTGGTGTTGCTCCTTGTTCTGTCCATGTCGGCAGGGATGGTATTTGTGGTGACATTCGTTGGAGGGGTGGGTGCAGGGGTGCAGCTGGTGGTCCTGCTGGTGCTGCAGCTGGTGGTCCTGCTGGTGCTGCATGTAGACTTGCACCGGATGTGCCAGGTTGGTCTTCTTCGTCCGAGGAGGGCAGAGGCTGTACGACACCAGTGAGCTCTGCATCCTCTTGAGCCTGGGACTGGGACTCCTCAGCGTCTGCTGCTGTGTCCCCATCATCACCTGTTTTTGGGAGACACACACAATGTATGTTATGTTTCTGCAGGCATCAATGGTTGACACACCTGACAGTTGTGACTGTGCCTCTGGGTGCGGGCCTGTACATTGCATTGTCCTAAGTCGTCACAGTCAGGGGTTGATATTGGTGTGGCACATTGTCCTGCATTATTTGGGCATTTCTATGTATTTGTTGGGGTGTGAACATGGTCTGCATTGGTTGTGTTTGGTTGACAGCCGGCCCTCCTTCCCACCCACCCAGCCAGTCAGTTATCCCACCATGGACTGTGCTTGCATTGCAGGGAGTGGAAGTTGTCTCTCAGGATGTCAGTCAGTGGTGTCCTGCTGTTTGTTGATGCACAGTTGCCAGCAGGGCCTTGTGCTCCCCACAGCAGTAGCCAGTGTCAGCCATCTTGTGAGACCTTCTCCACTCCCTGTGATGTGAGCATGGTTCAGGGTGGTGTTGATGGGACAGTTGTGGGGGTGACCAATATCAGTGACTACGACTCCCATCATGCTATTGCCTCCACCCCACTTGCCAGCATTCCCATGCTTACTTGCTTTCGTGGGGAGTTCAGTGTGTGTGGGTGTGAGGGCAATGGCAAGATGGCTGACAGTGGTGTCCTGCTGTTGGTTGGTGTGCAGTTCCCAGCAGGGCCTTGTGCTCCCCACAGCAGTAGCCAGTGTCAGCCATCTTGTGTGTCCTTATCCACTCCCTGTGATGTGAGCCTGGTTCAGGGTGGTGTTGATGGGCCAGTTGTGAGGCTGAGCAATGTCTGTGACTACCACTCCCATCATGCTGTTGCCTCCACCCCCTTCCCAGCATGCCCATGCTTCCTTCCTTTTGACTCTGCTTCCCTGTGGGGTGGGCTGGCTGTGCTGACAGGATGGCTGGGAGTGTTGTCCTGGCAGTTGTTTGGCTACAAGTCCCAAGAGTGTCCCTGTGCTTCACACAACATAACCCAGGGTGGTGGTTCTTTGTGGGATCTTGAGTTAGGATGGGAGGCATTGCATTCTACCAGGTGGGTTCTGTGGAGTTTGTGTTGAGGGGGTGTGAGGGGAGTTGCTTGTGACTATGGTCAGTGCTGCAAGTCCTCCTTCCCACCCAGCCAGCCAGATATCCCACCATGGAACGTGCTTGCATTGCAGGGAGTGGAAGTTGTCTCTCAGGATGGCTGACAGTGGTGTCCTGCTGTTTGTTGGTGCACAGTTGCCAGCAGGGCCTTGTGCTCCCCACAGCAGTAGCCAGTGTCAGCCATCTTGTGTGTCCTTGTCCACTCCCTGTGATGTGAGCCTGGTTCAGGGTGGTGTTGATGGGCCAGTTGTGAGGCTGAGCAATGTCTGTGACTACCACTCCCATCATGCTATTGCCTCCACCCCCCTTCCCAGCATGCCCATGCTTCCTTCCTTTTGACTCTGCTTCCCTGTGGGGTGGGCTGGCTGTGCTGACAGGATGGCTGGGAGTGTTGTCCTGGCAGTTATTTGGCTACAAGTCCCAAGAGTGTCCCTGTGCTTCACACAACATAACCCAGGGTGGTGGTTCTTTGTGGGATCTTGAGTTAGGATGGGAGGCATTGCATTCTACCAGGTGGGTTCTGTGGAGTTTGTGTTGAGGGGTGGTGTGAGGGGAGGTGCTTGTGACTATGGTCAGTGCTGCAAGTCCTCCTTCCCACCCAGCCAGCCAGATATCCCACCATGGAACGTGCTTGCATTGCAGGGAGTGGAAGTTGTCTCTCAGGATGTCAGTCAGTGGTGTCCTGCTGTTTGTTGGTGCACAGTTGCCAGCAGGGCCTTGTGCTCCCCACAGCAGTTGCCAGTGTCAGCCATCTTGTGAGTCCTTCTCCACTCCCTGTGATGTGCGCATGGTTCATGGTGGTGTTGATGGGAGAGTTGTGGGGGGCAATATGTGTGACTACGACTCCCATGATGCTATTGGCTACACTGACTTGCCCAGCATACACAGAATTCCTTTCTTTCAGTGGTCTTCACTGTGTGTTGGTGTTGTAGTGGTGGCTACATGTCTGGATGTGTTTGTTAGTTCTATTTGTGCCACTGCCTAGCTGTAGTTGTAGTTGTGTTTGTACATATGATGACACGGTTAAATGTAACTTTGAGATGGCATGTGTTGTGTTTATCTGACTGACATACACATTTTGGGATGATTCTGTTCTGGTTGCTGTGTAATTGCTATGAGTGCATGGTTTGACTCTCCCCTTGACAGTGATGTGTGTGTGTATTGTGGCAGAATATTGTGTACATTTGTTGTGTACTCACCAGGCTCTGGGATGTTCTCTAGTCCATATACGCTCACTGGCGGAAGGATGGCCCGCACCTTCTCCTCCCAGGGCCTGAGGTATACTGGCTTGGCAGGAGGGCCACTGCCGGTGTATTGGCTGATGATGTACTCTTTCTTGAGCAGGTCCCGTACCCTCCTGCGCACGTCATACCACCTGTTCTGGATGTCGCTCTTTGTGCGCAGACATGGTGATTGTGCGTTCACCCTGTTGATGATCCTCTCCCACATCTTGGTTTTCTGCGAGATGGGGGTCTGTTGGACCAGTGTGCCAAACAGCTGTGGCTCTACCCTGAGGATCTCGTCTACCATGACTTCCAATTCACAATCTAGGAACTTGTGATTCTTCTTGGGGGCATGGTGATGGGTGGTGATGGTGAGTGATGTGTGTGTTGGTGTGCAGGTGAGGGTGTGTTAGTGTGTGTTTTGCTGGGTGTATGTGAGGTAGGTATTTGTTGGTGTGCTGATGGTGTGTGGCTTGTGTGAGGGATGAGCTGTGGGTGTGTGGTTGCTGTCTGTTGGGTGCTGGCAGTGGAATGGCATTTGCAAAGGATCATGGTTGTGATTTGTGTCCTTTATATGGGTGGAGTTGTGGGTGTGTCTTTGTTCTCTGTCCCCACCCCCCAGTATTTATTGGCTTTGTAATTGCTTGTTTGGCCTTTTTTGTGTGATTTTTCCTTTGTACTGTCTGTGCATGTTGGAAACGTTCTTGTGACCGAGTCGGACCCTGCATTTGTCTCGTACGGTGTTCTCCGCTTCGTTCACGCTGTGTTTGTGCAGTTTTCTATGCTGCGTACGCGTCGGTCGCGGTGTTTTGTGTTGCTTCGGCTCGGTTTTGTATGCGTGTCGGTCGTACGGCTTGTCCTCCGTCCGACTCGGTCGTGGTTTTCGCGCCTTGCATCGTACTTTGCGGTTTGGAGTTCGCGTGTACGTTTCGGTCGGATTTGTTCCGGGTGCGTGTCGGTCGGTTGGATTCGCGTGTTTTTCCGACCGGATTGCTGTTTTCCGTGCGGCTCGGTCGTTCGACTTGGGTTCGGTACGTGTCGGTCGGATTTTGCACGCCTTGCATCGTACTTGCCGTGTCGGGCGCCACAGGTACGTGTCGGTCGGTATAATTTCCGGCTCCGAGTCGGTCGGTGCTTTTTCCGGCCCGAATCGGAATCGACCCCTTAGTGTGATATGCCTAGATATCACACTGGGACATTTCCTAGAGAAAAGGTAAGTAAATCAGTTTTGCACAATTGTAACTTTTCAGGTTTCCATACAAATCAACTCCACACACAACATTTTTCAGAGAAAAACAGTCAATAGGTTGCTATGGAGAGAAATGAAGTTAATGGTTACCAGGTAAGTACTCGGTCTTTGGGGTTGAGTTTCTGGGGTTAGAACAAGGGTTCCCCCAGGGTCAAGGATTACCTAGCGGCACTAGGGCGGCTGGGTGCAGAGTGCTGAGGCCCAATGTTATCCAATGGGGGATAGGGGGCCTCCGGTGGGTGGCTGCTTACGAACAGGCCACTGGGTTGTGGGAGCAAAGCTCCTGGTGTTAGGCTCAGGGCAAAGGGGGATCCTGTTTAGCACAAAAAGTGCACCCGCAGTGGCGAAGGTGCGGCTGGGTGCAGGGTGCTGGTTTGGCGTCTGGTGCCCTGTTGATTGCAATGGGGATTCTCCGGTTTCAACAAAGAGCTGCAGGCTCGGGGACGGAGATCTTCTGGAGGTGACCACCGGTTGGAGAGGTAAGTTGGGATGCCTGGGGATGCTGGGACACCGTCTGTTGGGCCACCCAAGGCTGTAGGGCTTCGGGGCAGGGCTGTCTTTAGGCGTTGGGTTTCTCTTACCAGCTCCTGTCGTGGTCGGGGGGATCCTCCAGAAAGAGGCTGCAGACTTCGGCAGGAGATTCGAGGCAGGTCAGAGATCACCAGATCTCGGGTCAGAATCGCCGGGGAGACCTCCTCGTGGTGTTGGGCCACTCGAACTCGGGCCGTGGGCGACGGGTGCAGAGTGGTGCAGACTTGCGGATTTGGCCGGAGCTGGAGTCTGTGGGTGAACAAATCCGGTGTTTACGGGAGACAAAGTCTTTTCTTTGTAAGGCAGGGCAGGTCCTTGGGGTTCTTGAGGTTGCTGGCGGCAGGACACACTTCGGTTTCGCTTCTGCAGGTTCGAGGTGGGGACAGGCCGGTAGGGTTGGGGCCAAGTCAGTGGGTGTCCTCCTCTTCTTAGCTTCGGCATGGCTGTTTGGTCCTTCGTCTTCTTATCTTCTTGGTGTTGCTTGTCTGAGGAGGCAAGGTTCAGGGGTGCCCCTAAATACTAGATTTAGGGGCACTACAGGTAAGTAAAAGGTTGGGACCAATGGCTCCCTTCCTTGGAGTGGGTACACCCCCTATTATGCCACCCTCCAGTGGGAGGGGGCATATGCCTCACTCTGGTTGGCTGGGTCCCCCCATCTGCAAGATGGCGAGGACTGAGAGTTGTGCTTCACCTCGCCTCCCCCACCTGAGGGGTGGGGTTGGCAAAGGTGGGCACACCTCCCTTCCTCACTTGGTTTTCCCGCCGGTTCTCCCACCCAAAGTGGGGGTCAGAACCGGTGGGGACCAGTTGCTGGAAGCAGCAAAAGGCCTGGGGAAGCTCACAAAGGCGGCAAGCCTTTGAAGCTTCCCCTTCATGGACACTGCCCATCCTGGGGGAGGGAGCTTGGCACCTCGTCCCAGGATGTGCATTGTTACCCTCTACTCACCATTCCATATGGAAATCGTTATAGAATCTGAGTATTTCTTTTGTCCATTCCCAGGTGCCCCATACACAGTCCTGAGGAAGACCCCAGTGTAAGGACCTAAGCGACCTACGTTTTGTTTGGGGTCGAAATGTCGACTTTACTACAAGTTGATGCCAGTGCGGCCTACAGTGCTTTTCTCACTGGGTCTATATAACACAAACAATGGCTATTAATTTGTTGATATGCAATTGTCTGGCTTGGCAAGCCCTTGTTTTATTGAAAATAACTATGTGATGTATATATTGTCACTACCTTCCTTTCACTTCCAACCTTCACCTGATACACTTTTCCCCCCTTTCCTTCCACGTGGGGCACTTCTGCTGTACATGATTTCCAGACGTTATGCTGGCTTGTGAACATCCTAGTGTGTTCAATATGATTAAATAATACTGAACATAAGTTTAGAGTTTAAGGGATTTAATATTTGGTGTTGTTTAAATTGTTTGTTTTTGCTAAAGTTACCTTACTGTAAAGACAGCATATAGGCCTCTCTCTATGCTCAATATCGATTATAAAATTTTAAGTAATATACTGGCAACACGTCTTCTGCCACATATGTCGGTCCTTATACATCAGGACCAGACGGGGTTCATACCAACCCGGAACTGGGCGATAAATGTGAGAAGACTGATGCGAATATTGGAAGCAGACACATACTACAGAGAGGAGGCGGCTATCTTTGCTGTCGACATAGAAAAGGAGTTTGACAGCCTCGAATGGCCGTACTTGTTCCGGGTGATGCGGGCATTCGGCCTGGGGTCAGAGTTTGTGGCATGGACGGCGCTGCTCTATTCCGATTCAGAGGCCTGAGTCAGGACGGGTAAGATTATCTCGAATAGCTATGGGGTGGAGAGGGGAACACGGCAGGGGTGTTCTCTTTCGCCCCTGTTGTCCACTCTGGCCATGGAGCCACTGGCCGCTAAAGCCAGGATGGGAAACTAATTTCAAGGGCTGGAGGTGGAAGGCCGAACCCATCACATAGCATTATATGCCGATGACTTGTTGCTCTTCCTTAGAAATACGGGGGAAGACCTCGAAGGAGCCAAGGGACTGTTGATGGCATTGGAGAAGGTGGCAGGCCTCAAGGTCAATTGGAGAAAGTCGTGTCTGTTTCCCACCAGAAAGGGGTGAGATAGACCTCAGGCTGTGGAGGGGATAGAGTGGGAAGGTAGATGCCTCTCATACTTAGGGGTCCAAGTTTATCATGATCGAGAGGATCTGTTAGAGGGTAATGTGGGTAAAGTTATTAGAGGAACAAAGGCCAGCTTTGAGTTCTGGGGATCACCCCCCCTATCGTTAGCAGGAAGGATATCACTCCTCAAAATGGTGACACTCCCGAGACTTTTATATGTATTCGGGGTGTTACCGGTATGGATTCTGGCAGAGCGGTTTAGGCAGCTATGAACAATGGTAACGGAATTCCTGTGGGGAGCTGGGAGGCGTAGAGTAGCCCTGAAGACACTAATGAGACCAAAGTCGGAGGGAGGTTTGGCAGTCCCAGACTTTGAGTATTATTACATAGCGGCCGAGATGCAATGGCTCGCAAAATGGGTGGCAAGTCAGACAAGTGGTACGGCGGGGCATGGGGACGAAAGCCCGAGCCTGACCTCCTCTCGAGAATAATACTGCGATTGCCCATTCGGGAAAGGGGACTGACTACAGAAGTACAAGTGGTCTGCAAATGTTGGGCTAGGGGTCTACATCGGGCTAAGATCCGGCGCCCATATGCACCATAAATCCCATTGTCAATGTGTATGGCTCTACCGCACAGGGCGGACTGGAGGCCTGGGCGACTGCGTGGGTAACCACAGTGGGGTTGCTGTACAAGGACGGTACTCTCTTACCCTTTGACACATTTAGTGAGAGATATGAAATACCAAGAGGAGACTTTTTACTTCACACGGCCTTAACGGCAGCGGTATGGCGACACTGGGGAACCAGGATGGCTGAGCCGCCTCTGGCTGAAGGCTGCCAATATGTGGTGTCCGCAGCGGGGACAATTAAGGCGGTCACCTGCTTATACAGGAGACTTAGTCTGGCGACTCTACCGGCCCTTACTGCGTTGCAGCAGAGGTGGGAGGAAGACCTGGGGGAGGCCATGGAGGAGAAGATTTGGGGTGAACTGACGGAGCGTGTCAGCAAGGTCACTAGGAATACTAGATTTCAATTGGTGAACTTCTACGTATTCCACAGGGCGTATCTTACTCCAGGGCGTATTAACAGGTACTTCAACACGACAAATGCGACCTGTCCCCGCTGTGTAGAGGAGGGAGAGGAGTTTCTCCATATGTTTTGGAGTTGCCCGGAGATAGGGAAGTTCTGGAGGGAAGTGACGGACGTCCTTGCTGAAGTGACGGAAAGGGAGGTGACCATGTCGCCAGGGTACTGCCTGCTCCATAGATTTCCTCACACCTCTAGGAATAAGACCACGAGTAAATTTCAGGACCTGGGTCTTACACTAGCAAAAAGGGATATCACCAGTCATTGGAAGGTGCAGAGAGGCCCCCACACAGGCATATGGAAGAAAGAGTTTGAGCGGTGGGCAGGGTACGAGGGGGCAGTACGACTTAGAGAGGCCAGGCGCAATGGTACTGAGAAGGCGTGGGAGGTGTTGGTAATGCAACTCAAGCAACCAGAAGAAGCCATGGATGATGAGCGGCAGGGAAACTCGCAAGAGTCTGCACATAGAGTAGCATGACTTAAATGGCATGGAAGGGATGGAATGGAGAAGGAAGGAGTGGAAGTGCCGTCCGACTAATAGTTACCTGGAGGTTGAGTGGAGCATAGGATTACTGGGTGGAAGTTCTGAGTGGACGGACTTTAGGGGAACATTAGCGTAGGTAATTCAAGACACACCTGGTGGGGGGGAGGGGAGGGTAGGGAGAGCAAGGGGTGGCCTTTAGGTAGGAAGTGGACAGAGGCATTGCATGCCACATGAGTCATTGTATTATATCCTAACCGCCGAAAAAGTTGAAAGAATGTCGGCATGGACACAAAGACTGGTCGTACAATGTATCAGATTGTGAACTCAAGGGTAGGGCCCTATGCCAGAAAGAGAAGAGATTAATGGAATGACGGCTGGCACAAACGAACTTGCTAGATAAGTCATGGGTATGATTATATGTTTCTTGGCACATATTACTGTCAGTATGTTTTCATGAATAAATGCTCAATAAAGTTTGTTTAAAAAAAAAAAAATTGTGCACCCAGCTAGAGGGGTTGCTGATCTATGCCAGTGCAGTGGGTTGTAGGCATGGCACACAGGGATGTGTGCCATGTCGACTCTTCACTTTGTTCTGCACCAAAATATGCAGCCTGCAAAGGCAGTGTTTGAATGTGAAGGTACAGGGCCTCTAAGGGTGGCACAATAAGTGCTGCAGCCCTTAGAGGCCTTCCTTAGTCACAGTGCCCTGGGTACCTGTGGTACCATTTACCAGGGGCTGACCTGTGGCCAGAGAGTGCCAATTGGGTTTGGTCTTCGATGCAGTTTTAGGGAAAGAACATAGGCCCCGAGTACCTGATTGGCAGGAGTCCAGAGCACACTCAGTCAAAGTACATCAGCAGTTCAACAAAAAGTGGCAGCAACCATGCAGAAAGAGCGCACTTTCTCACAGGTTAGTACTTTCGGAATTATAGATTTTTTGTAGTATTAGAAAAATACAGTCAAATAACGGATTTGAGGTATGAGCCTCGCGCATGGTAATGCTATCCTTTGGGAGAAACATACACTGTATAGGTACACTGTAGGAAGGTGGCTTTTTATGTAGTGTACCAAAATGAGGTACACTACGTAGAAAGTCCAGACAACCCTTATTGGCTTACAGGGTTTAAATGAATAATCCCAAATGCTCTCTTTTGTGGTAGTGTGGGCGAGCAGTTTAGGCTTATCAGAAGGTAGTGTAAAGCATTTATTATACACACAGAGTCAATAAATAAGACACACACTCAAGTAGTAACTCAAGACACATTTAGAAATAGAACATATATTTTTTATAATTTTAGACACCAAGATCATCGAAATCAGGTAAGTACTTTAGACGGTATCAAATTTTACAGTAAAAACAGTAGATAATGAAAGCTGTCAGATTTGAGGCATGAGCCTCAAAAGCGGTAATGTTATCCTATGGGAGAAAGATTCACTGCATAGGTACACTTACAGATGACTTACAGGACTTTTCTTATGGAATTAAGGTAAGTAGGCGTCAAGGTCCAAGAAAGCACCAACAGTTCAAGTTTACCTGCCCTAGGGTGTCTGGGTGCAGAGGTGCTTTACACAGTGGTAGCTTCCAACGCTACCTGCTAAAGGGGGAAAAGAACCTATAAGAAAAGGCTGCAAGTGGGATTGCGGGACCAGTCCAGTAGGGACTGGGGGTCCTGATGTCTTCAGGCTTGGCAGGGAGATGGATCTGATATCCTGGAGCATGAAGGCCTCTTGCTGGGGTGCTGCTCTCTCGGTGTGCCCGGGGGTCGACAGAACGCTTTACCGGACAGCTGCAGCCGGTGGCTGCTGCTCCATGAAGTGGCTCCTCTAGTCCAAGGGAGATGTTGCAGGGTTGAGGAAGTGCTGGGTAGACCTCTAAGGGTTTGGGGAGGCTGTTCTGCTTCTGGACGACTCGGTGATTGTCAGGAAAGCCGCAGTCAGGCAGGGTTTCGTGCCTAGATTGATGCTGGTTATCACGTCTTCAGCTCTTCTTTGTCCTTCTTCTTTCAGGCAGACTAATTTAAATTCTTGGTGTCAGGGGGGTCACCTAAATACTAAACTTAGGGGCATTAAGGGGAGTGAAGGTTAGTTGCCAAAGGGCTACTTACTCCTAGGGTCACTACACCCCCTATATGACCACTTCCTGTGGGGAGTGGGTATAACCCTGTCCCAGAGTTCCTAATTCCACCAAAAACAAGATGGTGGAACCCTTCTTTCGTGGAGCATGTCAGGTGGTCCACCTTAGTGGTGTGACTAGCCTGGTGGTGCAACACACCTACTGCATAGCTAATTTCCCACCAGTCCTGGTGCCAAATGGTCCTCAGGGCAGGGGTGGCATTCCCAGGTTTGGAGGAAGCCGGGGTTGCATATCAAAGGCAGCAGAGGCTTTGAGGCCTCTGGCCTGGTATGCAGATCCATTAGCCATCCTGCTGGAGGAGGTGATCGCATCTTCTCCGTCGCAGGCATTTTTCTTGACCATAGAGAGCGCTGGCTCTCACCTACAGGGGTTCAGACACTCATCTATGGTGGGAGGCTGAATGATACCAGCAGTAAGTCAGCACACTATAAGACTAGTAGGGTTCAGGGGGCACCTCTAAGGGGCTCTCTGGGTGCCTGTCATAATAAATCCAATACTGGCATCAGTAGGGATTTATTAAGACAAGGTGTTTAATACCAAGCACCATATGTTTCTGTGAAGACATTATGTAGCTGGGTAACTCGTTTTGACCAGTGTCCAGTACATACCTTTCAGATGGCTTCCCTGTTCACTTGCAATATCTAGTAATAGAACTAGACATCACAGGGGCATATCTGCTCATGCAGATATGTCCTAACATAAAATATAATGCACCCTGCCTTAGGGCTCTAAGGCCTCCTGTAGGGGAGACTTACATATATTATATGCAGTGACTTTGGCATGGCACACAGTGTGTGTAGGAAACTGCCTCATATGGCATAGTTAGCCTCCCCTTTTTGCCAGGAAAATGATGTAATTTCGACGAAGTGCGCAGGGCCCCTGACAACCAGGTCCCCTGTGCCAAAGCTCCTTCCCTAAACTGTACCTTGTCATGGACCTGAGAACCCAGAAGTTGGAGCCGACTACGTTTTCCTGCCCTGCTCCGTCAAAACAGGAAGTCAGGCTGAGGGGGAGGGGCCAAGGACCTCCGCAGAGCATCTGGACGCAGGAAGAAAGCAATGAGCGACCAGCATCGTCGGAGGAAGGAGGAGAGAACGGAAGACCGCCTCGCGGGAAGTCGGATGAAGAGGCCGATTGGAAGACAGACCCCGAAGAATCCGAACAGCCGGAGAAGAGAATCCAAGGAGAGCCAGAGTCGCGGAAGACTGCGAGGACGCCGGAGGGAGAGTCAACGTCCCCTGTCTGCAGGTTGGCTTCTGATCCTCGTCACGTCCCAGGAGGGACGCGGCTTCACCAGGTGCATGCACGGCTCCTAAGTCGAGCCCCTAAAGGAGCAGGTAAACTATGAGGGGGAAGTGTGCGGGCTGAGAGGCAAGCAGACTATAAGTCGCTGTGAGGCGGAATTATCTTACCAAAAGTAGGAGAAAATGCCTAACCTGTAGCCCCAGTGCTTCTTTCCTGCCTCATTACTCCAGGTTGTTGGGGTCTGTTGCTGACTCCTTTCTTTTTCCTTTGGTTTCTTTTTTTTGGTGGTTATTCTTTCTCCGGGAGCATGGGTCCTCTTGTCAAGGGCACCCCCCTACCCCCCACTTCCTACTAATCCCACAAAAGCCCAGGAAGAAAGAGAAGAGGCCACCATGTTAACTAACCCGCTAGTATATAGCCCTAAGAAGATTAGTGACTTACCTGGTTTTCTTATTTCTGTCGAGGGAACCGACGGACAGGAACTCCAAAGGCCCTGCAGAGGAAAAGATGTTGTGTTAACTTCGAAGCTTGAGACTTCTTTCAGTATTTTTTTTTTGATTTGATGATTGTACAAAAAAAGACTATGCAATAAGTCCTATAATAGTTGTGTGGTGTCAACCATTCAAGACTGGGTCACATACCCATTGCTACCACTTTAGCTCACATATAAGTCCCTAGAAAAAGGTACCCGTGGTACCAAGGGTCTTGTGACTAAAGAGGGTCCCTAAGGGCCGCAGACCAAATTGTGCCACCCTAAGAGACCCCTCACCAAGCACATGCATAGTGCCACTGCAACCTGCTTGTCTTGGTGCAGACAAAACTGAAGAGTCGATATGGCATACATCCCTGTGTGCTATGCCCACATACACTGCATGAGCTATAGGTAAGACACCCCTCTAGCAGGCCGTAGCCCTAAGGCAGGGTGCACTATAGCTCCTGTGATCAAGATATTCTTGCAATATTCTTGTTGATTCCTGGATATTGTAAGTGACCAGGGAAGCCATAGTAAGTACATGGACTGGACACTCGTCATTATGAGTTCCCAGCTCCATGATGGCTTCACTGAAGTATGGGATGTTTGGTACCAAACCTCTCAGCATAATAAACCTGCACTGATTCCAGTGTCAGATATATTAGACATTGCACACAAAGGACCCCTTAGCAGGGTCCCCTGAAACCTACCAACCCTTAGTGTGATCACCGACTGGCCTAAGCAGCCTGCTACCATTAGACAGTGTTCTGACCTCATGGGGAGAGTGCCTGCGTGCTCTGGGGCCAAGAAAAATGCCTTTCCTGGGTGGAGGTGTTCACACCTCCCCCTGGTCAGGAAGAGCTATCTGTGGCCAGGAGCTTCAAAGGCCTTGCCGCCTTTGTAATGCGACCCCAGCCTCTCCTGTTAGAAGGAGCAGGCCCTCTTCCTGTCCTCACCCCCCTCTTCCTGTCCTCACCCCCTTTTTGGCAGAAGGACAGGCCGGAAAACGTAGAAAGAATAGGGAGTGTGCCCCCCTTTGCCAACTCTACGCCTCAGGTGCTGGAGGTGAGGTGAAGTACACTTTTCCGTGCCCACCATCTTGAAGATGGTGGGACTTATCCAATCAGGGCTAGGACTATGTCCCCCTCCCACAGGCGGTGGGCAAAATCGGGGTGTAGACACTCCAGGTAAGGGGGCCATTACCTGTCACTCCCTTGTAACACCCCTAAATCAAGTATTTAGGTTATATCTCCAGACCCTGAACTTCAGTTCCTGACAACCTACGAAGAGCCGGACACTACAGAGCCGCACCAGCAGAGAAGACTGCAGAGAACTACTGACTTTTCCCCAGCCCTACCAGCCTGTCTGCAGCCTTCGATGATCCTGCACCAAAATAAGACTCGTCCTGCAGCCCAGCCACCACCAAAACATTGTAGGACTGCCTGCCTTCAACCAAGATCAAAATCTCCCGAGAACCGCGCACCTGTTAAAAAGCAACCATCTTCAAGTAAAGGCCTCTGTGACCTGAAGAACTGCGAAACCCTGCTCCCGGTTACACCTCTGCACCCAATGCCTCCGGTCTGAGTCAAAGTGGCCCACTGGTTCCAGTGAGGTTCCAGAGTGCTCGAGGGCCTGAGTCCATCATGGGTTCACCTCTCCTGGACTCCTCGACATTACCTGCAGCCTCTGAACTGAGACACCCTCCACTGCGATCTGCTCCTGTAAGCTGTTTCTGACACCAAAAGACACCCTGCATTCGTACGCCTCGGTGAAGAGGACCAAAGGTGTCCCTACATCCCGAGCTTCGCAACTTACCTCTGCCGCTGTTGGTTTCCTTCGGCCGTTCTCCTGGCCTGAGCCTGCAGGCCCCTTTCCGATTTTGCCTCTATTGCTTTACATTAGTCCCCTGACTCTGTGTTGGCACCCTGCACCCGGCCGCCCTTGTCCCGCTGGTGGTGTAGTGTTGGTACTGCTTTGGACCCTGCCCAGTGCTTGCTTCAACCTCTGGAGATTGCTCCCCCAAGCCTCTGCTACTTACCTGCCTCTGTCCGATTGCCCCAGTCCTCATTGATTTGTATTGGGCGCCTGACCTCGAACTTGCACCCTGCACCCAGCTGCCCTTGTGCCGCTGGTGGTGCACTGTTGATGCTGAACTGAACCTTGCCCAGTACTGATCTTAACTCCCGAAGACTGGAATTGTATGTTGATATTACCTATCTGAACATTCGGAGACTCTGTAGTGTTGTTCTCTTCCTCATTTTTAGAGACAATTAATCTGTTGACCCTTACCAGGTCGATGCCTATCGACATTCCATTATACACATATAAGGGGGACGCCAATGTTATATACAGATCTTCAGGACGGACCCTTATTCCTTGGAGCCACTCACCAATGGTAGCTCTGATATTAAGGGGCTGGCAATACCAGCAGCTCTCCTCCTCCTCCTCCTGATGCTTCCCAACTCCATGCTTCCACAGGCTCAAACCTTAGAACTGCTTCCAAGGAAGCCAATGCCTACCAAGGTGCTGACTCCTTTGTCTTGATTGCCAATCATGAAGTGACACTAGTAGGGCCACAGAGCCAACTTTGACGCTGCCTTCACCCTCAGTCAGGGACAAAAATTAGATGCTGAGAAAAAACGTCAGAGCCTCCTTTGAGCATAGCCTTTGGCAAGCCTTTCCTAGAGGACAGATATTTGCTCAGATAGGGGAACTCTTCGGTTCTGACTCTAACGGCTTGGAAATGCCCAACTGACTTTACTGGTGGATGAAGGAAGATGACTTGAAGACTGATAAGCTGCTCGCAAGACCTCAGAAATGCTAGTAGTCTTGATGTATCCCCATAGATTGGGATTCTGTATCCCCTTAGGTTGGTGCTCTGTATCCCCTTGGTCCTCCTGATTAAGTCTGCTCATTTATGATTACAGTATAGAAGGCAGTGGATGCGCTACAATGGTTTTATGGAAATCTTTCAATCGACTTCTGTGACTCATGTTGGAGGTTTATAAAGCCAAATGTATCCCCATCTCTACCTTTGGGTGTGAGATTTGGGGTTATTCAAATCTAGATCCTCTAAGGGTAGCAGAGAATAAATACTTGAGGAGTCTTTTAGGGGTGAGGCAATATACCCCAAGTGAAATAATACACGAAGAGCTAGGTATGAGTTACATTGTGGATTGCATCCAGTTGCGACCCCTCGTGTTATGGTGTGTTGTTTGGTTAAAGGCTGCTCTAATTTTGAATAGGGTAATCATTTTATATTGTATGAAATTGGATTACGTGTTATAGTCCCTGGCTGGTGTATATTAGAGAGATTTTTAGGGAGGCCAGAGTTATATTTTAATCCTCTAAGCATTAACAAAAAAGATGTTGTATGGCTAAAAGAATGCTTTTGTCAAAGAACGACAGCTGAATGGGAATCTCATGCACTAGCCAAATCCCTCTACTGAAAATTTGTTTTGAGCAAAACAGTGCCCAGTATAAAGCCATATCTTCTTTTTGAAATCCCTACTCATCAGCGTCGTCGCTTGACTTTTTTTTAGATTGGGTCTTTTCTATCAGCTGCTCTATCCCGAAGGTACCTGGTATAAGTATTGTGATCCACCTACATGTACTTGTGATCTTTTCTCTAAATGTGATACCTTGCACATTTTACTGCTATGTCCTTTTTATAAATCTCTTCGGTATACGTTTTTAAAACCTCTTTTTTATCCTCATTTTTTTATCAGACTAGGCCTTTCTTTTTATATCTACAACTTTTAGCTTCTCATGAAATCTGTTATAATGTGTCAATGTTTCTTAGGGTGGTTTACAGATCAGTTTGACAGGGGTAGTCATTGTTGATCCGGCTTTGGCGTTTTTATGAAATTTTATGTTAATATTTATATTTTTGCCTTGCTGTATAACTGTGCTGTTCTATTTTTTGCTGCACTTGTATGATTTTATTTTTAAAATCAAATAAAGTAATAATTTATGGATTGATTGATTTCTGTGATTTCTTCTGTCCCAAAGAACCACAGGAGCCTCCTGTCGAGCTACTGCCTCCCGCTATAGCACAGTCTGTCTTGTTACCTGCACCATACCAATTCCGGTACATACTTCCACCATGGTCCCATGGTCTAAGCCAGTTCACGTCATCCTAATGCCTCTGCTGACACCCTCAGCACTGGAGGATCGTCCACAGTTGATACCCTTGCCCTGTACTAGAAGCAAGCAGCACTGTAAGCAAGCAGCACCATCCCTGCTGGTGCCCCCCACCCCTTATTTGTGTTATCTGAGGGTATCCGGGTGTACTGGCACCTGGTCCATCCACTACCTTCCTAATGCTAGCTCAGAGGCTACTGAACATGAGGTAGCTGTGCCAAGACACCAGGCACCCCTCACCAGACCCCGGACACTGTCAGAATGGTGTTCTCTCTAAGGAAGGGTGGCAGTTCTGTTACTTTGAGTTGTGGGACAGTGGGCGGACCAGAAACATTTGACTCCATATCAACTGCTGAAGCCACATCACTACAATACAAGTATTGGTACTGTTGCTTTAGCTTTGAAAAGTAAACTTGTGCAACATGGTCTGTATATTGCAATATGCTGTTTGAGGTCAGAATTCTGAACCAGAGGGTCGTAGAGACTTTTGTTTTATTGTGTGTGTCTAAGATTTATGTGTAACATATTCTTCTTGTATGTATTAAGGTCCTTTTCTTTCATAAAGTAAAGCACTAACTGGACATTGATTTTGTTCTCAATGTCTCACCCACCTCTCCTCTTTGAGTAAGCCTTGGACTGCTCTGTCTCACTACCCTGACAGTCAAGTGCTCGAGGGGAGTACTTGGTTATCCAGCTTGGGGTAGAGTAGTACAGTAGCCCCGGGACACTTGTGGTGAACAACTCCTATTCATGTAACTAGAGTCCAGTAACCCCCTGGCTGACCTGGTAGCCTAGGATGAAGTTTGTAACAGGGTCTCTGAACACCAGAGGGGGCGCATTGAGTAGACTTCACATAGCAGATCATGAGTGGTGTATGTAAGCCAAGGTGGTTCAGTGTGTATTTGATCAGTGGGGAAATCCCTAGCTAGATCTATTCCACACCATCTAGATTGCGCAGTGTCAAAATTTTTGCACGTTGTAGTTTCCGCAAAAATGTCTGGTATGAGAGCTGAAATGGGAAATGAGACTCCTGTATACTTTACATCCACTACCTCTTCTACCCCAGGTTCTGAAGCAGATTAAGAACGACCAGGCCCACGTCATCCTAATAGCTCCAGATTGGGCCATGTGGTACCCAGAACACCTGAACATGAGTCGCTGTCCTCTAATCAGGCTACCACTTTGGGAGGACCTCCTGTCTCAGCAACAGGGTGGGTCATCAATACCTTGGCAACTTGCACCTCTATGTGTGGAGATTGAGCGGCGGTAATTGTCTGTGCGTGTCTGTAAGAAAGTGTGTTATTAATAGGGGTGAATGTGAGACCACTGTGAGAAGTTGGCCTGGTATATGCTGTCCACTAATTAAAGTGGGCACCTTGCACCAATCCAAACGACCTTTATTGATGATTAGGTTAAAGACCACCTTTATTGAAAGCTATCCTAGTGGTAGCTATGGAGAGCAGCCTTCAGGCTAAGTCTCGAAGGAATGTAAAGCAGCTTGTTTCACCAGTATATAACCTCCTGAATGACCAAATGAAAGGAGAACCACACAATGTATATATAAAATATATGTATTTATTACTAAACACTCTCTACTAACCTCTTTATGAGATTAGAGAACAAGGCACACAATATTAAATCACTAGAACGACAGTAAATAGCACAATACACAGTGGGCTCCAGGGGGAGACCAAACCATATACTAAGAAAGTGGTATAACAACCACGACTTGACTAGACACAGTGCCTAGAGCACGTAGAATCGCTGGGACCACAAGGAACCACCCAAGGTAGTGACACAGGGGACCCACGGAGGACGGGTGCAGTGTGTGAACACAGGCGCGAGCTCTGTACAACTCTATGGGAAAGTCGCGGTTGGAAATTTAAAGATTAAGGACACTTCGGAGAGGACTTTAAGCAAACCCAGCTAAACATAGAAGGTTCTAAGGCCAGCACCCTTGAGAGTACCGAGGTTACCCGTGTTACCTATCCCAGAGGAGCCGGGTGCATAGGGGTCAAGTGGTGTCGGAAACCCTCGTCGTTTTCAATGGCGTGATGCGAAAAGGTACTGCTGCCGTGGAGAAGAAAAGTGTCCGGTGTGATCCAAGCCTGGATCGGAGATGAGAAGAACCTGAAAGCAGAGGGGACAAAGTCTGGGTCACTTCACGTGACCAGGAGCGGAGCAATCGAATGCCCACCGATGTTGGGTGCTTCAGGTGAGAAGAGGTGAAGCTTGACTCTGCAGCCACAGGGACCAGGAGACGTCGACGACTACCACAGTCCGGAGGCGAGCAGTCCCACGAAGGATGTCGAGTGCTGGGGGGTCAGTGTCCGGATTGAACACCAACAAGCCTTGGCAACTGCAACCCACGCGGTCAGAGAAAAGAGGCTTCTGTGAGGACCAGCAAGGTCCTGGGGACTCTCCAAGCTATGGAGAATCAGGGCACGTCTGGAGCAACCAGGAAAGCCCACTGAAAGTCAAAGTTACCTTCACAGGGACCCACAGGCCAATGGACCAGGGATCGCGAAGGGACCTCAAGCTGAATCACTAAATACCAGCCCACGGAACACTCGTGGAGTGTAGGCTGGAAATCTTCAGTGGAATTACTGCTCGGGATCAGGACTATAAGTAGCCAAAAGCACAGCTTCAGGGATCGCCGAAAAGCATATGCTGCTGCAAATGTACACGGTGCCCAGGGGTACGGGTTTCACGGTCCCCACGAGGGATACGGGCCTCAGAATTTCTGAGAGCGCAGACCAACCTCAGGGACCTTGGGAACCCACCTCCTGTGTTGCAGAAATCTTCGGAGTCCTTCAGGAGCTTCGTAGATGCAAACCGGTCAGATGCGTTTAGGTGCCTGCTCAGCAGGGGAGTAACTCCTTTACTCCAAGGGAGATTCTTCAGTCATCCAGCGTCGTGCAGATAGTCGAAGTACTTGGTTTCTGTAGCAGAGTTTAGTCCAGGTAAATCCAAAGTCCTGTAGTCAGGGGTTCCTATTTTATACCCAAGGAAGGGGTGGGACAAACTCTGGGGGACCCACCTATGGGAGGGTCAGGACAGAGGGGTGGCTACACCCATGTCCTTTGTCCAGTTTCGCGCCAGAGCAGGAGAAAATGGCTCCTGCAACCGGTTTGAGCTGGACTATGCACAGGGACACCAATTGTGCCCCCAGTGCAGACATCAAAGCACTCTGAGTGCACCCACCCAGCCCCAATACACTAAAGCCTGTCTGGGAGGTGGTCACACCTCCCTGTGACAGGAAACCTATTGTCAAACCTTCCCCTGCCGGAGTTTCGTCCAGCAGCAGGAGGGCAGACTCGTGTCTGTGGCTGGCAGCATCCATTTTGTGATGCCAGGGTCAAGAAAGCTGGTACCGGGTGTACCGGTATTGTCATATTTCTCCCTCTAGGAGGGTGGAATCATACCTCCCACACCAGTTACTGGTGTGGAGGTATGATTCCAAGGTGTTTGACACCAAACACGACATGTTTCCATGCAGCCGTTTTAAAGTTAGCATTTACCGCGAGGTTATAATGCACTTAAGTATATATGGTTGGCTGCATCACAGACAACCCCGGAAAAGAGGTTCCGAAGGCTGCAGAGGGCTCTGCTCATGCATGGGCACCCTCTCACATAAAACCCAGCACCCTGCCCTCAGGATTGATAAGGCCTGCCATAGGGGTGACTGATAGGTTTATATGTGCAGTGGTTAGGATAGATATAGTGAACCTATATCTAAGTAAGGAGTGCATGCACCACCTTACACAGGCTGCTGTAGCAGACCTGTTGTGTCATTTTAAATGGTCTCTCAGGGGTGGCATAATACTTGCTGCAGCCCCTGGGAGGCCTCTGGGGTACCTATGCCCTGGGTACATAGTATACCATATACTAGGGACTTATAAGGGTACCCTAGAATCCAATCTGGAGTGTACCTAAAGTACTTGCACAATCAATTTAGGGAGAAAGCAGATAAACTGGGGTCCTGATTAGCAGAATCCCAGTCAGACTAGTCAAAAATCAGCAAAACACCAGAAAAAAATGGGGGTAACCATGCAGTCAGATTCCATCCTCCTACAACCACCACACGCAATAAGCCCACCAACTTATCAGGGTAAAACACAGTTTCAATCTTTTAAAACTGGGATGAAGCCCCTGCTAACTATGGCATAGAACAGGCAGGCTTAACTTAGGAAAACGTGTACAGTATTTGGCAGAAACTAAATAGTTAAATCAAAATACAACACAATAAAAATCCCACATGTAGAAAAATAGAGAATCATTTAATAAGTAAGATGATAACAAAATGGCAAAGATCACGTAAGGGAAATCAAGGATCGGATTTTTAAAGATGTAAGGCAGTGGTTCTTTTTGACTTCTGTGAACTCTCAATGAAGAATTACTGGGCTCCGGGGACCCCCACTGCATCATTATTGGAAACTGAGGTCCCTCAGCCTAGGCAATTTCTATGATTTGAACCTCAAAACAATAAACAAAAACATGTATACACCAAATAAATGCTTAAACATTAAAAAATATTGTTTAATCCAAAATCAAATAAAGAAAAAGTTTTTAGATTTTCAATTTGATTCTTTATTTGTATATACTTTATTATTTTTATTTGATTCATTTTAGTATGACTTAATTTTGTGAAGCAGTCGCGGACCCCCCTAAGCAGGCCTTGTGGACCCCCAGGGGTCGGTGAGCCACATTTTAAAAACCACTGATGTAAGGCAAAAAGCACCAAGAAAGAGTCCAAATCAGTAGTCACTGTTCACAGTTGACTGGGACCTAGGCGTGATTTCAGACAGACCACAATGGTGCTCATGTCAGATAAAAGCGGATCATCCCAGTCAAAGATTTTACTTTCTACCTTAGTCTCTGAAATTGAAATAGAAATCCTGCAGTGGGGAAATGTTGCAGGCTGCATCCTACAAAGTCCTCTCAAAGCCAGATAACCACTGGATGAGGTCCCGCTGAAACCACTGGTTTTGACAGGAAAAGCTCAAAGCGGAGGACGTTCAAATTTCGTGGCTGCCGAAGTCCTCACATCGTGTGGATACTTTTCATGCTTTCATCTGGTCAGGATTTCTATCTTCGGACCAAGGGCCTGATTTAGATCTTGGCAGATGCGATATTCCATCACAAATGTGACAGATATCCCTTTCGCTGTTTTACAAGTGCCATTGGATATAATGCAATTGTAATACGACGGACAGGATATCCGTTATGTTTGTGACGGAGTATCCCATCGGCCAATATCTAAATCAGGCCCTTAATCTGTTTTATAGAACTCAAAATCCTCCAGCGACCTGCTGGAGGATGCTGTATCTGACAAAGTCCTCTCAATATCGGCCACTGTTGCCCCAATGTTCCACCCTAAGCCCTGGAGGTCTTGGAAGTCCAAACATTTTCTATGTTCCAACTTTTCAGAGTTTCTTGAGCAGCTCCTAAAGCTCCCAGGACCAGACCTTACCTGGAGGTAGTTTCTGTGCCAGCCACAGGTTTCTTTTAGGGAAATGAGCAGTCCCTTTCTCCTCACCTACACCAAGCTGCTTCTAGGACCAGCTCCCCCTTCCCGCTGGCTGGTGCCAAACTGGCTTCAGAGGGCCCAAGAAGCAAAGGCCTCTCTTCCCCCAGGTCTCCCTTTACACTTAACTATGAATTGGAAGGCCTCACCCTGGTTCCTTTCGAGTGAAGTAAATTTATGACCTCTCCCCAGTTGCCCTTCCTGAGCTGATATGTGTCACACACCTCGCCCCCAGGTCTTCCTGCCAAAAGTCCTAAGCCATTACTCTTGCTCTGGGAGCATTTTCACACTTCATTAAAGGCAAGCACTGACAGGTCCTCTGCTGGTAGGCTAATGCTAACTAGCTTTCTGGAGGTTCAGGAAGACAAAGTCTGACTTTTTAAAAGTTACTTTTCCTAAATATTTATTTAAAATACAACTTCACCACTGAATTGGTTGCAAAACATTAAAAATAGAATTTGAATTATACCGGTAGCTTGTCGCAAATCTAAGTTAGCATAGTTATAATTTTATTCTGAACTTTAGTTTCTCTCAAAGGACAGCTACAGCCTTCCTAGTTTGGGGGCTAGGCACTATAGGTACATGCCTACTTGGGGGGTGACATATTTAATATTTAAATGTAGGATTATTTCCTGTCAAAAAGGGTTATTTTAACTGGTTCGCTTGTAGTTTAAAATCTTTCGGATTCAGGCTACACAGGGCGCCTGAAGCTATGTTTCATTTGCCAGCCTAGTGGATGGCACAACATATGTTCTGCATTACACAGGTGACATTTAACTTTCCATGCCATTGGTGTATTTCCTGCACCATTTACTATGGCCTTAATTTAAAGTTAAATGCCGCAATTGGGGATTGGCCAGTTTTATCATGTTTTAGGGGTCAAAGCAAATACACTGGGGTCAGGGCGGCAACGCCTTGCAGTGGGCACTGTAACAGGTAATTTGTCTGCTTTTTCAGCCTTTCTTCCCTACTGTTGGTGGACCAACTATCCTTGTTTAACTAACCAGTTGTAATGCAGTTTATTAAAGGTTTGAAACGTGTTCCCTCCCAAACCATTTGTGAACCCCAGTGGGAGCTTGGTCTTGACATTTCTTATATGTACACAAATTTGAGTACGTAGTTGCTTGCTGTGTCTCTTGACTCTGAAAACTGTCTTACGCATTGTGATTACATCAGCTCATTGCATGAGTGAATGGCAGGCACGTTCAGTGCACTCATTCTGCAACACCTTCTTTCCAGACAATTTGGTGCTGAAGATTCAGGCGGCCTTTTTACCAATGGTTGTGACTTCTTTCCACTTTAGGCAGTCAATCCCTCTACCTGTGTTCTTTGCTCCCCTTCACCTATCTAAAGAAGTCTTCAATTGGTTAGACCCAAAAGGGTACCAAGCCCATAAAGTGGATGATCGGATCTTTGTGGGGTTTTCTGGGACAAAGAAAGCGAAGGCTGTGCAGAAAAGTAACCTGTTGAGTTAGATAATCCTCTGCATCAAGACATGCTATATTATGGCCAAGAAGCAGCCTCCTGAAGGTCTGAGATCCGATAACACCAGGGCTAAGGTTGCTACAACTACATTGGCATGAGGGTTGTCTGTCCTTGATACCTACCAGGCTGCAATGTGGGCACCGGTGCTGACGTTCATAAAGCACTACTGTCTTGACAGCAAGGTCCAGCAGGAAGGTCTTTTCACCTGTATTGTTCTGCAGGACTTTTCAATTTGACTCCATTCCTTTGACCTTCCCACCTTTGGATGGTACTGCTTTGGTATCTATTCTACAGGTGTCTAATTCGTGGGTTAGAAGTATCCATCAGAAGAGCATTCAGAAGAATACGTTACTTACCTTTGGTAATGCTCTTTCTGGTGGTTACTCTATTTAACTGCAGATTCCTCACCACCCCTCCCTTTTCCCCATCTAAAACGGTTCCAAACTAGAGATCTGCACACTAATGGCTCCACGTCCAAAGTCGCGGACAAAGACTACAAAGAAATTGTCATAGACGTGCAGGGGTGGCGCTTCTATGGAGCTTCATTGTCACTTCTGGGGCAGATGAAATTAATGATACCATCTACTGGCATGGAGGAGCAATGCTGTTTAAATCTTCAAGGTCCAGTCTGTCACCTGGGGCTATTCTACAGTCGAGGAATCTGCAGTTAGATAGATTATCCACCAGAAAGAGTGTTACCAAAGGCAAATAATTTGTTCTACAGGAGACCTAAAAGTCTAACATGCATTTAATGCAAAAATAGCAAAAGTCACAGCACATGGTAAGGTGACAGCTTTCATTACAGCCGACCAGTGTTCTTTCTCAAAGAGCCGGCTGGAGCACGTAACACTAAAATACATGCAATTTTGAACTGTTCTTATACAGTCTTCTCATGGAGAGCGTTTTAGAAGACCTTGAATTGAAGCTATAGATTCATAAACATACTGCTAAATTTATTATTTTATTAAAATCTCACTTCTGTTTGCCAATGTTCAAAATGAGGCTACGCTGCACATGTGAAAATAAGCATTAGTATTTAAGGCAACAGGAATACATGGTTATGTTTTCTCAGCCCCCCCTTCTTGTCTCAAAGTTTCTGCTTTTACATCTTTATTATCACTGTCCTCATCATCCTCAAAGTTGGCAAGCGAAAAGATATTCAAAGTGCCTTTATTTGTCAAGTGCGTAGGATGATGCACATTATTAATTTTATTAGAAAATATAAAACAACTACAATGCAAATGATAGAAATTATTACTTCAACCAATAAACCCAGCTCATCCAGATGCCACTGAGATTGAAATCTAGTCCATTCTGAAGCCATGGAGTTTCTTAGTGCTATCCCTAATGTGATCAATTTGCTCGTATGTGCTGAGGGAGGTGTTGGGAGACAGATGCGGCATTCAGAAATTACAATAGCACAACCCCTCATACGAGTGAAAACTTACGAATAAACAGCACACCTTACCTTTTGGATATAATCTATTTGATGCTGCACGAGGGGGCCTAAGGAGGAGTGGGGGTAGCAGGGGTGGTCTTAAGACCCTTTCCGGCATTGTGGGATAGACAGATGGCACAGGACTTGCAGTAGTTCTGGGCTGTAAAAGAAAAGAAGGTTGAATACCAAAGAGTTGCTATGGTTGTATCAAGCCTTCCATATCGACCTGGGCTGCTCCATGACACAACCTGGCGAGGATGAGGAGTAGAAATGTATTATCTGATGACATCTTTGTGAGTTATAGTTACTTCGCACCAATCACTAGGTTATTTTTTATGATATTATTGTGAAATCCTCATCATTTTATGTATGAATTCGATGGGTTGGTTTTATAATCCTGTATAGTTTTACGTCTTACATGTAGTGATATAATTCATATAGCAGTGTGTTTGATTATGATTTCAGTCACTGTTAGTTCTTACCTGATTTTTTTCTTCATAGTTTTTTTTTTAAACATCTTTTTATTACATAACGCTCAGTACATCATAACATGACTTGAAGAATATTATACATGTATAGATTGTCACACCTGCTATCACATTTGAAATGAGTACAACGCTCTTTATCCCATTTTCATATCAGTCTATATTCTCACTACCCCACCCCCCTATCCCCAATTTGCTTACAGTTCTCGATATTTCTGCCATGGGCCCCATATTTTGTCCCATTTCTTAGGGCGACCTCTTGTTAGATATATTGCCTTCTCTGCACTTGCGCACCAGTCCATGTCTGCTTCCCAGTCTCTTGATTTTGGCACGCAATTGGACCCCCATAACCTGGCAATATTTCTTTTGGCCACTACTGCAGCTATTTTGAGCCATATTAATGTATATTTAGTCCATTTATCCTCACCAGTTACACATAGGAGCAACCAACGTGGCTCCACTGGGATCTCTAAGTTCGTGACTCGTAATATTATTCTTGTTACATCCGTCCAATAGGCATGTACCCTTCCACAATCCCAGATTATATGGAAAAAGGTGCCAACCTCCCCGCAACCCCTCACACAATATCTGGAAGCACCCAGACCCATGTGTTGTATCTGTGTTCTGGATGTATACGACCTATGCAGGATGCGTAGTTGTATAAGATGAAATCGGGCTCTTATCGCAACCTCTCCTGGACTCTGAACCGCCTCTTCCCAATCATCGTCTTCGAGGAGTCCTACATCCATCTCCCACGCTCCCCTTAAGGGATCCACCGGGTTAGGTGAGTCATGTAGAATTTTCCTATATGTTAGCGAGGTTGCCTTAGCTCTCATGGGATCAATCAGCAACCGGTCCTCTATTGGCGAATACTCCGGAGGCGTTTCCCCCTCTCTGATGTGTCGGCGCAAAGCGTGTCCCAATTGGAGATATTTGTATCTTTCTGAGCTTGCCAGGTCAAATTCGACTTGCAGAGCTTCAAACTTTATTTGCTCATGTCCTCTCCAAATGTCACCCAATTTTTCTATCCCCTACAGTTCCCATTGTTTGAAACCAGACAGTGCCCCAACCTCTCGAAGCATGTTGCTGTCCCATAAGGGTGTCCTCCCCGTCAATCCTCCCTCTAACCCTAGGTACCTAGAAGTTTCTCGCCAGGCTTGTACCACTGATTGTGTGTGTGGTGGAAGCTGTCTCTCTCCTCCTTTGCGATAGATTGCTGCCAAATATCCTCTCTGTCCCATTGCCCAGTGGTCTCCTCTAAAAGCTGGGTTGTTATGATCCGTGAATGCCCAGTCATTTATCACTGTCAGTTGTGAAGCCCAGTAATATTTTCTAATGTCTGGGACAGCCAGCCCTCCCTCGTAGACCCCTCTTTGTAGTTTGCCTAGAGCGATTCTTGCGCAGCTCCCATCCCATAGAAGCCTACGCAGCTCACTATCGATACCTTGGAACACGGATGTAGGTATTTTGTATGGGGTGTTTTGCAAAACATAGAGTAGTCTGGGCAGCGACATCATTTTAAAAATCGCGGCCCTTCCCATTAATGATATGGGCAACCTTCTCCAATTATCTATGTCACTCTTTAGACGCTGTAGCTGGGGGTGTAAATTGTCTGCTAGAAATTCACCTTCATTCAGCGAAATTTGAATTCCAAGATATGTGAACTTACGCTTGGGAGTAAGCGGTATCGTAGCAGTCAACCGCTGAGGGATATTACCCTTTAATGGAAAGATCAGAGACTTGCTCCAATTGATCGTATAGCCCGAGTAGCTCCCAAACAGCTTGAAAATTTGTAACACCCTGTGCACCGACCTATACGGATTCGTCAGATATAATAGTATATTGTCCGTATATAGAGATATCCTGTCCTCCCATCTGCCTCCCCCTTCTATTCCTGAGAGGACTGAATCGTTCCTAACTCATGCTGCCGACGGTTCCAGAGCCAAAGCAAAAATCATTGGCGAAAGTGGGCATCCTTGTCGCTTGCCCTTCCTGAGCGGAAAAGAACGTGAGACTACCCCCATTGACCTTTACTCTGGCCTTCGGATCTTGGTATAGCAGTTTCACCCATTCACAAAACTTAGGGCCAAAGCCCAATCTGTGCAGCATTTCGAACATGTGATCCCATTCCACACTATCAAATGCCATTTGCGCATCTAGCGATAGTATCACTGCCTCTTCTTTTTGATCTGTCTTAGCCCAGTGTAGCGCTCCATATAGCCTCCTAAGATTCACTCTTGTGCTTCTGTGGGGCATGAATCTCGATTGGTCTGGGTGGACCAACTCAGGAATCACTGTCTGTAGCCTAGTTGCCAGCGCTCTTGCAAGAATTTTCACTTCCACATTCAGTAGTGAGATTGGCCTATAAGATCCACACTCTGTCAGATTTTTTCCATGCTTTGGTATCACCACTATTGTTGCCTCCCTGACATCCGCTGGGAGTTCCCCTTTTTCCCTGGACTCCTGATACATATTGAGTATGTGGGGTGCAATCCTACTTGCTACACATTTATACAACCCCACCGGTATTCCATTAGGGCCCGCAGCCTTCCCAGATTGTAGATCCATAAGGGCACTTGATATTTCTTCAGTTATTAGGTCCTGTTCTAATGCATCTCTGTCCTCAGTGGTCAGTGATGGCATGTGTATTTCTCTCAGTAATTTTGCACAGTCCACTGCGGTTCGAGTCGACGAAGGGGTATATAGTTCCTCGTAGTACCGTGCGAAGGCCTCCGCTATTGTTTCCCCGGTATTATATGTGTCCTTTACT
The DNA here is from genome assembly GCA_963921515.1 of Calotriton arnoldi. Classification (NCBI taxonomy): domain Eukaryota; kingdom Metazoa; phylum Chordata; class Amphibia; order Caudata; family Salamandridae; genus Calotriton; species Calotriton arnoldi. Next base: position 2,592,425 of record CAWUFW010001374.1, on the reverse strand, counting down.
ATTCAAATTCAAAATGTATTTGATTCAGTTCTCCACTGAGAACAACAAATAGAATATTTAAAAATATAACAAAATTACATCTATAAATAAAGAACTTTTATAATTATTCATCTTAATACAAATTTATAAAAAGTTTTAAAAATTTAAACAGGTTATAGCAAACAAATTCATTGGGAGTTGATTTAAAAAGAAAAATCAAACTCTGTACATTTGCACAATTACATTTTGTTTGAATTGGCTTTAAAAACCTCTTTCTGGCAGCGACTACTGTGGGATTAGGACAAAGGAACAATACATGGGTCAGGTCTTGGACTCCTCCTTGACAGAGGTCACATATGCTACTGGCAGATTTGTTCTTTGTCCAGTTGCAAATTAAGGATTTATAGGGGAGAGTCCCAAACCGTAGTAAGAACATGCATCGCCGGACACCATGTTTTAGAGTGAAAGTAAGATATTGTTGCCTTTGCTTAAATTCCACTGAGTCAGCATATGCCTTATAAAGTGCCAATTTTGAGCAGTGCAAAATGTCAAGATCATAACTTATCCTTAAAACTGAGTATTTAAAAAAGTTTCAAATGTGCCGAGGTCCAGGATTTCAACAGATCGACTGTGCATTCTGATAACTTCAGTGCGAACACAAGGTTTTGAAAGAAAACGTATTTTGAAGAAGAGCCTTGATCAAAGATTTCCGATCTTAGTAATGCTCTTAAAGTGCCAGGTTCGGCATGTAAGATGTTATATGCCAATCGTATTATATTAGTAATTGCTCTGGCGTATATACTAATTAGCGAAAACTCAAGGCGCAGGGCTTGCACGGGTACAGCTTGAGACACTTTGGTTAGTTTTCGAAGGCTCTGGCTTTCTTTAAGTTGTAATGGGTGCCATTGACTTATGGGGATATGTTCTAGAGCCTATGTAAGAACGGGTGGAATCTTTGTACTATAAACCTGCAAGAGGGGTAAAAAATGCCTGCGCCCAGTAGAGGAATAAAGTCTTTGAAGTGCCCCAATATGAACATCCGCTTTGTATGCCGAGTGTTGCAGGTGAGAGTGATTTTTTAAGGTTTGAGAGAAGATACGCCCCAGATAGATGTATTCTTCCACTATTTCTAAAGGTTTCCCTCCGAGAGTCCAGTTATATTTTATATATTTTTGTTTTCCTCTGAAAGGGACTATTTTGGTTTTTGTTATATTTGGAACAAGAAAATTCCTTTTAGTATATATGGAAAGTGCGTCCAGATTCCTTTGAAGACCAAAAGGTGTGAGGTCAAGGATGATCACGTCATCTGCATACAACAGGGTATGTATTTTAGACAGTGCTATCTTCGGGGGAAAGTTGTTTACCTGTATTAGGCTATCTGGGAGATCGCTTATATACAGGGAAAATAGTAATGGGGCTAAAAGACACCCCTGCTTTAATCCGTTCGATGTTTTGATTGGAGATGTTAGGCCCTTCTCTTGTCCCAATAACACTTGACACCAGGTTTCGGAGTATAAAGAAACAATTATACGAAGCAAATTTTCTGGGTTCCCAGTTTTTTTAGTTTTTGCCAGAGCGATGGTCTGTCCACTCTGTCAAACGCTGTTGAAAAGTCAATAAAGACAGAGTAGACGACCTGAAGTTTTGAAACCACATATTTGTCAATTATGGCTTGGAGTGTAGCTATATTGTTATGTACAGAATGATTTTTCCGGAACCCAGCTTGATTTAATGGAATGGATCCGGTTGAGAAAGCCCATTCTTTGAGATGCTCCAGGACGCTGGCCGCGAAGATCTTTCCTGTCGCGTCCAGTAAGGCAATCTGTCGGTAATTGTCAGGGGACAGCCGGGAGCCCTTATTATGAATTGGGATGATTATACTTCCTTTCCAGGAACTCGGAATTTCGCCGGTGACGAAACAATAAGAAAAGAGAGGAACTAGAAACAGGCTCCATTCCTTTGGATTCTTTTTGAGCACCTTTATTGGTATCTGGTCTGGGCCCGTTGCTGCGGATGATCTTGCGTTTCTTATAAGCAGATCAATTTGAGAAGATGTTGGAGCAAGATTATCAAAAGTGATTTCTCCTATATTATCTACTGTAGGTTTCATACTTTCTACCCTCACGTTCTCCTTATATAAACTTTTTAAATACCCCCTTGGAGGGACTGGTGCAGTTTGTAAAGGTTTTTTTGTTCCTGTTTCTTTTGCAATGAGGGCCCAGTATTCGCGCATGTTTTTTTGTTTGACCGCGATCTGGATATCCGTCCATTTCTTATCCTGTTGCTCTTTTTTTGCTTATTTTTACCCTCCGATGGCGGTTTGTAAGTATTTTAATTTCCTTGTGTCTACTCTCGGAAAAATATAAAAATTGTGCCCGAATTAATTTGTTTAGTTTTATTGCATTTATATCCAAATTATTCCTTTTATATTTTCTTGGGTAAGAGTTACAGTGATTAAAATTTTCTTGCAAGAATTCCACCAGTTTCTTTAGAGTGGCTTCAAACTTTACTATTGGATCCGTGCTATCTATGATTGTAAGTATGTGCACTAGTGCCTTCCCTGTTCTAACATTGTCAAGTACTCGGCTGTTCCAGGTGAGGCATCCTTGCCCCTGGTTCACCAAAGCTGGATTTTGAAGGAACATGTTATATGTGTCTCCCTCAGGATTCTGGATCTCCATTTTTCTCCATAGTTACCTCTGAGGAAGGGCAGTTTGCCCAAAATGCAGTGGGTCCATATATTTCATGATGAGGTATGAGGAATGGTGAATCGCCACATGTCTTTGAGAAAAGCCTGGACAGGCATCTCCTTGAACTGATATGTTGAAATTTGGAATGATGAAAATGTACGGATTAAAAAATTATTACCCAAGGATTAAGAAGGATTAAAAAGCAAGAAACTACTGGAACTTGTTGATTGTATTAATTCATTTTCATTGGCTGTGCATCTTGGGCCTGGGGGACCTGACGAGGCTCCAGCTTTTTTCACATATATTCAGATATTTTCACACGCATGGACGGAATGTCTTCCAGAGTTGCACGCCCATAGATGGCCTTTGAGCATCATAAAACTGAAGATTTGTGAAAATATGGTGTGCATTCTACCATTTTGATATACAGTTACATGTATAGCACAAACATACAACCATTTTTTTAAAGGGAGAAATTTAAAGGGCAGAAAAATGTTCTGCAAACATATTCATAAAATAGAACATTTTTCTGCAGTTTAAATTTCCACCACTTAAAATAATGACTGTATTTGTCACTTCTAAATATGACACTATGTCTACTAGTCACTGGGAGCAAGATGCCTACAGTGTGTAGAGGCAACACTTTGAAATGGGAGAAAATTAAACTGAAGAGTTAACTTTATGTTTGTATGGATTCCTTAAAACTCATGATTTAAAATGTTCACTCATTTCCAAGTGTCATATTTACAAACAGCAGGTGTGTTGCTCCTAGTGGCTGGCAGACATGTTGCCATATTTATAACAGAAAAATACAGCCATTGTTTTAAATGGGAAGAATTTGAAGTGAAAAAACATGCTTCATAAAGCACTAAGATATAATTGGCTTTGTTGAAAGTGGAGAAAAACATAAAGACAACTTTTCATAGAAATATTTTTCTTCAATTTAAATTTCTCTCATTTAAAAAATAAATTACTATTCTTCAGTTATAAATATGACACAGTGTCTGCTGGCCACTGGCAGTAAGAGGCCTGCTGTTTCTAAATGCAACACTTTGAAATGGAAGAAAGTTAAAATGAACAGTTAACTTAAGCCAGTCAGTCAGTCATATTAACTTTATTTTGGTTCAGTGATCCATAAAAGTGCACAGTACAAGAGACATTATACATACATAAAAAGATCATAAATACAAATCATATGTGAATACCTGTATACCTATGTTAAAAGAACTGGTAATAATAGAACAATTGCCAAATGCTGCTCCCCGACTGAGACAAAAACCTCCAAAAGAGAAACCTTTAAAAAGTGCTCCTAAATGGTCTGCTATGTCACCCGGAGTTAACTTAAGCATGAAGGTAACTTTTCATTTTAAGTTTCTCCCATTTAAATGCATTCAGAAACATCATTTTGTTCTCACACTCCAGTATTGAGTTGACACAGACTTTTATTTAAGAGATTAATACCTAATGTCTGTCAGTTCTTCACCTTTGTGCCCCTCGCCTGGGTCATAAATCTGACTGAGCACTGCTCATTATCAGGCCCTGCTATCTGCAGCCTGATGATAATAATTTAAAATAAACACAGCCTTCCTTTAAAAGGAAAATGTGACCATTTCTTATTTAAAAATGAACTCAAGGCTGGGAGCTACACTTATGGTCTAGATGAGCTACTGGTAGCTCACCATTGACTGGTTGGAGACACCTGCTCTAAACCATGGAGTCACACTCATACACATGCTTCTGTTCACTGGACTCCTCCCAATCCTACCTACCTAAACAACTTATTTGCCCCATCATCTTCTACATGTGTACGGAAGCATTAATGTTTAAGGCAACAGAAATACTAGGATCACCTGGTTATGTTTTTTCGTGAAGAAAAACAAAATTCTGATCACCCAGTGTTCCCACACTTCTACCAGTAAAAACAGCGCCTCACGTCTGGCTGAGCCTATCGTAATTGAAAGGAACGATCCAAATGTGTGGCCATGTGAAGTCGATATGGTGTTACTGTAGTCTTCACTTGGTCACAATTTTGGCCTATTCCTGTCCTTTGCAATAGGCCTGCACACACGAATTCTGTTTTTATTGAAGAAGTGTAGTAACTTTGGATGTTAGGTCTCACGTCTTAAGAGGCATATGTTCTTGTGCGAGAATATGTGAAAAAGGAACTATTATGTTTTGATGAAAACAATGTTGAAAATCTGAGAAACAAGTTCAGCGTGGTATCTCACCCAGCCAATCAGAGTGAGGGAGGTCAGATACCCAGTGATATAAACCTTAGAATATTTAGATATTAGAAATATACTGTTGTGGTAGTTTTCCATATTGTCCTGGGATGAGACCAGTGACCAAAAGACAGGTACCCTCCCTAACTAGTATTTTGCTTGCAGTTGCTCTCCAAATTTCCAAAATGCACTGCATACAGTTTATCGCCTGCGGAAGCTTTAATTTCATGGAAAACCTATACAAGTAAGCAGTCCCAGAGGAACCAGGATGGTGGTCAAGCCTTGGCATGGATATGTTCCTATGTGAGGGAGACTGGAGGGAATTGCCAGGTTTTGGTTAAAAAAATGTTTACAACTCAGACAAGTGTCATGTTTAGCGTGATCTGCTGGCCAGCAAGTCAGGGCAAGGGTTGTCTGACTTGCACCAATATGTTTCTTAGGATACACAGAATTATGTAAATATGTAGTCTTATACGTTCCACAGTGCTTCATTTGATATGTCATCAAATGAAAAGTGCACCACAAACAATGATTCTGAAACAATCTTGTGATCTGGGCTAATGATGAAGCGTTGATATGTAAACCTCAATCTCTTAGTGAAATCATCAAACCAATTCCCCTACTGGTTGTATGGACCTTTGATAGTCGACGTGAACAGTTGTGAGGGAGCTAACATCAGAAATACATTTCTATCTCTGTAATACCAATGCGGCTTCACAATGGAGACCAAGAATCAGTTATCTCAACCTTGAAGGTTTATTGTAAAACATTAATCCAACCAGTATATATGCAAAGCAGGAACAGATTTTAAAAATATAACAATACAGTCCAGAGACTGAAATACTTCAGTAAATTAAGTAGTAATCAAATGAGATACAAAATAGTAACAGTCACAATGCGGAGGAAACAGATTGATGTGATCTGGTGTCCTATAAACTAAATATAAGCTAAGACGGAGAATTCTAAAGGGGATTTTTTAAAAGGGAAGCATAAAAGGTGTCTGTATGGGTTCGGTCTTTAGTAGACGTTCAATAGAAATGGAAGAGTGTTCATCATGAAGCTTTACACTCGAAAAACCCAGAAGAGAGATCTGCTCCCTCTCAAAGTCGGCACAAAGTATCTCAAATTAACTATGAAACACCAATTAAAAGTACATCTAACAGTTTCCAGAACATCCATATCTTGGTCCCACCACTGGAAGCCGTTCCCATAACTGCATTTGAGAGTCGACATACCCCCAAATTTCCCATCTCCTCACAATGAGGTACACATGTGTTGTCCTTGCATGTAGCATCCTCCTGGCACACCGTGAACAGGTTTTCTTTCGTCATCATTGCTCCACAATCTCTGCCAACTTTTCTCTCCCATGCCACACTATCAGCAGTCTAATACATAACATTAAGCCTTTCTCTAGCTAACGAGAAGCACAATATCACACCTACACAGGAGAGAAAGCAGCACACTGGGAGCATTAAAACAAACATTTTGAGCAAAAGCCTAATATCAAGCTAAGTTAATTCGCGAATAAAATGGATGCGCTTTATAGTATTGTAAATCAGTGGAAAGCAAACCAGCATTCCTAAACGTGAATATGTAATGAATATGGTTACATCAATCTACTGATCAACCTAATAGTAATACACGTATGTGTGAACCCTTAGTGATCCCAATGATTACATACTATTAATTCATTTAAATAAACCACACATGTTAATGGGTTAGACCACACTTTGAATATAAATGACACATATGTGTATAAATGTATATAAATGACGTCTGTAGGGTGGAGCCTAAAAATGATACTGCTCCACTAATTCCCTAGGAAGAGCCACACACATTTGTTATTTGCAGACATCAGATATTCAGGGCAATGCTTGCTATCTCTGTGTTTTCTGGGATTTATGTTTGTCCACTTGAAAAATGCAATACACTAATGAGCAAATCTGTAAAAAAAGAATGAGAATATCTTCATATTTTTCAGTATATCTTCAGGCTGCTGTGAGATACTGATGCAGCTTTTGCACCAAATTAAACCCTGAATGTGGTGAAAAAAACTACACTTTGCGTGGGTGCACAAAGAGACCAAAGACATGCGCTTTAACAATCTAATGCCGATCTAAAAAAATATAAGAAAAAAAGACTCTGGCACAGATGTACACAAACAGCCTGGCAGTGAAAGGGTTCAAATATGGAATCTGAAGAATACCATTGCTTTGCTTTACTTTTAAACACCTAAATAGAAAATATGCGGGGTTTGACCCGAGTATGTATTTGGCATCAACTTCCTACTGTTGCTGGGTTATGCAGTGCTCTGCTTGCAATGAAAAATTAGAGTGAAAAAACCCCCACAGTTACCCGTGAAATAAAGCGAAAGGCGCCTACAAAACGTGGAGTTTGCATGCAAAGGAGGGTCTATGCTCTGTTCTCCGCCTTAGGGATATGCCTTGCGCCACTATCTCTAGAGAACTCCTGTTGCCTGTCCAGTGCCCTTTACAAGAAAAACAAGCATTGGCATTGCCAATAGGTCTCGCCTTTGGGGCCTTATAAGTGTTTAGCCAGAGCTATTGACTTTGCCAATGTCTTCAAGCTGTGCTGTAGAGAAGTGTGGCTGCTGTGCGGCATGCTGAAAAGTTATAATAAAAAAGTGTCAGAAGCATTTTTGTTACTTTATATATGACCAAGAAGGCATTATGTAAAACTGAACGACCATATTAAAAAAGTATTTACAATAAAAAAAATCCTCAGTTTTCTTTTGTTCTTGCAATGCTGGCAACTTGTTTCTGCCTATTGCAATGGTTGTTTGTTAAAGCTTTTTTTTTTGAGGGGGCATAAACAATCGGAGGGTGAAGGTTGGGAACTAGTACCTGTATTATAACACTAGCAGCGGCCAGACGCTAGGGGAGAATCAACAGATGCCAGATTCCGAGAGCAGGCTGAGGTGGTGCTGAGTGATGCTGAGGTGGTAGTGGTGGTGGTGGTGACTGTTGCGGAGACGATGCTGAGGTGATGCTGAATGATACTCAGGTGTTGCTGAGTGATACTGCTGTGGCGCTGAGTGATGCTGTGGTGGTGCTGAGTGATATTGTCTTGGCGCTGAGTGATGCTGTGGTGGCGCTGAGTGATGCTGTGGCGGCGCTGAGCGATGCTGTGGTGGCGGTGCTGAGCGATGCAGTGGCAGTGCTGAGCGATGCAGTGGCGGTGCTGAGCGATGCAGTGGCGGCAGTGAGCGATGCAGTCGCGGCGCTGAGCGATGCAGTGGCGGCGCTGAGCGATGCAGTGGCGGCGCTGAGCGATGCAGTGGCGGCGCTGAGCGATGCTGTGGCGGCGCTGAGCGATGCTGTGGCGGCGCTGAGCGATGCTGTGGTGGCGCCGAGCGATGCTGTGGTGGTGCCGAGTCATCCTGTGGTGGTGCCGAGTCATCCTGTGGTGGTGCTGAGTCATCCTGTGGTGGTGCTGAGTGATGCAGTGTTGGCCCTGAGTGATGATGTGGTGTCGCTGAGTAAAGCTATGGTGGTGCTGAGTGATGCTGTGGTGGCGCGGAGTGATGTTATGGTGGCGCTGAGTGATGCTGTTGTGGCGCTAAGTGATGCTGTGGTTGTGCTGAGTAATGCTATGGTTGTGCTGAGTAATGCTGTGGTTGTGCTGAGTGATGCAGTGGTTGCACTGAGTGATGCAGTGGTTGCACTGAGTGATGCTGTGATGGAGTTGAGTGATGCTGTGATGGCGTTGAGTGATGCTGTGATGGCGTTGAGTGATGCTGTGATGGCGTTGAGTGATGTTGTGTTGGTGCTGAGTGATGCTGTGCTGGCGCTGATTGATGCTGTGCTGACTCTGATTGATGCTGTGGTTGCGCTGAGTGATGCTGTGGTGTTGCCGAGTGAGAGATAGAGTGAAGATATAATGCCCAATTAGAGAGGGTGGTGAGAGAGAAAGAGAGAGAAAGGGTGTACATAGAATAAAGAGTGGAGCGGGATAGAGAGAGAGAAAAGAAGGGGAGAGAGAGTGAATGAAGGAGTTTGAAAGAGAAACAGATAAAGGGGTGAGAGAGAATGAAAGGCAAAAAAAGATAGAGAGGGAGAGTTAATTAAGTAGAGAGAGAATTAGAGAGGGAGAGAGAGAGAAGGAGAGAGACAATAAGAGTGGGGTGTGGAGTTTAAATAGAGTGAAGAAGTGACGCGGAAAAAGTAACCTTAAATATAGCTTTGTGCTTTGCGCGAATAAATATTAGGAGAAAAAAACAGTGAGAGACAAAAATACTGCTAATTAGGCTGTGACTCCCAATATAAAACAAATAGCGATATAAGGTGAAATCAACCGACCAAAGCAATATTTCTAACTAGACAAAAAAAGCTTGCATTTCAATGCTAATCGCTGTTGTTTTTCATGTGACTGTAGTCCAGGGCCCTCAGTTGGTAATGTGAGCTGCTGCTGCGATTGAAACATCAGAGTCCAGAGAGTTAATGAGCCATGACGAGGAAATGAGGAAGAGATAAGAAACCCAGATGCCAGCTGCGCGTGCACGCCATCGTGAACTCAAGCTGGTCGCTAGCCGAAAGCCAGTGTTTGCACTTCCAAAACCCACTTACTAAAACTCTCGGCCAGACCAGCGCAAGCGCTGGTGCAGGCCGAGACCTAAAAATGCCCAGTGGCATGTGGTTCTCATGAGTCCTGCTGAGAATTACGCAGCAACAAAAGAGTGCGTTCAAAAATAAATAAGATGACCACAGCCCTAACGGCATCTCACGTGAGCCTGTGGTGAGGCCTCACGCCCCGCCCACTCATCCGTGCCAGGCATCTGTGATCGCTCCCTAGTGAGCGGTCCTAAATCACTTGGAGACCACATGTGTACACACGACTCCAGGGGTCATGTTCTATCACCCTAAAGACACATTTCACAGTTTTGTTGGTCTTCCCGTTTTTTTGTCATGCCCATATGGCATTCCTAATTTCAAATAGCGACTAACCCTCGCCCCCATAGCAAAATACCGATAGGAGAGAATTTGTATTCAATAATAAAACTTAATTGTGTCTATTTTGGTCATCCATGTTAGGGCCTTGATTAGAGTCAGTCGATATTAGTGTATAGAACTGACCTTAAAATGGCGGGGGACTTCCCATAAGCAGGATGGCCTCAACGGGACATGGTTCCCAGGCACAGGCGCTTACTTCTGAGGGTCAACGGGGCTCGAGCCCCAACAATATTCCAGTGGAGGGGCGTGTGAAAGCGCAGCAAAGCATTGGCTTTCCGCGGGAACAGAGGCTCCAGGAGTAAGACTTCCTGTTCATTTTCGAGGTTCAGGCGAGTTCATTTGTTCCTGTCGCTGCTTCAGAGCTTGACCACGGAGGCATGGGATTACAGGTGGTGATGTGCCATAGGGCCCCGCATCTGTATCTCCACATGAAATGTAATCCCCGCTTCAGTAATTAACGTCTCATCGCTGCCAAGACAAAGGTCGAAAATCACAAACGAAAACTTTATTTTTAAAAGTGTTTTATTGTTCCTTAATTTTCTACTTGAATACGTATTACATTATTTTTTATTACTGTATTTTCATTGTTTCCACTCACTAGTCCAATTCATACATTTATGCTGGAGTAATTATTTGATGTAATGATTTGTATTTAATTTTATATATTGTATTTCGACACCCCTATTCTTTTAATAAAACTTTCTTGAACTGAAAAACATTAAAAAGTGTTTTACATAGTCGGTAAGCAGCGCATCCTCTTGTGTGACACCTTCAGCCAGTCCGGCTTTTCAAGAACCACAATGCTGCATTTTGGGACTTTATGTGTGCTTTCACGTTGTAATTAGGGGCTGAAAATCTCAACATGCAAAGTTTTTCTGACTAAAATGTCAGCACTTTTGATGGACACGTCTAACCACGGATTCCACACCTTTAGACTATCTGGAAGTTTTCATAGCGGTGCTCCCGTGCGCCGTGGGTGGGGGTTGTACGGCTTCTCGTGGGCCTCTTTCTGCCCGGAAAGTGACAGAGTGAAGCCTACAACTAGAGTGAAACTACAACAGCGCTGTGAGGTGCGTGGGTGGATTCGGTGCTCCACTCTTTCATCGGTTGATGCAAGGGAGTACCCACGGAAATTAAATACCCCCACTTTGACTCATAGAGCGGCTGTGCGTCTGTCTGCTCCTTGTGTGCGCCTGAAGGCCTGCCTCGTACTGCTGCCGGGGTTTAGGGGGGGGGACCTTCCTGTGTCTGTCATGGGCTGTCTGTGCTGCCTTCCTTCAGCCAGGGGCCTTCATCCTTCCCCGTCTAGCCAGGGCTGTCCATATAGGCTGACAAACGTGTTCCGCTTTTATCCTTCTGTTCATTTTCGGAGAGACTGTAAGAGGTTTCCGTGTCTTTCACCCATGCCAAAAGACAACCCGAATATAAACCCATCATCCCTAGACATGGTGCGAGCGGCCAACCTTTTCCATCCCTCTTGGGCAGTGCTTGAAATGGAAAAATAGAAGTGCAGGTACTCTGTGACAGAGTACCTGCTTGTTTCTGAGAAGTGCCGGTACTCTCCTATTAAAGGTCTTGCATTTCTCTTGAGAAGTGCGGGTACTCTCCCTCTCAAAATAAACAAGCATTGGCATAGCCAATAGGTCTCGCCTTTGGGACCTTATGTGTTTAGCCAGAACTTTTGGCTATGTTGTAGAGCATTGTGGCTGCTGTGCATTATGTTGAAAAGTTATAATAATAAGTGTTAAGCATTTTTGTTACCTTTATACAAACGAAGACGACATTATATACAACTGAAAAACCTGATTAAAAAAAGATTTTAACATAAAAAATGTCTTCTAGTTTTTTGTACTTGCACTGCTGGCAACTTCTTCCTGCCTGTTCTCGTGCTTGTTTGTTATAAAAAAAATTGTTATGGGGGAGCAGGACATAAATAACGGGGAAGTGGAGGTTGGAAAACAGTAATTTAATTAGAACACGAGCAGCGGACGGACACTAGGGGAGAATCAACAGATGCCAGGTTCCAAGGGCAGACTGACGTGATGCTTAGGTGGTGCGCTGATGCAAAATGGTGGTGGTGAATGATGTTTGGTGCTCAGGTGGTGACACTATATGGTGTGGATTGGAGGTACGTTGTGGATTGTGGAGTTCTGGAGTTGAAATATGTTGTTTGGTGTGTAATTATGCGGTGTGTATTGGAAATGTGTGGAGTTGGATTGTGTGGCCTGGAACTGTGGTGTTGAGTGAAATTATGCTTAGTGAAATTGTGTCATGGTGTGGAGTGCATATATGTTGATTGGTGGTATGTGGTATAGAGTGCATTTATGTGGAGTGTATTTATGTTGCATTGAGTAGAGTGCAATTATGTGGCGTGTAAATATGTGGCACTGAGTGGTATTATGTGGAGTGTATTTATGTTGCATTGAGTAGAGAGTAATTATGTGGCGTGTAATTATGTGGTACTGAGTGGTATGTGGAGTGTATTTATGTTGCATTGAGTAGAGTGTAATTATGTGGCGTGTAACTATGTCGCACTGAGTGGTATTTTGTGGAGTGTATTTATGTTGCATTGAGTAGAGTGTAATTATGTGGCGTCTAATTATGTGCCACAGTGGTATTATGTGGAGTGTATTTATGTTTCATTGAATAGAGTGTAATTATGTGACGTATAATTATGTGGTACTGAGTGGTATTATGTTGAGTCTATTTATGTTGCATTGAGTAGAGTGTTATTATGTGGTGTGTAATTATGTGGCACTGAGTGGTATTATGGGGAGTGTATGTTGTATTCAGTAGAGTGTAATTATGTGGTGTGTAATTATGTGGCACTGAGTGGTATTATTTGGAGTGTATGTTGCATTGAGTGCAGTGTAATTTTGTAGCATATAATTATGTTGCACTGAGTGGTATTGTGTGGAGTGTATGTTGCATTCAGTAGAGTGTAATTATGTGGTGTGTAATTATGTGGCACTGAGTGGTATTTGGAGAGTATGTTGCATTGAGTGCAGTGTAATTATGTAGCATATAATTATGTGGCACTGTGTGGTATTATGTGGAATGTATTTATGTTGCATTGAGTAGAGTAAGTATGTGGCGTGTAATTATATGGCACTGAGTGGTATTATGTTGAGTGTATTTATGTTGCATTGAGTAGAGTGTAATTATGTGGCATGTAATTATGTGGTACTGAGTGGTTTTATGGGGAGTGTATGTTGTATTCAGTAGAGTGTAATTATGTGGCGTGTAATTATGTGGCACTGAGTGGTATTATTTGGAGTGTATGTTGCATTGAGTGCAGTGTAATTATGTAGCATATAATTATGTGGCACTGAGTCGTATTGTGTGGAGTGTATGTTGCATTCAGTAGAGTGTAATTATGTGGTGTGTAATTATGTGGCACTGAGTGGTATTGTGTTGGCATAGCCAATAGGTCTCGCCTTTGGGACCTTATAAGTGTTTAGCCATGCAACAGTTGATGTTGTTGCACCAAGGATATTGTGCTTCATAACTAAATACTTATAAGGTCCCAAAAGTGAGACCTATTGGCTATGCCAATGCTTGTTTACCTTCTCTGCATTCTTGCCTTCTAATGACAGGCTGTGGCCGATCCGCAACTCTGTGCACCCGGCCAGCAGCTGCCCTCAGCCTCGGGCTACGGCTCAAACAGCGAAGGAATGTGGAGCTGTCCCGAAAGCAGTAGGTGCACAAAAGGCCGCCGTCTCCCAGGCCCCTTTCCTTGGCCAGCCTCCTCCTTCCTCCTGGAGCTCCGTTCCCAATCCCAGTTCACTCTCACCCCAGGCCCACGATGGAGAGTAACCATCATTGCACATAAAACTGGCAGACTTTGCTCCAATCAAAACTCCAGGCATTATCTGCACAAGATGTCATTTTTTATTAACTGCTATTTACAAATATGTCTTTGGCAAGACGTTTATTTTATTTAATAACAGCGTGTGATTGCCTGCATGTGCTGTTTTCTTCTCGTGTGCAGCACCCGTGTTCCAACATCCACATATTTTCATGTTAATACGAAAGCTACCGAGGTCAAGAGAGTTTGCCCTGCCAGGACCTCCAACTGTCTTGTAGAGTACAACCTTTAAAACATTTGCCTTTATACAGTTGGAAGCGTATGTTCTTACATTTAATGCAAAGTATCCTTTCAATTTTGTAGAAGTGGTTTCATCTTTTAGGTCTCGGCTTTGCCAATGCTTGTATTACAAAGGATGCAACAAAGCGGCCACAACAACCTGTTTGTTCCAAATCGCATTTCATATTGGAGCAGTGGGCCTGATTCTTAATGGGATGTTTTTCTACTGCAAGACTTCACTCAGAAAAGCATATTTTGGAGGTGTACTCGCTGCACTTAATTTACAAGTTCTTAGTCTACTTCCTTAAATTTGTGCCCGAAATGCATTTCTTTATTTGCACATGCATAACGTAAGCATACACAAAAGCAACTGAGTGCAAGAATGTGAGTGGCTGAAGGAGGGGGACAATCAAATCACTCTATATACATATGTAATATGTGGGAGTCTAAGGAGAGGTCATGGAAAAGCAATGCACGTAGAGCAGAGCAGTCACAATGTCAGTGTTGACTTACAGGGTCTGTGATACATTGTGAAAGGCATTTGCACAATTATAAATATATTCATTTGTGCAACGAGTTCACTAGTGGCAGCCCATGGCCACCCTTCTACCTTGTCAAGAATAATTCCAGGGGTCAAGGCTCCTCCAGCCATACCCGGCTACACACTTGATCGTTGTGTCACCATGCAGCGCTATATTGACTCCTCTTCCTTTCAGAGGCAGGACTACAATGGTCAAAGCACTGAAAACTGTTTCCAGTGACAACGTCAGTTTATCCTTCCATGCCTCAGTGGCTACATGTTAATTACTACCCAACTAAATGGTGGCCACATGTTCAAACTTTGAGGAACACTAGATTGAGTTAAAGTCTGCAATAACTATCATTTACCTGTAAAGCTTCATACAGATGCTCGCAGTAGGCACAAGGCCGACTTGAGGGCCCTGCGCTGAAGAAGTACAGCGCGTGCTGCCCGCGAGGTCCGCCAGTGAGCATACACCTCTTCCAGTGGTAGAAGGGGAGGGGGAGTAGGACCCGTTCATTCAGGGCCATGTCCTCTGACCTACAATCACGAGTGGCACGTGGGCACGAGTTTCCAAAGCGGCGCGCCCGCGTGAGCAGCTATTGGTGTCTAATTCTATCAGTGGCATTACCGGAAGGAGCGGAACATCAGCCTGCGGTGCCGAGAGGCTAAAAATAAACATTACAAACTAAAGCGAGCCCGGCAAGTCGACTGTTTTACCCAAAGCATCAGCTCGCCGACCCCTTTGGGTATTTATGGCGCAACTGTGTCACCACCACTGAAGACCACATGGTGGCAGGCCAGAAAGACAGCTCAGGAGATTAATGGGCTGCTGCAGAGAAGTGTGCGAAACTCGCATGTCAAGAGGTTTGAACTGCAGCAGCAGACCCTTAGTCGGCCAGCATCCTTCTGAAGTGAATTAAACGAGCCTAAGTGAAATATGCGATTAGTTGTTTAAGACGCCATCATTGATACACCATGGCTAGTTATAGAACGTTGCTAGAAGACATTCAATACACCAAGAATACCAATCTTAGCTAATACGGCGGTTAAAATTCGTATGTCGACAAGTGAACCCGCTTCTTAATGTTATAACAAAGTTATCAAGGATTTTTAATGTTTCAATCAGGTTAAATGTTATTTAAGTGGAACTACGATTTACATTGAGTTCGTGATTTTTTGTGACACACTGAGAGGTTTCTGCAGATATGATGCGGGCTAATTATAGAAACATACCTGAGATTGGTTTTTTTTTGGGGCCTTATAAAACAGTGATTATAAATTCTTGACATGCCCTACTTTTCTGTTAATAAATTACTATACGGATGACGCAACCTTGTGCCATCCTGTTATAGGTGATATACAAGAAGTCAGGACCCTTGGCTGTAAATTTATCCATCGGTGATACTACGGATTGAATAAGTGGCACATCAGCCCCAATCGTAGAAACAGACAAATCCGACATCGGTTGGCAATATTCAGTTCCTTTATATTAGGTAAGCCGGTTTCTGTTTTTGACTTGGAACAGAGGGTATAATACTATCAATATTAATATTATTGATAATAACACTAAATATTTATGGCCTTTTTAGGATCTGGACCCTAATTAAACAACGGTGGCACCAGTATACATACCTACAGAACACATTGTTTTGTACCACAAGGTATTTCATCTTGTTTCTGTTCAATATGACTAATTAGTGTGATTAATACTCGAAAAACTTTTAATTCTTAAATTCCTAATTTTTAATCTTTTTTTGTACATGGTTAGGCCAATTATTGGAAGAGGAGCATAGTATTAAATCTCCCGTCTTCACGATCTTCTACTCACATTGAGGGTAACTACCAGATGTGTTAGTTATATAATACACTAACACTGTCTACAGAATTGTTAGGTAGGTTATAATTCTTGTTTTTGTTAATTTGAAAGTTTCTTATACTGGATTTTACTGCGGTGGTTTTTAACAGGAAACATAAAGTGGCATATTGCAATTGTTTTTTTAAATGTTTTTTCTAATAATAAAATCTTTTTTAAATGTTTTAAATTATTATTGTTATAAAAGAATTGTGGAGCCAATGTGGTATACTAAATATATGTTTTTGATATTGCAGAAAACTGTCCTGAAGAAGGTGTCTATTCCACGTATTCACCGAAACGCTGCGTCGACAACTGTTTTCCTTTAGATTGTGTATTTTATTTGTGCTCTCAATATTATATATCTAACATGATTTTTTTAATAATGAAATGTTTTTATTATATTGTTTTTTATAAATGTATTGAATAAATATTATATGCAAACTTGCTGGTTTTGAAGATATTTTTGTGTGAACTTTGCAATATGGTACTGTAGTGATGTTTTTTTAATTTTGATAATTCTTTAACCACCGTATTAGCTAAGATTGGTATTCTTGGTGTATTGAATGTCTTCTAGCTGCATTTAGGGATTTCTTGACTTCGCACATATTTCCCCTGTCCCTGACTGGATCTTAGGGGACCTCCCTTTTGGTTTACTTAGTTATAGAACGTTGACTGCACTCGACCACGTTACGAGTATTGTGACGTGGTCTAACAATAGGAGTAAGTTTTTTTATTTACTTTGCAAATTACAAAAGCTTCTACACTTTTTGAAATGTCCCCGACTTCATTTGCTTCATTTGTGAATACCTAGCCACGGGACAGGCGGTTCAGGTACTCCCTGTGACACGCCGGGTGCTGGTTTTTGCTACATTGATCCTCCAGCGAAACGTGTTCAATTCAAGTGGCTGAACCCTGAATAAAAGACGCACATCTATAATACAACTAAGAAAGGGGCTCCATAAACCCCCCAGAACACCACAGCACGACATGAGATAGCCAAGCCTGACATACAAAAGCACAGTAAAAGCATAACTGTGCACAGTATAACAGAAAAAGGGTAGATAGAGAACAAACGCACATGAAAGGAACACAGTACAGAACAAGCCCGGAAGTGGTGCGTGCGCGAGCGCGCTTGTGCCCGCCGCGGCGAAAGTGAAAGCGCCGCGTTTGCCCATATGTTTCCAATTAACGCGACTGCGAGACGCGGCGCGATAATTGGAAACATATGGCGCTCATGCTCGATCCCGCCGACCCTAGGCCACAGAACAGAGAAGGCGGGACATGCACCCCCCTTCGGCCAATTGCGTGCTGTCTTTCGTAGAAAGACAGCACGCAAAGCCCAATAGCAAGTGATAAATTCCAAGCACACGCACGAGCGTGTGTTTGGAATTTAAAAGAGCTTACAAAATGCCTCGCAGAGCAGCGCATGCGCGCTGGCTCAGGCGAGACCTAAAAAGTGCTGGTACTCCGTACCGGACAGTACCGGCCCATTTAAAGCACTGCTCTTGGGCACTTCACCCTCTTGGCTGCACCCCACTTGAGCGTGGGGCTCATGATGCTCTGTTTTTGCAGCACTACCTTCTATCTCATCTGCTGGCTGCAGTATCTGAGGCTCCTAATCCCACGCAGGCCACCACTTAACTTAGGGGCTGCAACTCTTCATTCCTACATGCCTCCTGTTTTGGTGCAGAGTGCACTCTAGGGGATGACCAGTCCAAGAAATATTTTGCTGGGGCTCACAGTATATGATGGTGGTTTGCTCTTTCCCCAGATTTTCCCAGCTACAGAGAGGAAACCACCGTTAAGCTATAATTCGTTGTTTGGGAGTGTTTAAAGGAATAGGTTTTGTTTATGCCAGTCTGTGCAAACCACGATTGGCTCGTTTATTTTTCATCCTACAGGTCCTGGGCCACGACCCACTGCAGCGCCATCCGTTCCAGCGTCCCTGAACTTTCAAGAGAAGCGCACCCACTTCCTTCACACACAGAGATGGGAAACCTGTAAGGCCTGCTTGCAAGACATGGACACATCCACTCCTTCAAAGCTGATCTTGGGGCCCATACCTTTGGTGCCAATCTTCGGTTTGCTACATAGCTTTCCCATATGGCACCAGCAGCCCTATACACCTAAACTGGGTGGTACAGAAGTGGGATCATGCCACACTTTCTATACAACTTAAATGAGCTGAAAGAGCCTAGAAATCCGCCATGCGCTGGCCAGATATCTCAAATACTAGATGAGCGGGACTCCAATGTTATATCTTCTACTGAGCAGATGCCTATAGAGCTACACAAGACAGGGATAGAACTATTTTTTAATTTCAAGCGTTTTTATTGAAGATTACATAAAACTTACACTTGAGACTCTAATGTATGGAAGCCAGATTTAGATGTGTTATTTAGCCACCAAAGACATAAAAAAAAAGTTTTGGCAAAGCCACCAGTCCTCACCTCTGAGACCTATTAGCAAATCAAATAGCGCCAAAGCAAGGAGGCAAGCAAGAACAGGAGATAAGTGTGGGTGGGCAGGTGGGGGTGGGGAGGACATAGGTGAGGCAAAACCACGTGGAGCCCATGGGGTGGGCAGCGAAGCACACAAGGGATAGAGCTGGAAAGCACATGTACTCTCATAGAGTGTTTAACGAAAAAGAAAAAAATAGTTCCCAAAAAGGAGGCACTAGTGGAAGCATAGAAGCAGCCATTCACAGTGGTGGTAAACAAGCTATGCTCCAGAGCAGGGACAAAGACAAGCGGGACAGCCTAAAACAAATAAGACCATCAATTAGAAAGCAGGCAAATAGGAGACACAAAACAAAAAGCCAATGGTAACCAATGGGTGGAGAATAGTTTTAGATCAGCTCATGTCATGTCCCTAAAAAGTCTTCACAACCAGACAGTAGAATTCAATGTCCTCCTGGTCCCCAAAAAATAAGTGCCAGTGCCCTTCAACTGCACACAGTAATAAACCAATCCACCCTCCGTACAACAAGAGGAACAATTCTTCAGACCGGAAGCACATTAGGAAAGGGTGCTTCGTTTCTGCTAAGGCTCTGTAATACCAGAGAACAGCTGTGGCGCCTGCTGACCATACAGCCAGTGAAGACACTCTCCTTCCCGTGATATGCGACTCTATGGTAGAAACATGCAAAGCAACAGCAGTCAGACAGTGAGCAGAGACCTGCACACATCACCCTAACAAAATCACAGAAAAGTCCCAGGAAGCCGTGTGAAACGGCATACACTTCACTAAATAACAAGCATTGGCATAGCCAATAGGTCTCGCCTTTGGGACCTTATAAGTGTTTACCCATGCAACAGTTGATGTTGTTGCACCAATGATATTGTGCTGCATAACTAAATACTTATAAGGTCCCAAAGGCGAGACCTATTGGCTAGTTTCCTGAAAACTATCACTCCATTGTTTAGTATTACTGCAGTGCTCTACATTTCGATCCCTTGGTCTAGGGCCTCCAGTGCTGTCGGAGTAATATTGGCTGTAAAATCTGCATTAAAGTTCGGGGAGATATTCACGGCAGTTATCCTCGAAGGATTTACTCCACAAACTGCTCTTTTCCGATGTCTTTCATGTCACTTGCAAGATGAGAGAGCACAGTAATGGAAAGAGACTCCTATGACCTTACTCTACCCTACAAGGAATTTAATTAATTGCAGCCATATGTTGTTTTCATTACATAGCTTCGCTGGTTACTGGTGTGTAACAAAATATTTTTTACATTGTAAATCTAAGGAGAGAAGCTAAACTGTCCTGAACAGCATTGACATGATGTTTTCTAAGGAAAGGAAAAACTAAACTGTTCTGAACAGAGCTCTGTGCAGTTCCAATAAACCTATTCGTAGAAAGAGCAAAAAGGCTGCACTCTAGATGTTCGATTTCATGCACACGTTTCAAGACAAACCAGGACAGCCTTTCTCCCCTCTTGTCTTTAGCAGTGTCACTAGAGGAAGCGAAGGGGAGAAGTTATGGGTGCTGGCGTCATCATGCTGTCACCTTTGCAAATGGTTTCCCCGTGGCACGCGCGCCTGTTTTTAGCCCGGGAGCCCGAAGGGGCCTTTGTAGTGGCGGCTCTGCCGCGTGCTCAGCTGTGGTCTGGCGCTTCACGAATGTCCGCCTCACGAAGATATATATCAGCTGCCGGGGCCCTCTGGTGCCGCTGCATGTGTGTGTGTGGCCGGTGGCTGGGCAGCTGTCAGCGGGAGCTGGCATCCGAAGGCGGAATAAAGATGCAAAGCAGAGGCTGAGGGGGCAGCAGCAGCGCAGCCTTGCCCTTTGATAAGGTATCTGCAGCATTAGACACAGCGGCTTTGGGTGAGCAGGCGGTTCCAGCATGGCGGAGCAGGGCCCCGGACAGGCTGTGGATGCGGTTAGGGTCCGAAGTAGCATCGCATTCACAGATCATGAGTTCATGTTAGGCAGCTGGGCGGGGAATGAGCTTCAAGGCCTCGACTCATCAAAGAAAACAGGCATTGGGGAGCAGTTGTTCTGAGAGGAAAATGCAATGCACTGAAGGCAGACAAATCAAGCTTGGGAAACTATCGTTTTCTTTTTTTAACCAAATGCATTAAACACAGAACATGTTTCTCATGCGCACCCCTAGCAAACAGCAAACAAGTGCGGCCCGCGGCCGCGAAAGTTAAAGTTAACGAGTACTCGTGCATGGCGATCGCGCTAAGGACGCCTGTAGACGGTGAGGGCAATGACTGTTTTGAAGCACACTCGTGCTTGTGGCACCATCCGCCTTCCGGGAGCGAGCAACAGCCAATTAGCATGCACGCCGCTGCTCGCTCCCGCAAGGTGGATGCCGCCACAAGCACGAGTGTGTGCTTGAAAATGAGCAGAGCGACGGCTAAAGGCCCTCCTACGCAGCGCATGTGCGCTGCGTAGGCGAGACCTAAAAAGCAGGGCCTGACTGGGGAACCAAAGTAGTCCTGAGTAAAATGCTGAAACCACCCACCTCCCTTCATCCCCTTGCAAAATCTCCAATGGTGTTATAAAATCTTTGGTGGCCCCCCTGCAAGGAATGGCTAGTGGTCCATTCGCAGTATCCCTACACAAGAGTTCCCAGCAATCTTGTAGAAGGACGTCATCCATGCCACCTGCATCCACATGGCATGAGCAGGAGTTTCTGTGATGCATTTAGCATCAAAGAGCAAACAGCAATTAATGTGGGATCAGCATGCTGTGTATAAAGTTATGTTCATATTTACAACAATAATAATGATCTTTCTTTACAAAATTAAAGTTTAAGGGTGGACGTGTACGCCTCTCGATAATGCTAAATAAAGGAGTATGTTTGTAAGGGATGTGCTGCAAATTAAATCTATCCACAAAAAGGTGAAGACTACGTGTGGGGGGTCATACAGAGTTTGGTGGAGCGAGTTGTACTACTATAAATTGGTGGAATAATTTGGCTGTTCCCCTTTTGATTTGAGACCTCATTCCGAGTGCCCTCTCATTGCACCTGGTAATTCTGCTTCCCAAAGGTATTGAAACCGACTTGAAATGCACTTAGAGCCCCCATAGGGGTCAAGGTTGAAGATGTATTAAGTGATTAATAAAGTATTGGGCTGGCCACACAAATATTGAATACACTAAGTTTCAAAGTATGGGAAGGGAGAGCAGCAACTTGACTGGCTAGTCAAGAGATTTGATTCAGGCCAAGATGCGCCATTATAAAATTGAAAGAAAGAGGCGAGGTGAGGGAGCATCAACTGAATGCCGTGTTAGCCAGTGGTGGCTTGTAATTTAGTCTGCTGGTGCTCGGCCCCCTAATTTTATACCCATCAAAATGTACTGAATATGTACTAGTGTTATTAAATATCATACTATATGATCATAGGCTATCATACTCAATGAACAAGGGTTTCAGTTGCTTGTGTTCCGGTTGGGAGAGGACCTGGCTTGGCGGTTCAGGCTGGACTATTCCTATTGGAGCAGGACAGAGACTGATTTGCATATGGCAGGCTTTACTCTGAGGTGTCATGGTGGACAAACAAACCAGTGGCTGACATTAATTAAAGCATTCCACTCATCACCTTTTTATTTTTACTTCATGGGGTACTTTAAGTGCAACAGGTATGCACAGACAAGGGTCCCAGGCTCACTGTGCCACTGCAATCAAGCTGCACAAGACTGAAGAGCTTCAACTATGGTAAAATCAGTCTTGGTTTGCTAGTGTTCCTGTTCAGATAGGACCTGGCCTGGCAGTTTAGGCTGAATTGTTCCTATTGGAGCAGGACCAAAGCTGATTTCCGGGGTTCGGTCTAATTTGAGGTGGCGTGGGAAAGGGGATCGATGGAGTTCGACCCAAGTAATTACCAGTGGCTGATATAGATTCAAGCATTCCGCTCCTCACTTTTTTGTTTACTTCTGAACAAGCATCCTCCGGCTTGTCACTGGGTGGTGTCCAACTTCATCTGTACACAAATCTGAAAGGGCTCCTGATTTGCTTTAGAAGTCTAACAGTCCAGCTGCACTGATGAAATTTAGCCTGAGAGGTGTCAGTTATAAACCTCCCAGAGTCCAAGTCTGAGTCCTAAGTCAATCACAAGCAGCCGTACACCCTAACCCATGAGTCACCAGCTCGGTGGACTCAGCGACTGTCACTGGCATCCATTCTATGATGAGTGGGAAAGGATGGGTTCATGGAGACGTCATTGTTCATGTTTGATCTAGCGCCCACAAACGTGGTTCTACATGGAGAGGAGGAATAGGCCTGTCAGCATGTTATATGTATGTGACCGCTCAGCCCTCCACAGGGCTTGGTCGCCCCACTCACTGCTGCCGCTCCTGCCTGCCTTGCCGCCTCCTGCCTGGAGATTCCTTCGCTCGCTGCCCGCTGCTCCTGGGACTTTCCCGCTGCTCCTGGGACTTTCCCGCTGCCCGCTGCTCCTGGGACTTTCCCGCTGCTCCTGGGACTTTCCCGCTGCCCGCTGCTCCTGGGACTTCCCGCCACTGCCTCCCTGCGGCCCCGCCCCCCGTGATTCCATTCGCCGCCCCGCTCCCGCCACCCAGCTGCTCCTCCCTCCAGGCTCCTTACTTATGACGCCCCCTGAGCGACCGCGCAGCGGCTCGCGCGCAGCGGGAGCACCGACGGAGCGCCGAAGGTGCGCCAAAGGTAAGCCCGTCTGCGCCCGTCCGCGCCTGGCCCGCGCCCAGCGCCAGGACCCCTGGATCCCACCGATGCAACACTACTCGACGGACCTACGACGCCGCCACCCTCACCGCACTCAATGCCGGCCGGAACCCTGCCTGCTACCGAGCCTCACCGAGAAGCACCCACGGACCCTTCACCTGCCAAGCCTGCCGATTCACCTGCCCCCGGACGTGCACCACCTCCGCCAAGTCGAGCACCAGCAGCAACCACCTGAAATGCATCCTGTTGAACACCCGCTCCGTCCACAGGCACGCCGTGGAACTCTGGGACCTGCTCGACGCAACAGCACCGGACGTCGCCTTCCTCACCGAAACCTGGATGAACGCCTCCTCAGCGCCCGACATCGCCATAGCCATCCCGGACGGATACAAGATCACCCGGAAGGACCGCGTCAACCAGACGGGAGGAGGCATCGCCATCGTACACAAGAACACCATCCGCATCTCGACTAACTCCGACGAGACCTTCACCGCCGCCGAACACCTACACTTCCAGATACACACTGACCCCAAGACCACCCTCCGAGGCACCCTCATCTACAGACCCCCGGGACCACGCACACTATTCAGCGAAGACATCGCAGACTTCATCAGCCCGCACGCCATGCCCTCCGCCGACTACATCCTCCTAGGGGACCTCAACTTCCACCTGGAGAACAACAACGACAGAAACACCACCGCCCTGCTGGACAACCTCGCCAACCTCGGACTCAAGCAACTGGTGAACACGCCCACCCACTACGCCGGCCACACGCTTGACCCCGTCTTCTCTTCCAGCAAGCACATCTCCTTCAGCCACGCCACCGGACTCCACTGGACCGACCACAGCTGCGTCCACTTCAGCTTCAGAAAGACTGCGACCCACCACCACCCGCAACAGGCTCCCCGCCGGAGCTGGAGCAAGATCACCGCCGAGCAGCTCACCGCCTCCCTCAGCCAGAACACACCCACCAACACAACGGACCCAAACGAAGCAGCCAGCAACCTCGCCAAGTGGCTGACCGCCTGCGCCGACGACCTTGCACCACTAAAAAACCCTCCCAGCAGACCCGGAAGCAAGAAAACCCCTTGGTTCACCAACGAACTCAAGGAATCCAAGAAGAACTGCCGCACTCTCGAGAAAGCCTGGCGACTCGACCAGACCACAGACAACAGGACCGCCCTCAAGCACGCCACCCGCAAACACCACCAGCTGATCCGTGCCACCAAGAAGTCGGCACTCAAAGAACGACTGGACAACAACGCCCACGACAGCAAGGAACTTTTCAGCATCGTCAAAGAGTTCTCCAACCCCAGCGCTGGAAACAACGACATCACCCCCTCGCAAGACCTCTGCAACTCACTCGCCGCGTTCTTCCACCGCAAGATCACCGACATACATAACAGCTTCGACGCACAGACCACGCACCCTACCGCCGAACCAACGCCCGCCACCACCACCCTCTGCAACTGGACCCCGATCAGCACCGAAGACACCACCCGCACGATGAACTCCATCCACTCCGGATCACCAACCGACCCCTGCCCACACCACGTCTTCAACAAAGCCGACGCCACCATCGCACCCCATCTCCGGGACATCATCAACTCCTCCTTCCACACCGCCACCTTCCCGGAGAGCTGGAAGCACGCCGAGCTTACCGCCCTCCTGAAGAAACCAACGGCGGACCCCACCGACCTCAAGAACTACCGTCCCATCTCGCTCCTTCCGTTTCCGGCCAAAGTCATCGAGAAGACCGTCAACAGACAGCTTGCCGCCTTCCTCGAGACGAATGGATCCCTCGACCCCTCGCAGTCCGGGTTTCGGGCCAACCACAGCACCGAGACCGCCCTTATCGCAGCCACCGACGACATCAGAACCCTAACCGACAACGGGGAAACAGCAGCCCTCATCCTCTTGGACCTCTCCGCGGCGTTCGACACCGTCTGCCACCGCACCCTAGTGAAGCGCCTCAGCAACATCGGAATCCGAGAGAAAGCACTGGAATGGATCATCTCGTTCCTCGCCGGAAGAACCCAGAGAGTCCGCCTCCCCCGTTCAGATCCGAGGCCACCGAAGTCATCTGCGGCGTTCCACAAGGATCTTCACTCAGTCCAACCCTCTTCAACGTCTACATGAGCCCCCTCGCAGCCATCGCACGCCAACACAACCTCAACATCATCTCCTACGCCGACGACACCCAGCTGATCCTCTCCCTCACCAACGACCCCACCACCGCCAGAGCCAACCTACACGACGGGATGAGAGACGTCGCCGACTGGATGAGGAACAGCCACCTTAAACTGAACTCAGACAAGACGGAAGTCCTCATCCTGGGCTCATCACCCTCCGCCTGGGACGACTCTTGGTGGCCCCCGGCCCTGGGCACCGCGCCCAAGCCAACGGACCACGCACGCAACCTGGGCTTCATCCTGGACTCCTCCCTGTCGATGACCAGACAAGTCAACGCCGTCTCATCTTCGTGCTTCAACACCCTGCGCATGCTCCGCAAGATCTTCAGATGGATCCCCACTGAAACCAGGAAGACCGTCACCCAGGCACTCGTCACCAGCCGACTGGACTATGGGAACACCCTCTACGCCGGAACCACAGCCAAACTTCAAAAAATACTCCAGCGCATCCAGAACGCCTCCGCACGACTCATCCTGGACATCCCCCGACACAGCCACATCACCGGACACCTGAAAGACCTGCACTGGCTCCCCGTCAGCAAGAGAATCACGTTCAGACTCCTCACCCACGCACACAAGGCCCTCCACGACCTGGGCCCCAAGTACCTCAACGACCGCATGACCTTCTACACGCCCACCCGCCAGCTACGATCAACCAGCCACGCCCTCGCCACCGTACCACGCATCCGCAGAGCCACCGCCGGAGGAAGATCCTTCTCCTACCTGGCAGCCAAGACCTGGAACTCCCTCCCCACTCACCTTCGGCGAACCCAGGACCATCTCTCCTTCAGGAAGCAGCTCAAGACCTGGCTGTTCGAGCAGTAACTTACCCCCTCCCCCAGCGCCTTGAGACCCTCCCGGGTGAGTAGCGCGCTCTATAAATGCCGTGATTGATTGATTGGAAAGTAAACCAAACAGCTTAAAATCACACTCTGAATAAATCAGTTGAGTGAGAGAAGATAATGTACAAAGGAAATACTTGGCAATGACGGGGAGTTGGTTCAGATGGTGACAGCTTGGGTATCCCATCAGAGCATTACATTTAAGAAAAACAAGTACACACTATTAAGATTATTACAGATTGGGCCATGCTATTAGTTTTTAGAACCTAATGAGCAATGTGTGCATT
Source organism: Calotriton arnoldi (assembly GCA_963921515.1). Classification (NCBI taxonomy): domain Eukaryota; kingdom Metazoa; phylum Chordata; class Amphibia; order Caudata; family Salamandridae; genus Calotriton; species Calotriton arnoldi. Next base: position 2,565,625 of record CAWUFW010001374.1, on the reverse strand, counting down.
CTTTAAAATGGAAACTTGTTTTTCCAAATGTATTCCTCAACAAAGGGGTAATGCACAGCTTAAGTTATGGATGGAAGGGGCTGAATCGTGACAGAATCAAAGCCAGTACTGGACAGCACTAGGCTGGCTCAAGCCATGATTAGACAGTTTTCCTTAGATACAAAGAGTGGTAAGTAAGTGACACAAGGTAGGGCACCACTGGAGGCCTAAAATCCCAAGTGATTGAGAAAAGGTATAGGTGAGAACTTACTTCTAAGGAAGAAAGATGCTATTTGTGAACCTTAGTTCTAATTCTTAGAGGGTGAATCTGCCTTGGGCCTTGCAACACAGCCCACTATGGAGCCAGAGTTCTGGCATCTCAAATATTATAGGGTTGCCCAGCCATAGGGCACAGGAGGATCATCAGACGGAGGCTGATGCGACCGCTCTGTTTTCTCTGTATTACAGTCAGGGTAGCGAGGAAAGGTCAAAAGGTAACAAGGTAATGTTGTGGTGCTTTTATTGGATAAAAATGCAGTTGTATTAGAACTCTTATTTCACAGGTACTGTGAAATATTGGAAACATTTTATGATTGCTTATACGTAACCAGTTGGAAGAGGAAAGTCTGGAAACAGAAAGAACACTTGAAGAACAGCATGTAGGGAGATCCTGGCCCAGATTTACTAACTACAAAAGTAAGGCAAACCCGGCACAAAGTGTTTTGGAGATATATTATCCATCGCAAACCGGGATTTGTGTTGGAAAGTTCACCAAAGTAATGCAAAGTTGCACTACTTTGTGTTACTTTGCGTCAAGGAGGCATTCCATGGGTGGTACATGGGCATTCCGAGGCAACCATAAATGGGGTTTGACGCAATGCCCTATCTACTCTGTAATTTCTGGGCTAGAGGGCACAAGACACCAAAGTATTGAATAGAAAAGACTTTCTTTATTTTGTTTCTTATTTTGGGAATTAGGTTTACTTGCTTTCCGGATCTTTATTTATATAGTCTCAGTTGTTCAGAATAAACTAATGTCCCGTGGAGAGATGTCACGGGTCTCTTCACGACAGCTCTAGATGCTGGTTCTATCTTCCTCTCTTTTCACAATTAATACCGATGACCCTCAGGAAGATAAAGAGAACCTAAGTTGACTATTCTATACTAGGGATAAATAGATCCATCACCAACACCGTCGTGATTCAACCTTTCTGGGTTGTGTTGTGAGTTGTGTTTCACTTTAAGTGCTCATCAGAGGAAAGCTTGGTTGCAGAGAGGAGGGCACCCCTTTTTCTTCAACCCACCACCTTCACCAACCCCTTAAACAAGTGAAGATAGGGTAATGCAGCACTTGCCTTAAGCCGTGGCCCAAAGGTCGAGCCACAGCAGTCGGGTCCTCATTCTCTCCCAATGCCACACTCGAGTAACCATGCCGTCTTCCCCCTATTGGATGTTTAGGTCTTCTGTTGGTTCTGCTCTCACTGGTTGGGGTTTCTCTTTACTAAAAGTCTCCGCTTGCTGCTTTCCTCCTTCCGTCTTCCACGTCTCCCGCCCTGTGCGATCTCCGACTATATCCACATCGCACAGCTGTTCCGCACTCTCATCAAGTTGTAAACTCCGCTCTTCAAGTGCTGTGAAGTAGGTGCACGTCACTACTGACATTTAGTGCGCTGTCTGTTTGACTCATTGGTTCCTCCTTGTCGGCCATACTAGGATTCTCGGCGGCCGCATCTGGTACTCTGTCACATGCCTACATAAATAGGCAGGGCTATGTGCCAAACCTTATGCCTCCTTGAAGCAGGCGTAATGAAGAGAACTGTTTACATTACTCCTCATTTTTCCATCTTTGCATGTGTGCGGCATTGTACAGCACACATACAATGTGAGAAAAGTCTTAAAGGACAGTTTTTGTACTAGAAGGGTAACCTTCCAGTACACATCTATGCTTTCTAGAACACACACACATCCTGGCACTATGGCACAAAGGTGGGTGCATTAGTGCACAGCAGTCAAAAATGTTTCAGCGGAGAGGGAGAGAAAAAATGCAACATATCTTAGTAGACATCAGCCAATTTTTTCTCTTCCTCTGAAGCATGACAGAGCAGCAACTTTGGCTGTTGTACTCTATGATGTCAAATACTGGTAAATCTGGGCCACTGTATGTGACACCAAAGGTCCAGGTACCCATGAGCCTATATGCTGGTTGCTGTCCATCCTAAAATTAAAGCTGAGCCAGAACATAGGACTGAACGTGGAGAGACAAAATAGTGTCTTTCTAGAGGAAGATGATAATAGGTGCAGCTCCTTTCTGTTTCTCATTAATAAATGGTAATGGAGCTAGTCTGGAAAATCACAGTTAGGTTGAAAATACACAGAGATCAGCCACAATACACACACACACTGATATCTCTCACACACTGACATGCACCAACACAGACACAATCTCAGGCGCCGGCTTTGAGGGACCCTTATTTGGGACTGTGCACTACCTGCCATCCATGTAATCTAAGTTGTATTGAAAAGGCCGAAGGGCTTAACAACAGACACTCATCATGAGCCCCTTCTATTGGAAAAACCCACACATTACTAATTACCATCTACATCCAACTACTTTCCACAGCGCCAAGTGTCCAAGGAATTTGTGAACCTCCGCTGTTAAAAAACTATGTAACATAGGGAAAGCATCAAGGCGGACAGGGAAAAACCCTAATCCTGAACTTGAATTACGAGCTACCCCTCTCACAACACAGATCTACATCAGTTATGATGATAGTGTGTGGGTTGTCTTAAGGAAAATGTTTTCAACCGCCTAATATACACAAACTAGTAGCACAATATAAGGACATAGAACTTGAACAATGGACAAAGATCCTTTAAAATATTACCCAGAACAGAAGCTGTTCTCACATACTTAACACAAAACAAAACAGAATTGATAGTAGTGGCAATAAATTATGAGTTTTCCACTGTGACAATTTTGGAAACCTTCAGAATTAGACCGAATAGTGGCTAGCAGAGAGCACGTGAATCTGAACATTGCTAAATGTTTTATTTTTCCCTATCAGAGTTATTCACACAAAGGCTTTTGAAAAATAATGTTGATTTTCAAAGTGGGGCACATTAGGCTTCTCTAGGCCTGCTTTGCGCTCGGTCTCATCCTGCATACCAACAAAAAGAGAGGGGCCCTCCTATTCCAAAGGGGCAGGGCACCAGCCCGACAATAAGTCAAAAAAGTAATACCCCCTTGGGTAACTTCACAAACCAGCTTTCAATCATTCATACCAAGAACCAACCAATAGCACCAAAAAATAAGATCTAATATATATATATATATATATATATATATATATATATGGTATGTATGTATGTATATATATATATGTGAGCCAAATGACAGATTCATTGTACCTAGATGTATATGATAGTACTAAAACGCTATTTAGACCCAAATCTACATTTACGCCCAATACACCGAGAGATGCATTAGACATATTTTCAGATTTAGTCATTAAAGATTTAAAAGATTTATCTTTAAATTCAAGTAGAGACTTCTTAAAAAATGAGAGTCAGTTTGAAAAAGAATATCAAGCGGTAGTCACCAAAATAAAAAACAGACAAGATATAGTGGTCAGACAGGCCGATAAAGGTGGGAACCTTGTCCTTTGGTCATTAGAAGCATACAACATCGAAGCAATTTCTCAATTGAAGGACAAAAAATGCTATCTTAAGGTCCCACAAAGTAACCTATTTGAGGTTAAACAGAAATACTTAAAAGATTTAGCTAGATGGCGAGGATTAGGACTACTCACACAAACAGAATATTTGTTTTTAAAAGTAGACAATCCAGTATTACCTATCCTATACCTGATCCCCAAAATTCATAAGAATAAAGAAAAACCACCTGGACGGCCGATAATTTCTGCCATTGGTAGTTTATTTGAGCCAACCTCAAGGTATCTTGATTCATTCTTACAAACATATGTACAAGCATTGCCTGCATATATACAGGACACAAGAGACTTCCTGAATAAGATTGATACAATGGGCTGGAAAGAAACATACCTTTTGATTACTTTGGACGTTGTTAGTCTTTATACTAGCATAGCTCACGAAGATGGCCTGCGAGCGATACGTCACTTTCTAAATACAAGACCTATCAATTTATATCAACACACAAACATGCTAGTTGAGATGTGTAGATTGTGCCTGACAAATAGTCACTTCATATTTGGAGGAGATACATACAGGCAGTTACAAGGTACGGCGATGGGCACCTGCTTCGCCCCCAGCTATGCTAATTTGCATATGGGCTGGTGGGAGGAGCAGGTGCTCAAAACCAAATATAGCAAGATATGGGACGACCACATAGTTATGTGGATTCGTTTCATAGATTACCTTTTCATTCTATGGGATGGATCAAAAGAATTGGCAGAAGGGTTCATACAGGATATCAATGACAATGATCTAAATTTGAAATTTACTGAACACATTAGCGAGTCTAGTGTTACATATTTAGATCTTGAAGTATATGTGAAACAAGGAATGATTCATACTCGCACATATAGGAAACCCACTGCTGGGAACACAATCCTGCATGCTCAAAGCTTTCACCCACCACGTTTGAAATTGAGTATCCCATACGCGGAGCATTTGAGAATGAAGCGAAACTGTAGTGAAGGTACTGCCTTACATGAAGCACAAGATGCCTTAACTGAAAGGTTTTTGCAAAGAGGGTACAAACACAATATATTGAAGCAGGCTAAAAACAAAGTTGATAAGACAGAAAGGGATATACTACTGAAATCTGACATAGAGAAAAAAGAAAAGAAAAAGAGCAAAGAAAGTCAGATCAGGATGATCACTGGATACAATGCCTACCAGGCTAAAGTGAGAGATAGCCTGTGCAGGCATTGGTATCTAGTGAAACAAGACCCCATATTACAGGGGAAGATACCACGTAGACCCATGGTGACCTTTAATAAAGCAAAATCTATGAGAAATGACTTATTCAACACTACCCCAGAAATAGTAAGAGGGGGAGGATGGCTAAAGGCCAGTCCTGGCTTTCACAAATGTTTTAAATGTAAAGCATGCAGGTTTGGAAAAAACGAAAAACAAGTCATAACTCCATTGATGAGCAACCCATGGAAAATAAGGTGTTCATTAAACTGTAAAAGTGATTATGTGGTCTATATCATTCAATGTACTTGCCCTAAAGTATATGTTGGTAGCACAATTCATATGATACACGTTCGTATTCTGCAGCATCTCAGGGCGGTAAAGAATAATGATGAAAGCTATGTGGTAGCCCGCCATATTAATGAGGTGCACAAAGGGGATATTAATGATTTATTGTATTTTGCTATTGATCAAGTACAAAAATTGAAAAGAGGTGGAAATAGAGAAGGTAAACTCCGTCAGCTTGAATCAAAATACATAATGCTGTTCAACTAAAAAAATCCATATGGATTAAATGCTGAAGAGGATCTGCATGTCCATTTGACATAAATGAGTTATCCATTGCAGTAAGATTGTTTTTAAGATATATTTTTTAACATAGAACAGAGATTGGAAGACAGACCGGTAAGATCAAGTTATAAGATTGGATTATACATTTTAAACTTCAATAGATGAGGTATTTTAAAGTTGAATTTAAGAACTATCATGAATAATCCACCAAGAACCAATGAAATTTGTAAAAAAGCACTTGCACTTTCAATAGCGAATTTTGCACAAAGAGGGAAGATAGGATTGTAATGTAAGTACTGTAAAGCACTTGCATTTTAATTGAACTAAATTCATCCGTCTTTTCAAGTTCTGTAGTAGATTTGCATTATGAAAGAGGTTACGTGTGTATCTAAATGAGATATACTTTTGGTTTATATTGGCAGATGAAATGGTGGAAAGTGAAAAGAAGAGATTTTCAGAACACCTCTTAAGTTAGTAGAACAAAAAGCAATTCTTATGAGAAATTGATTAATGAAACTTGCACTTGCACTTTATTCGTTTGATGCTGCTGAAGAGAAATTTTTTTGGACTCTTTTACTAATGTATATATATTTATTTTTTAACATCATGATTTTATTACTGATATGACTTTAATGTATAAAATGACGATATGTAATTTATTGCAAAGGTTGCTAAGTTAGTGGGCACCACTTGTGAGAATTAATAAACAAGTGGAGCGCTGTAGAGCATTTGTTCTGAATAACATTGCCTCATCTTGTAATGAGAAATGAGCATTGCACTGAGACGTTATTGTCTAAAGTATTTAAATCAATTGACATGATGTTGGTATTATCATAATTTTTGTACTAATGACAATGATGTAATTGTAGTTTTGTTCGTTTTGAAAAAACATTTGTAAGGAGAAAGTGTACACTTTGAATTTGAAGCAGTAACGTGAGTCTGTCTTCCATAGTCATTCAACAACTGGGTCATGTGATCGCAGTACTCTGTTTAAATAAAGCATTCTGTTTTTTGACGACTGCCAATGTGAACAAGGCAGGTATGCCGAAACGCGTCATAGCGATAATTTCGTAATAAATGGAAGGATGGAATAGCAATGCTTCCCCTGTGTCGGTGTCTGATCTGTACGGAGTTCAGAATTGGTTTGAATATATATATATATATATATATATATATATATATATATATATATATATATATATATATATATATACATACACATACCATTTCCAGATTCGCAGGACTCTCCATAATTGATCATGGGTCACTTTAGAAGATTGAAGGGAAAAACGATAAAGTTCAATTCAATGGTAGTAGTACCATCGGGGCACTATTTAAAAAGAGATAAGAAGAGAATAATTGGGATATTGCGATCTCCCAATGGAACATTGTGCCATGATTGTTCTCAAAACCAACTGTAGAAATTATGTTGTCTTTTTAATAATGGAATCTAGAGTAACACATGAACTAAGAACCGAGATGGCATAGTGGTCATTATGCAGAATGTACTTTACAAGTCACTGTCCGCAAAAGTGAACACTACAACACATGCACTAGCCACTTTAATAATGGAAAATTAACTTTTTCATGATTCTTCTCCTATTAAATTTAGCTTGTTGGCAGAAAAACTGATTTTTTAGAAAGAGAAATCTATTGAAGAGTAATCTGATTTCTTGGTTCTTGTTTTTAGCACAAACAAAAATAATAATGTACCTTACATTTTATGTTATCTAGAGTAACACATGAACCAAGAACCGAGATGGTATAGTGGTCATTATGCAGAATGTACTTTACAAGTCACTGTCCGTAAAAAGTGAACATTATAACACATGCACTAGCCACTTTAACAATGGAAAATTAACCTTTTCATGATTTTTCTTCTTTTAAATTTAGCTTGTTGGCAGAAAAACTGATTTTTTAGAAGAAGAAATCTATTGAAGAGTAATCTGACTTCTTGGTTCTTGTTTTTAGCACAAACAAAAATAATAATGTACTTCCCATCTTATGTCATATGTTTTCAGAATGAAAATGACAACAACTTTTACGATGTTCTAAAATTTCTAACAACTTGCACTCTCTTTTTAAACTCTTGCTCTTTTTGCACATTGCTATATGAACTTATATGTAACTGTTCCAGCCAGAACTGAAATTGTTTGTAAATAATTTGCACATTTTTTAGTCAGGACTGACGTAAGCCTAGTCTTTCTTCTAATAGAAAGAAATGTGGGAAATTGCACTGAGCACTTTAAATGAGACATTCTAGGCTCTGGGACTCTATGGTCCAGTAGAAGGCTGGGAGCCGAAACGCGTAGACCGTCCTCTACCGTTTTGTAATTGCACTATATATATAGATCTGCAGTCCATAACTATGAACTGGCCGAGTGTTCTCTGATGAGATATGGTGCAGGTGTGCCCCACGCTACTTTAGAAGGAGGCTCTTAATAAATAAAAGGAAACTTTGAAATTTGTAACACCGGAGGCATCTGAAGAGGCTACCGCCGAAACGCGTCATGCCAGAGAATTCGAACAAATGATTCCTTGAAGCCCTGCCGTGTCCCCTTGTCTTTTTCGAAGGTGTAGGATATGGTTACGCATTTCCAACAACAGGGACATAGTGATCAGGATTTTAATTGGTTTATTTTAGAAAAAGTCACTATTGGGAGAAGGGGTGGTAACATCAACAACAAGCGTAAAGCTAGAGAGCAATGGTACATTTCTAAGCTGAATACTATAAGAAATGGACTGATTTCAAGGGAAGAATGGGACAGGCTTATCGTATAGCTTCAATAGAATTAGGTTGATACCATAGGTAACCATATTCTGATGTCTTATCTGTACAAACTGAGGACATATCCTCTGACTCCCGAAAATGGAGAAATATAATAAGAAAACCCAATATTAATATTACGTGTGGCTTAGAATATTTTTAGTAATTAGGATTCTTTAATCTATGGAATAGGATGCCGTTTAATACCACTCTAAATTGGCGGGCCGGTAATGACATTAATAGTTAGGTTTGAGGATCCAGGAGATATGTAATCGATATATGGAGAAATGTCTGGCAGATTAATTGTTATTGTATAATGGACATTCTTCAAAGATAAACATATACACAAAAATGGAGAGATATCCGTTACTAGGATTTCTCTAACTTTTCGCTTATGAGATTTCTGAGATAGGAATGGAGGTCGACATCACTCCAAAATGGCGGCCCATTAGCAACAAGAAAATATGGATTTGAAACTCTAGGGAAACCTAATTGACTTGCCGATAGGATATAGTTTTATAATGGGGTTATTTCATCCTTATTTTTATGTATACACAGTGTTCACACAGGATGTTTTATTTAACCGTTTGTGGTATAATTAATTCATAGAACTAACCCAAATACACCATTTCAAAATGGAGGCTGATTAGTTGTGAAGAAATAGCCCTACCTACGGGGGTGTCACATGGTGTAGAGAGTATCTATTTAAATCACACCTGTGTGTTGAATTAACCATTTGCAACATACACGTGGAGGGTCTGTCCCCGATGACAAGCACATCATAGAGGTGAGCTCTATTATTTTTTGCTCACGAATATGCGAGCGAGCCGTTAGGAGCTTAGTAGTGGTTACTCTAAGTTTTTTAGGGATATAATGTCTATATATCCTGTTGTTCAACTTGATATGAAAGATTTAAACATAGGGGGCTAACATAAAACATAACATAAAACAAGATGTGAGTTTCTCATAAAATCTATAGGCAGATTGAGATACTTCCATAGCTGTTATTTATCTTGTATAGTGCCAGGAAGGAAGTTCAAAATCCTGTTTGGAGGTATAGAAAACGCTGCAACAGCGTATGAGCGGTCCGACAATAATGATTGATGAGGGGGGAAATGTGACATCCGGAAAAGAGCTTTTTTATAACTAAGGATGTGAAAAGAAATAGGCAAAATAAGGGACCCCCCACATAGTGTTTGTAGATAATAAGAGGACTTTTTGCTCATTTATTTGAGGAAATAATTATACATCACTATAAAATATGATGATATTTGTTTTCTAGGCTATTTTGGCCCACCTAATTTGATGGAGGTATAAATCTATACGTAAACAAGAAGTGGAAATGTATTATCCCGCTTTAAGCATTTTATATGCAGATTCTTAAAGCTTAAAGAACCCAGGTAACAATTGCTAACAAACATTTTTGCATTGATTTTTATTAAATGAATTATGGACAGACATGAATTAATGGGGCGTATGCCCTTAATTTCAGGTTACTGTCGGGCTCAACCAGGGATATAAAGTATAGGGATAGATACCAACATCAACTGATTTGAGGAGTGGACAATCTAGATTCCCTAATTTTTGGAAAGGAGTCTATATATAAAGAGAAAAGGTATTTTATATCTACATGGAAGGGTTATCTATTTAGTACTTTCCTAATTAAAATGATACTGTGGAATGATAGACTGATGGGTGCTATAGTATGAAAGAGATAATTTATTTAGGAACTTTTAATATCACCAAAATGTAAATACTTTTAACATTGGAATGAAGTAATTTTTGGAAGCGAAGGATATATTAATTTATGTTCATTTTATGTTTCTGTATATTGTTTTGATAGAATAACGTTGTTGGGAGATGTCGTTCTTTCCTGAGGAAGGTGGTCGAGAAACCAATGAATCCACCGAATCTCGACGATGCTAAGAAAATTTGTACACTAGATCACCTAAACATTTGATTGAACGAAAAAATTAGGATAAAAGAAGCTCATTTCGATAAGGGTTTGGTTCAACTAATGATTTATTTGTGATTGGTGTCTGTCTAATGACATATTTTATTGTCTGAAATACTCTCCCGCTAGGTATTAATGTATTGTTAATGAATGTTTTTATGAATGTTTTTATTTTCTTTCTGATGATTGTTCTTGTATTCATTTATGGAATGATCAGTCTGATCTTTTAAATCTTAAATATGCTTGGATAACTTCAATATTCCATGTATAGTGTTTTTAATCAATGTACAACAAATTTTCTATAGAAATAAATAGTTGTTTATATATATATATACATATATATATACATATATATTAGATCTTAGTTTTTGGTGATATTGCTTAGTCCTTGGTAAGAATGATTGAAAGTTGGTTTGTGAAGTTACCCAAGGGGGAATTACTTTTTTGACTTATTGCCTGATCCTGCTGACAACTGGTTTTTTTCCAGCGCTTAGATACACAATTGTTTGTGGGCAGGATCGGACTGGGAACCAAAAGCAGCCATGGCAAATTTGCAAATTTTTACTGACCAGCCCCTGTATGTTGCGCAGCGAGTGAGCCTGACCACTACAAGCGGGGCTTGGGGGCTTCTCCCCCCCAAGAAAATTTGGGAACAAATGGCAAAACTGGTGCATTCTACAACACATTTTTGATTATATATTCAATTGTATTAGCTTTTAAAGCCTAGTAAATGATGACCTTACTGTGCACCAGGATACAGCAACCTTTTTTGGGGCTCTTCTCAATTATTCTCTCACTATCACACTCCACAGTGACTCTCATCTCTCCATAGCCCCTCTCTCACATGTATTTCATTTGTTGTATATCGCCTCTCACACCATTCTCGGGTGGTGGAGCACTTTACATCACACACACATAGAGACAATGAATAATATGTATGCAAGTCAGTGTATAGGAAATGTTACATAGGACAAAGTTGATTATGAGGTGCAGGATGCACATGTCATCCATACTGATAGGCATTTTTAAGAGTTCTTGGCCCGGATAAGCACAAACTCAGGATTCAAAATGTAACACAGTGATTGGCTTTACTAATAAGAATTTATTTCTAATCAAACAAACAGTTTTTAACAACATTAGGATAATGAAAGACTGGGGAAAAACATAATTTTCTAACCTGTTCCATACAGTTTGCATGCATCTCTTTGATGGCAGTTCATAGCTTACTGTCCTATATTACGATTGTAATTTGTGAACTGCACAGTAACAAAAGGATCTCTGTGGCAAAAGCAGTAGCCCACTGAGCTATGCACATAAAATACAGTTCTGTGATCTCTGTGGTACGTGTTCCCTTCAGCAGGCATATTAACCCTCAGAGCTACCTTAGATGAGTCAAAACAGCTACTAGACAAAACTCCGATCTCTCTCCAGCAGGAAAATAGGGTGGTCTCTAAAAGAAGTTTGACCTATGTAATTCAAGGGCATGGCATAACATTTAAACAACATTTCTGTTATTCCCAGTGTGCCACCAAACCAGGATTTTGGCTCCTCTTTTAGCTTCCTGTTATTGCATCCAGATTTTTAACACAACGCCTACCATATACCTAAACCTAGACAAGGCTATTGGTTTTGTCCATGTTTGTTAGCTTGATAAGATAAATAAGTAACAATGATTTTTGGTAAATAATTCATATTGAAAAATTTTCCATTCTGAAATTGTGAGACTGTGAATTAAACATTACTGGGGCATGTGGAAGGGGTAGTGGTCCTCAGAGTCTCTCAGTCACTCCTGTTATGTTCACTCTGTGTTAGACATATACACCGTTTTTCTCTCTGCATCTTCCCATCTGCATATCTCACTCCTCATCTTTCCTTTTCATCACCCTCTTTTCACTCTCCTGCAAGTACTTCCTCGCATCTCCTTCACCTCACAACCCCACAAACACACAACGCACTCACTCACTTATAAGCACTGCATTTCCTTTTATTTTTGCCTCATCAATATTTTGACAACTGTGTACCTCCTTCACACACAATTGCAACTGGAATATGTGCCCATTACTCTGTGCACTCTTCAGAGAGGCCAATGATTGATGTGCATGATTTCTGAACGTCTTTTTGACCCCTCCCCCTCCCTCCCCCCCCCCCCCTCCCTGACAGGCACTGTCAGAAACTCGCTCTGCCTTCAGCCTCAACTGCAGACAGCAGTCTTTGGGGATGCAAGATTAAGAAAAACATGTGAAATATGAACATAAGTAGCTGACATGGATTACATTTTTCTTTTTTCTTTTTTACATTCGTGGTTCAGAAATCGATCAGTCCTTTTTGCAAGTAAAGTTAGGGGCATGAATATAGGGCACAATAGGGACCCATTTTAATGTCTGTTTTTAATTATTACTGGATCTTAGACCCAGTAGGACCCGGCCCTCTTAAAGTCCTGCTAACTATGTTGTAAGGAACACGTTTTAAAGGCGCTTTAAATTACTGCATTCGGTCATTAATGCTGGAAGCCTAAAAAAGCTGCTTTGATTTATTTTAGCTGTCAGCTTAAAAATAGTTGTCTACGGAGGAAGGCTGCATTTATTTTTTAGATTCTCTGGAGAGGCCCTATCCACACTGGCAAAGGGGCCTTGCATGCTCGGACTGAAAAAGAAACCTATAAGTTATTTTGTTCCTCCTCAGAGCATGCTGTACACTGCATCTGCCATAAAGGCACACGTTTACCTGGCTGACAAACTGAGGGGGTCCCCTTCATGAACAGAAGACTGGGGTCTCCCCCACCGTGGTGCTACGGTGGAGTCCTTTACACCCCCGAATCTCTCTTTTTCCATCCATCCATTCTCTCTCTCTCCTCACACACTTCTCACTCTCTTTCTCTCTAATTCCCCCTCCCTCCCTCTCCCCCCCCCCCTCTTGAAACCTTCCCCTCCTGCCGCAATTAAACTCGGGGAGGTGGGGAAAGTGAAGATGTCACCAGGAGCTGCCTGCCCTCTCTGCCCTAAAAACGTGCCTCCAGGGGCTCCAGGCCAGCCCCCCGAGGAAATGCCCGGTGCCATAAAAGGCCTGTCCAGGCTTGATAAATACTCCTTAGCTCTTCACTGTACTTCACACAACACGTGTGCATATATGTTGTACAGGTTGAATGGATTATCCAAATTCGGAATTTGTTTATGAATTTATAGCTCTTTTAAAACTGATTTGAATTTGAAAATAAAATCCGAAATAAAATTTATGAAGAACTTTGTAATATATTACTATAAAAGTATTGTCTGACAGCTAGTAAAATCGGGGCAGGGCGGGTGGCACGGAAGGCTGAATGCCTCTAAGAGCTTGGGAAGAGGCAGTACTCGCAGATAGATATCTTCCCGGCTATTCGTTGTTTCTAAAGCTTAACCGTACAACGTGCCTGAATAATGTGAAGAGAATACCTCTTGAACAATGTTTGGCAGAAGGCTCATGCCGCATACTAAAATGCATGCAACACTGCACCCTGCTGCCCTGTCTTAATTGATGTCGGCAGAGAGCCAAGACAGGGTTGAAAGTTGTGTAACTGCAAATATGTCTCTGCGTGAAACCCAATGTTTACCGTCAAACGACTGAAGCAAAAGAACAATTGATGGACAGAATGCTGAAGGATGTCGAACATTCACCCCAGTACAGAGATCTGGGCTTAAATCTATCGTTTTTTTGCTCCCATTCCAGTTTAAACCCAGCCATATGCAAATCAGTCTTGACACTGGTCCCTATGGGAACAGTACAGCCCGAACTGCCAGGTCAGGTCCTCCCTGGACCAGAAACAAGCATCCTGGGACCGGTTTCGGGGTATCACCACTCATCAACAGGGCTAGCTTGACTCCAGTGGCAAGCACATTGTAGAGCCATTTCTTCTCACCAGCCAGCAGCACATAGCACTACTAATGTTTCACATTGTCCAACAGCAACCAGAACTAAAAGTTCCATGTTGGTTGGAAGCAAACTGCCCTATCAGTATTTCTCTTTGTACGTCATGACAAAGTATTACCAACGTCCCTTGATGGCTGGTACCACACAGCACTACGATCACTTCTCTTTGGCCAACACCAGTTACTAACATGCATTAGACAGGACTCCAATGGTTACAAATCAGCTGGCCGTACATAGCACTATCAATGTGTCTCACTTGAGGGCAACAGAGATCACTAATGTCACCCCTTGAGTGGTAACATACAGCACTACAAGTACATAACACTACCGCAGTCCCTCATAGGCCACCAGAATATAAAACGCCTCAGTGCTACAGCCTTACAGAATGTTTTGTTCAATGGTTTCTGCACTTTGTAGGGAAACGGGCTCATTCATATTCACTGGCAATTTCCTTTTTTTAAACAATTTTATTTAGCAATTTCGAATGAAAACAGTTAACAAGACACATTGCACAGAGTCACCCAAGATAATATATCAGACTCACACCTAATGGAAAGAGCAAATCACTTACATCCGTGCACACAGGAAGCATTAGCTAAAACAGTTACCACCCCGATCCCCACACAGTGCACACAAGAAGCATTAGCTAAAACAATTACCTCCCCGATCCGCACACAGTGTTCACAGTTCAGCAGAGCCGTTGTCTGAGTCTGAAGAAGACATAATATGAAAATCAGGTGCACGTAATGTTCGTGACATCGACATATGGAGACCTCTAGTTTGTTGTAATCGCTTAACGTAGGTGGTGAAGAGTCACCAGGTTGCATCAAATTTGGCCACCTGATCCCGAATAAGAGCAGTCAACTTCTCCATAGCATAGAGAGCCCAACCTTCCCCCACCACATATTTACAGGAGGAGAAAGTGGTTGCTTCCAAAGTTGTGCCACACAAAGCCGTGCTACCAGGAGTAGTTGGGACATAAGGCGGCCCTGAGGAGTTGTTGAGGGAAAAATGCGATCAGACCCTGGATCGCCCATTAAAAACGTCTGGGGCTCGAGGGCAAGGTAGACATTGGTGATGGCCTGCATTATACTCTGTATCTCTACCCAGAAAGACTGAATCACAGGACATGCCCACCAACTATGGAAAAAGGTTCCCCTCTCACCACAGCCCTTCCAACATAGAGCAGAACCCGAGAACATCTTGGCTAAATGAATGGGTGTTAGGTACCAACGAGTCAATATCTTGTAGGCATTCTCTTTATAACAAATACAGATCGATGATCGAGCCGCTCCCTGCCAGCTCGACCCCCCCCAAAGCATCATCTGATAACTGTATCCAAATCCATCTCCCACTGTAACACATAAGCATGCTTCTTAAAGGGAGTCAGCTGCAGCAGATATCGATAAAGCCATGAGATGCCTTTATGACGCATATTATTCAAATTGAGGGATTCTATAGGTGCAACGTCACGTTGACATTCTCGACACGCATAAGGTTTGCTTGCCCAATGAAGTGCCTATGTTAATTTGAAGTCATGTCGGCAGGTAAGGGAAACCCAGCAATCAAGTCTTCCCTCGACCGCAAATCCCCATCATCCAAAAAATCCACAGGAGGGGGGAACGCCCCTGATTCCAGTCTAAGGAACCAGGATCAGTTGCGCCCAGAACAAAATCGGGATTGTGCGCCAGGGGGGTCAGGTGGAATGGGTAAGTGGGGAATGCCCTACACCGACGCACCTCACCCCATAAGACAAAAGCAACAATGTCAAAGGCAACAAGGGAGGAGACTGAACCGGGGAAGACAAGGGCAGCCACAATAACCCTACTAAAGGAGAAGGGGAAAAAGCCTGCTTAACCTGGGGCGGAGTTATGCCACCAAAATGTAAGAGGAAATGTCTGGGTACCCTAAACCACTCTCCGAGATCGACTTGCTCAATGTCACCCCCGATACTCTCAGAGACTTACCCCCCATACAAAAGCTAGCATTTTCGCTCAAATAAGCTTACGTACTGAAGGAGGGAGGGCCAGAGGAAGAGTTTGAAGAACATCCAACAACCTGGGCAGGAAATTTCTAACTTCCCCCATCGATATAAGTCCTTGAAAAAAGCAGTGAGAAGGGGTGGCACATTGCAAGCATACAAATCCTTTGTTCGAGTTGGCAGATAGATCCCTAAGTAGGGGATGGTGGACATCTCCCACTGAAAGCCTGCCTGACTAATGGGGCCCTCCAAATTATGGTGGGGATCGGCAACTCCCATACCCCATGACTTGATTAAATTAACTTTGAAGCCCGACACCTGCGAGAAGGCTTCCAGCTCCTCCATTTGAGCAGGGACCGCAGTACTGGGGTTTGTAATAAAGCGGAGGATTTCATCGGCAAACAAGGCGAGCTTATGCTCGACGCCATCAACCATCAGATCCGCAATCTGGGGGTTGGCTTGTATCTTTTCCACGAATGGTTCCATCATAAGAGCGAATATGGAAGGGGGTAGTGGCATCCTCGACAGGTGCCTCGCGCAAGCTGGATGGGTTGAGAAAAGAAACTGTTGACCTTGAGTTTGGCAATGGGTTTCTGAAAACTAGCCAAAATAAACATTTTCATTTTGGGGCCCAACTAGACTTTATCCAGAACTTTAGTGAGATAGTTCAAATCCACTTTATCAAACGCCTTCTTGGCATCGAGAGAGAGAAGGACCATAAGGCTGTTTTGTCGCTCTGCCACTTTCATGAGGGTCACCTCCAACCGGGTATTATCGTTTGCTTGCCTATTGTGAATGAAGCCCAACTGTGTCGGGGCAACTATAGTCGGGCAAACATAACGGAGGCGAGCAACCAAAATGGAAACGAACAGCTTCACATCACAATTAAAGAGGGCGATAGGCAGATAGGAATGGCATTGCGTGGCAGGCTTACCGGGTTTCAACAAAAGAGTTATATGCGATTCCCCATGGTATCAGTGACCAGCCCGGATGTTAGGAATGAATTAAAGATGCGTATGAGAGACTCGATCAAAAGAGGGGCATAGCTCTTTATAAAGAGTGGCGGTGAAGCCATTGGAGCATGGGGCCTTACTTGAAGGAAGGTTACTAATTGCCGCCCGAACCTCCGTCTCACGGCAAAGGCAACTCTCTTCATCTACCAACTCCCGGATGTGATTACGGGTGGAATGGATGCGTAATGTATGCACTTAGAGTCGGTCCTCCTTGTCCCCTTTTTCATAATATGTTTGGTTAATATAAAGCAATTTTTAAGCCACTGATTTCATCAAGTGATGTTCCAACTCACCCCACAGCTGACGCAAGTCCCGCAAAGTCCTCCGGGACCCCCCGTCTCTGTGGTGTGCCTCTGCCTGTCGTATCTGAGTCTCTATTTCTTATTGGCGGAGCTTATTTGCCCGTTCGAAGGCTGCAGTGTGGGAGATTAGTTCTCCCCTAAACGCCGCGTTACAAAGAGTCGCGGGTGCCACATCCCCTGTGTCATTTTCAGAAAAGTAGTGTTCAATAGTATCTTTAATACGATCATGAAGGGCTGGGTTCCTAAGTACAACTTCATTGAGGACCCATGGCTGGGTGGGCCAGACTAAGGGTCAGCCACACTGGGGCGTGGTCAGAAATAGCCCCAACGCCAATTTTATTATCCAGAAGACAAGGCACTATGGACTGAGATACCAAAAAATAGTTCATTTGTGAGTAAGTTCTGTGAACATTTGAAAAAAATGTATAGTCTCGTTCTCGAGGGTGCTGTCTGCACCAGGCATTGGATAACGTCAGGTCAACTATACCCTGTGTCAAGGCTAGAGGTGGGTGAGGCTCATCTCGCCGAGGATGGGAGTGATCCAAGCCCGAATTCAAGGGAACACAGCAATCCCCTCCCAGCATGATATCACCCCTTTGGAAGTGGGAAACTCTAGGAAAAAGGTCAGAGTAAAAGGTATCTCTATCATTATTGGGACCATGGACAAAGACAATGGACAGTTGCGTTGAGCCGAAGACACTGCGTATGCCCATCTGTCCCTCATGGTCCCTGTATGTGCTATCTAGGGTAAAGGAGAGGTCTCTATGAAGCAAAATGGCCCTCCCCTAAGATTTGCGTGTGTAGCAGGAGTCGAATTGTGTGGGATACCAGTAGAAGCAGAGGCGCTTAGTGTCAGTTCGCAAAATATGCGTTTCTGGGAGAAGCGCCACATCCGCCTTCTTGCGACGTAACCAATTTATTAACGCCCTACGTTTAAGCGGGGTGTTAAGGCCCTGGATATTAAGGGATACAATATGTAGGGAGGTCATAAGTAGTTATGAGTACAAACTCCCCGTGAGTCTATGGAAGAACAATGTATGTATGGCTCTCGCAGACTAGCAAGTTGCGGAGTGCACATATGGGTCGAGAATAAAAACAAAATAACTAATAACATAGCTGGCAATAGCCAGAAATGACAGTCCCCGGCAACGAAAAGGCCGGCGGACGACCCAACTGTAAACAAAAAACTATCAGTTAGAAAAGGCAAAGAGAAAGATATCCAAGCGTGAGCATTAGCAAATACGTGAGCTATTGAAATAGGAAGCAAACAACCATGAAGAAGGGGCGAGCTCACAGTTAAACCCATACAGGCCCCCACTCACATTGATTATAAGAGGAAGCACAAAGGAAATCAGCAATAGGTTAATGAAAAGAAAACAGTTAATCCCCCTCACCTCCTGGCAACACCAGGAGTATCTCCCCACTCAGGATAGTCAAACAGTCAAGGCAGCGCATCATCATCATCAGAAGAATGGGGATGTTGCTCCTTAGCCGCTTGCTTCTTGAGCTTTCAGGCCTTCTTCTTGACCTGGAGTGAAGTCTGAAAGCGCCAGCCAACCATCAACCAATTCTAGGTCCCATGCTCCAACAGATTGATTGTCATCAGATGGAGGGGACAAACCGAGCGCCTCGCGAGCTTCCTGCGGCGTGCGAGCTGCAATCCTTTTATCCTGGTGAGTGAAGTGGAGACGCAGCGGAATGCCCCAGCGATATGAAATCTTGTGGCACTGCAAGTATTGGGTGACATCCTTAAAGGCTTTGCGACGCCCTAACGTGTAAGCTGTAACATCCTGGTTCAGGGATATTGAATCGTCACGAAAGACGATAGGTTCATGCTGGCGTGCGGCCCCCAAGATCTGCTCCTTCTGATGAAAATAGTGAACCCAGGTCAGCGTATCTGGAGACAAATTCTTCTGTTGTTGGAAAGCAGAATACACCCTGGGAGTACGGTGTAGGAGAACCGGAAAATCATCCGGAAGCTGCAAGAGGTGAGCAAATAAAGCCTGAACATGGGATTTCAAATCAGCTGGTGAGAAAGAAGCAGCTAGACCCCAGACGCGATTATTGTTGCGTCTGGAGCGATTCTTCAGGTCGTCTATCTTGTCCTTTAAAGTGAGGTATCCCCTCTCCAGTTTTTCAATATGGCCCGTCCGATCAACATTGTCCAGGATGTGATCCGCTACCGTTGATTCCACTTTGGTCAAGCAGGTGTCCGTCTGACTTCACTGGCAATTTCTGAAAAGATGCCATACTTATTGTACATATGCAACCCCTAAGGCCAACCACACCAAGAGTATTCGGTAAGGACAAATGAAGGTTTGCAGATAAAATCACTCAGAAATCTGTCATTCAGACTTGGCTTGGATATTTTACCAAAGATTTTCGAGTGTGGACATTAGTTTAATTATATTCAGTTCAGGCTCTGTAAAAGGTAATCAGCTTCATTTAGAGTCACAAAAAACTCTAACTTTTAGGACAACTGTCTCCAGCCGACTCTGCCCTATTGGTACCGGTTGGTGGCACACGGGAGGGAGGCGGGCTTGGGAGCCGAACAGAAGTCCGCACCCAGCAACATTTTGAGGGTGGTCGACCAAGGGTAGGCGGTATCTCTCTCGGACCACTCTGGCATGATTCAGACAAGCTCGCTTGGTGCAACAGTGACAAAGGGTGGAGGGGGGTGCCGAGCGTTGAACTGCACACACGGGAGCACTCTCAGCGGCAGCAGAAGGCAGGATGAGGACCGGACAGTGGCCGATGTCTGAACCAGCTGGGAAGAGCAGGAGATGACGCGCTCATGGAGAGTGTACACGCCCGGCGGCTCACGGATTGGTGACAGCATCACAGAAGCTACTGCTCAGCAGGGTTGAGTACAGTGTCTCTGCCCTAGCCATGATGTACTTACGAGTACTGTCATTCAATCGACTCGCCGTATCTTCTTATAATAATTGTACTAGTTCACTTGGGCAGATGGGCTAGTGGTGGCCGGATTGCAGCTGTCCTAGCAGAACACTCATTCAGTACCATATTATCAAGACTTCAACAAGCCCAATCCCCCTTAAAAGGAAGCCCAAAACGAAACTAATATCTTACCAAAAGAATCCCAACTGACCGTCGACATCCAAAATTGCAAAAAGGCTAAAAAATACAAGAATTGGAGTAGGAGGTACGGCGCGGGGGCCAACACTAACACAACTGTGGCATTAAGAGGAGGTGGGAGGGAGGAATGCTATATTAAAATGTAAGCAACTATGGCACCGAAGCTGAACACAGGCAAACAGTGGCAGAGCAGGAAACTAAGAAAAAAACAGTCTCCCAAAGAACAGATAAAGAACCATAGCGTAATGAGACAGTACTTACTCCCTGCTCCGTGAGAGGAACGGAAGAGAAAAAGGAGGGACAAAGAGGCAGGACTGACCACTAGCAAGCAATAATTTTTCAAATGACACTGACATAGACAAATGAAAAGCAATGGCAAGCAATGGGTGGAGTTGAACCCCACACAGCATATAGGTGCACCATGAATGGAGTCAAAACCATATGAGTAAGTCCATCAATTTTCTTTATTGGTCATAGCAGTAAAAAATGGCATCAGTAATCTTGATGTAATGGTTCTCGACCTACGGCAAATGCGCCCGAATGTTTTGCCAGTTTGCCAAGAGGGCACCATGTTTCAGAGCCCAGTCTGCAAACTTTTTTGTTCTGAGAAAACAAATTCCCAAAGCAGGATTTTGTTGTCTCTGAACAAAAAGGAAATGGCCCCAATGCATTAGACAGGGTGACCGGGAGCATTTGCCGTAGGTCGAGAACCATTACATCAAGATTACAAGGTTGGATGAGTTACGTTTGACCCTTATTGTGGGGCACTATCTCGGCTTTCTCCACGTTGATTTCAGTTACACAAAGAAAGTTTTGAATATGCCATAAGATACTTGAAGCCCTGATGAAGTTCCTTCAAAGGAACGAAACGCGTTGGCTGATGCCATTTTTTACTGCTATGACCAATAAAGAAAATTGATGAACTTACTCATATGGTTTTGACTCCATTCCTGGTGCACCTTCCATTTTCAAAGAATTGGCTTTTTCTGGATTCCAGTGGAGCTTAACGGCGGCAGGTTCCGGAAGTGGATGCACAGGACTCTTAATGTTTGTAGATAGAGATTGATGTGCTGAACCTTTGGTCAGCCGCTGTTAGGAGTGTTTTTTGTTTGCCCACACAGCATATACATAGGTTGCTAAGCGACAGCGCAAGCGCTGTCTAGGCTTGACCTAAAAAAGGTAACAGAGGGCAGCAACTAAGGGTACAGAAACAATTGAGGGTAGGCGGGGGTTGGGGAAGCAAACAGACAAGGGTGTGGGATGCGGACGCATACGGACAAAAGATGGTGAAGGAGAAGCAAATGGACAGTGGAGGGGGTGTGGGCCAGGGATGGGGATGCATACAGATAACAGAGAGTGGGGTAACAAACAGGCAATGGAGGTGGGTGGGTGAGTGGGAAAACAAGCAGACAATTGGGTGGGAAAGCAAGAATTGCAACGGAAGGTGGGCGAGTGGGGAGGAAGCAAGAACAGCAACTGAGCGATTGCGGCCAGGGAGAGAAATAGACAGGAGAGAAAGAGGAACACAGAGGGGGGATAAGAAGTACCCAAGGGAGAGAGCTGGAAAACATAGGCACTCTGGAAGAGCGTTTAAACAAAAAGCAAAAAGAGTGCTCGAAAAGCATGCAGTTGAAGGACACAAATAATGAGTCCATGCTCCTAGGAACATAAGAATAGAAAGTCAAGCCTACACAAGCTAATATACAAGAAGCAAGAAAATAAGAGTGACCATAAAGCCAACCAATCATAAGCATTTGGTGGGCTCAAAGGCCACTGTAAGCTGACAATATGCCTCGCAACAGACAATGCATGCGCTGTCTAGTAGGCAAGACCTTATAGTAGGTGGGTATGATGTTTCACATTCTCAACATACTCTTGAATATCAACCCATACAGTCTGTAAACAATATCTGATTACATTTGTGAAACGTCATTGATTACAGACAACCAGGAAATTAAAGGTCAGACCATCTTCATCTGAATCTTATCAGGTTAGCCATTAAGACAAGGGTCCATGTCCTGTCGGAGGAAAGGTGAACAAAACTGAAGCAGTGAATCTATATGATGGGAAATTTAATATTGAACAATGCATCCTGTTGTGTGCTTAATTTGTTAAAAATAAATCATACATTCAGTGGCCAAAAGTGATTTTTTATGTCTGTGTCTTATAAATGCTGGGGTCACTGTAAAATAATGCATCCTAGTTTAGTTTCCAAGTCATGCATCTCTCTTGCACCACCCACACTTTCTGTCTATATTTCACCTCATGAGAGATCATTTTCATCGCTGCTTTCTTTTTGTTATTATTTCCCTATCTATCACTTCCTAAACCTTTGATTCTTTACTGTCTTTCTCTCTCTTGCTCCACATCAAAGATTTTTGGGTTTAATTCATTCCTATTTTATAACCAACATCAACAATTACAAGCATGTACCACATGCTAACAACATATTCTTACATGTAACTTAAGTCTCAGTGCCATTGCTTTAGGTCAAAGTTTGATGAAATAAGTCTCGATCACCAAAAATGAGTGATGGATCCCAGACCGCCATACCCCATCAAAAGTTAGGCATGGGTAATTCTCTGCTGGTAGCCACCAAGACCAGTGGATGGTGGGAAATATGCAACTGGTTCATCATGGTGAGTTATAAAAGTGATAAGAGAAACATTATCAGTTTCCCTATTCAGCTACATTGGGGAATTAGAATTCTGCAGGGTGTGAAGCATTCAATCATGTTTGCACATCAAGAATGCCTTGTGTGTGGAGATGAACTCCTAGAGGCTACAACTGAGATGTAAACTGGGAAGACAACAGGACCCAATTTCAACTAGACATTTTCAACCAATTTGTGTCTAACCTGTCCCCACACCTCTTGACCATAGTTGAAGAAGCCAGATGTGAGGGGGCCTTGCAGAGGGATATGGAGCTCACTATGATCTAAGCGTTACTCAAAGCAGGGAAACCCAATGACCAATGCACATCATAATGCCCAATCTCCCTTATTAACGTTAAGACTGAAATTCTTGGGAAGACTGTGGCTGCTTGATTGGTCAGTGTGATTCATGCTCTTGTGCACCCAGACCAAATGAATTCATACCCAGTTGAAACACGAGGCACTGCATCAGGCGAGTACAGATGGCTGTTGCCAGAATATATGAGATGTCCGGACCATGCACATTGATGCTGATAGATCTTAAAAAAGCCCTTCATTTTAGTATTTTTGTGGTATATTCTAGACAAGATGGTATTTGGCCTCTGATTCCTATTTTATGTTAAGTTGCTACATATCAACTCACAATCTCAAGTATGTTTTACCGTAAACTGGTTTCACCCCCCAACTGAACGTTTCTCGATCGGGAGGGTCAATCGTCAAGGATACCCTTTTTCTCTTTTACTATTTGCATTGACACTAGAGCCGCTTGCAGCATCTGTCTGCTGTTATGGACAAGCGTGGGGGTTCCAATGAGAGGGTGATAACAAAGATCATATATCCTTGTATGCTGATGATATACTCCTTTTTCTACACTGTCCCCTGTGGACAGGATGCTGATTGATAGAAATTCTGTACCTATTGGTGAGGCCTCCGCAGGGCTGAAAGTGAACTGGAGCACATCAGTCTTGGTCTCGATCTGAGAGGATTGCCAGGTCACCACTTGGCAAATCAAGCTGATGAACGAGGCGTGTGAATTTAAATAACTGGGAGTTTACCTTGTACATTATAGGAGAAATAATGCTGGGATCTTAATATCACACCCATATGGAAAGCAATGAGCACGTGGTGTTGGAAGAGACTGCCAATTTTTATTCTGGGAAGGATGGCGTTGTACAAAATGGTCCTGCTTCCTAAGATCCTTTGTCCTTCAAGTCTATCCCTACAAGATACCTCAGTTCTTCCACTGGATGTGTGCATACCACACAACTTTATGTGGCCCAGCAAACAGACAGGAATTGCCTTTGATAAATGTACTCAGCCACTTTACACAGGGGGAAGGGAATGTCAGACAAAAGACTATTACTTGGCCTCCCAGCTCGCAATTGTGAGCAATTGGGCTTTTGGAGACAGGATGTCTGGGCTTTTTGTCTTGATGGAGACCGGTTAAAAACAATAGGAGTTCTGGGTTTTGTATCTGGATCCCCATTCCTGAGGAACTGCCCACTGTAACCAGAGTAGTCTTAGATTGCTAGTATAAAGCTCTGCATTGCATGGAGAGGGATTGCAGACTTATGCATGAAACCACATTATCGCAGGGAATGTAACTGAGGCATTCCATGAGTCTAGAAGGACTTGGCAAGTAAGACCGTATAAGTATCTTCGAACTAGGCGATGTTTGGGAAGAGAAAGGAACCCGGTAGTGTCTTTAGTGAGTACAGGAGGATTTTGAACTCCACAAGTCGCAATTCTGTAGGTACATGCAGCTAACACACACCCTTGAAACCTACTAGAGATTAATATACTCCTGAATTCAAACTGCAAGAGGTGAAACTGGTCATAGGGCAACTAGGTAGAGGGAAAGTCTCAAAGCCATATCAGACATTTGTCTCAATGCTTCAGTTCGGCTTAAGGTGTTAAGAAAAAAATGGGAATGAGATCTGGGCCCCATGTGGGCCTGGACTGGAAGAATTGTCTGATGGCAGCACAAGAGTTAGCAATATCAGCCAGACTACACTTGAACCAACTTTATTACCTCCATAGACTACCCTGAATGATAATGGAAGATGGATAAAGGTCATTCCCCAAACTGAACTAGATCCACTCAACAATCAGAAGTTTATTTTACATGGTATGGCAGTGCTTGTTAATACAGGGTTTTTGCAAGATGTTATCCAGGACTCAGCAGCCCAAGAGGAGAACGCACATCGATGGGAATAGAAGTCCGTCTAGCCAAGAGAGACTTAGCCAATTACAGTAGGGCAGACATTGACCCTCCAAGAAAGGAATCGCTAGGGATTATGGACCCATGTTCTAAACATTACGAGCCCATTTATCGAACCAGGGATTGTCCCCTTAAACTAAAAAAAGGTATGTGAGTCGTGGTGAGATTACTTCTACATTGTCACTACATAGGATGTTGAGAAGTACCCGAGGCAAGGGATTGAGGGGTGGTTTGGTATTTTGCTTTCATTTGTGAAAAATGGTGTGATATGATGTCATGTATCTCTACCACATGGTTAAAATCACTAAAAAGAGTTTATAAAAAGTAATGTCTATTGATAGGAGTGGAAAACAGATTTATTCGAGCTGCCTATATAGTTATTATTTTGAGCGTTTGTACCACAATATGGTGTCTCTTCTGTCTCTGTAGAAAGTTTAAGATTAGTGCTTTCCACTTTAAAAAATATTTGGTGCCTGAGGAATATTTGGGGCGTTACAGCTTCTTTTGCCACTTTATGGATTATAGAGTTGTCTTCATATTTAGGAATACTGAGCGTGGATGGATTTTGAAAAAAAATCCTTACTTTTTGCCTGCTGAGACTACCCATGAAATGCCTGAGATGTTCAATGCAGAAAGCAAGGTGATGCCAGATCTGAAATTCAGAATGGACATGGTTTTAAGCAAAAAGGCTCGCGCAACCGACAGAATATAGCGTACTAGCCATTGCTGTCAGATGATGTTCAGACCCCAAAAGAACATCATAGTCTGGCTAGAGAAGTGGCTATGTGACTGACGACAACCTGCTGGCTCGGACTCTAGTGTGCACCTTGAGATCTTGGTTTATCAGATATGTTTCTAAATTTGGCTGATAGGGTAGGATCATTCCAGGCTTTACAAAGCATGACAATAGTCACTGAAGAAAGCTTTTATGTTCTATTTTAGTGTGAACTGTTGGAAAACATCTTTTAGGCGAGCTGATGTATTTGCTACAAACTTTGTAAAATCTGCAGAAATGCCATAAGGCCCAGGATCTTGTAATGTTAAAGGTGATCTTTAGCTGTTTCGATTAGCCATTTTACCTTAGTTTTGTCAGCTTCAGGGGAGAGTTGGGATATCAAACTCTAAGAAATGCTTTAATAGCATTGGATTTAGGGGTTTCTGAGCTATTTGATTTAGCAGATGCAGTGTGAAATTCTTCGGCACTACCTTTACCTATGGGTTTCAGTTCTTCATCTGCACCTTGAATCGTGGGTATTTGATTCAAATTGTTTGTATTACATATAATTACTTAGCAAATAGTATGCTTATATTGATTGAGTTTACCTATGTCAGGGCTTTCTCATGAATGTTTTAGTGAAAAACTACCCCATCCTCACATGTCACTCCCTCTGCCTTTTTTCTAGCAGCTGCAGGTTCATAGGCAGCGGTTTGGGGTCCTCCCATTGCTTTTGGGGAAGGGCAGCCAAATCAGACAAAAAAAGGATTTCTCTCGTTCCTTTCTAGGTTAGCCTCCCCCGTTTATTAGGTCGAGCCTGGGCAGCGCATGCGCTGCTGTGCGAGGCATGCTGTATTGGAGTATGTACTTGAAGCCCCGCCTACTCTCCGCCTATATTTGTCATTGGCTTGTGTCATTGTCCTTTGTAAATGATGGCTTCTGATTCGTTAATAGGCTTGTTAGTCCCTCCTTAGTACTGCTTTGTCTTCATTTGTAACCTCCCATGAGGACTGGCCCTTTTACTTCGGTTGTTACACATACGTCTTATTTAGTCTGTAGCTCTATTTTCTTTCATGAGTTTCTCCTACTGCAGGCAGTACCTGCCTTCCTGCAACATTCAGCGTGTCATGCACGCTTTCACGGGGTTCTTTTACAAAAAAAAGCATTTGTTTGTCAACTTGACTAACAAATTCCTTTTTTGGTAAAAGCACCCCATACCGCGCTTTCACTTTAATAGCAGCCGCGGACCTTTCTTTAGACACGGCTTGTAGTGTAGCTCCTATTTCCCTAATAGGCTCTGCGCATTGGAATAATATCCCCTATAGGTTTGACATAGGACTAAGGTCAGTATGTCCCTATCGAGTATATTAAACTTAATTACTTGTGCCAGCTAGCTCAGAGGCCACTAGAAACTCCTTGTCAAACAAGAAGGGAGTAGTTTCTGGCAGCCGCAAAACATGACCACTTTGTTTCCCTTTAGAATCAGAACGTGTCCCAGAGTCGTGGAAACAATAGATAACTATTTCACTCAGCTCAATCGTGCATACTTAGTTTTCCTCAAAGTTACACAGAAAGAATAGACGGGCGTTTCAATAAAAGATTTATTGAACAGTCTTGTTTCTGGTGTAAGTTAAATGTGCTGTTATGATCACAAGACAGTATGCAAGATAAATAATGTACAGCGTAAGCAGTAGAAATAAATAATACTGCGCTAGCATGATCTTTAGTAGATATTCATTTACATAAATAACACAGACTAAAAATGCGAGTACTCATACGATGCGTTGCTAAGCTAGTTCTACCCCAATGTACCTAACCTAACCTAGGTGTAGGGAGAGGTATGAAGTAGGTGAAGTATTCCTTACTATGGTATACTAAGAGTATGTTAAGTCTAGTATGCCTAGTATGCCAAGAGTACCTCTAGGTTCTAGTCAGCTCCATACCTTGAGAATGAGAGAGGTAGGTATCTCTTGCCAGACTCGAGCTCCAACACCCCGCGAGGGAAGTCAGATCACTGGAAGCTGGACTCTCTGCGTGCAGGGATGACAGCGCCTTCTCAGTGCGTCAGGCCGGGAAACGGGCTCCTCTGAAGTCGAGGTCTCCTCTGATTTACAGGGGCTAGGGAAGGTATATTTATACCTGAGAGGTACCTTAGAATGTTAGCATTGACGTGGATCGGACAGTGGAATACGTCATGAATGAACGCCTAAGGTATAACGGTTCATGCATAATAAATGAGTCCTTGAAGAAATCAATAGTCCTGTGCTAGGGAAACTCCCGAAGCCTAAGGGTCTGTTCTTCAAGAACTCGTTGTGACGTTAGGGTGGACGGATGTCTGAGACCATGCCTGTATTTGGAGTGCACGGTTTAATGCCTAAATAAGGACTGGGATTTTATGCCTATATAAGGACATGACGAATTGTGCCTATATAAGGACATGATACAGGAAAACCTATATACGGACACCCTAAGAGGAATACAACACCCACTCCACTTTCGTGTGTACGATAATACTAAAATGCTAAACATTTAAAAATGCTAAACATTAAATGGAGTACCGCATATTGCTAAAATATTTCTTAAAACCGTTTAAAAAGGCATTTAAAAAACCCATTAGAATGCAAAAGGTACTGTACATTTTAAGCATTGCTTTTCATTTCCGGCATATATTTTAAAATAAAATGCAATATGAATGAAAGAAGCAGTAATATATACATGTGACAAAAAAATGATCGATAAGTTTGTTCAAAATCAAAGTCATTTCACGTCATGGAAATTAATAAACTGTTTTAGACACACAAGATGACTAAGTGTCCGTGGAAGTACCGCGAAGTCTGTACTATAAGGCTAGTTCTACTTCAAGCAGAGTGAATTGCCATTTTAGTTCGAAAAATGGGAAAAAGTTCAATTTGGGAAGAGTTCCAAGTTTTTGAATTATGAAGGCCAAATTGTTACTGCATCTCTGGAACACTGTGGGCTGAATCAGAGTCAGTTTACGGGTCTGGTGTAAACATGAGATCATCTATTTCCGTAGACAAAACATCGTCCACTGAAGTTGGTGTCAGTTGGAACACCTCGTGTAGTAGATTAATTGCACAGAGATGTGAAGCATCGCTTTCAGCATAGGTTGCCGCAGCAATGTTCGCGTCCGTTGTTACCTGTGTGCCTGTAGATCTTTCTCGTACCTCAGCAGCAGCCGGAAGCGTCTGTGAGATCTCAATGAATGCTGACATCAGGATTGGTAGCCTCTGGGGACAACACAGAGCATGGGCCGTTATCGGGACCAGCAGAGTATCGACATCCGTTGGCGTAGCTGATGGAAATGTTAGACAGGTGTCCAACACGCATTCTTCACCGCATAGCAGGCATCGTAGAACAGGTAAGATGCAATCTTGCCAGATTGGTCTGAATGACAGGAACCACGTGGTATTAAGGTCCCGTAGACGAGTCATGCCCAATAGCTGTACTATTCGCTCACTGCACTTTCGTTCAAGGAGAACTTTCTCCATTTCGCTCGGAGTGATGTCTGCGAATAGGCTGGCCATAGCGTAATAGCAGGAAGAGAAATAGAATTCCGGCAACAAGTGCTAGAATTAATGGTATGCCACCAAACACCGAATGTGCAAAGTTCGGGATGATTCCGAGTATTGCCTGGAAAGGTGCTAACAGACCGGAGCAGATGCTCTTAAATACATGTACAATTCCGGTGGTATCAGACATGTTAAAGATACGTCCTATCATTTCTACGAAATGTATAGGGCAGTTTGTACGTATTAAAGTCTGTATCTCAGCCGAAGTCCTTGCTACTTGTAGATCATAGGTTTCTTTGGCCGAGGTCAAAGGCACTGTTTGCTGTAAAAGCATGGCTTTCATTCTGCTCAAAGTATCAAATCTTATAAAAGAGACGTTCAGCGAAGGCCATAGAGGCGACTCCCTGACTGTGTCTATTGGGGCAAACAATACTTGCATACAGCAAGTGACCCTGGAGTTGACCGTTACTAGATATGGGATGCCTGGCAACATGCCGCAGCAACTCTGATCATTCAACATGAGGTAACTCCCATTAGAAAGTTGTCCAAACGTTGGATTAACCACAGCAGCTGGTGTACCCTGCTGATGGCAAGACAAATTTGCCACAGAACCATTACAAGCCCCGTGTAAAGAAATGTCCTGACATATAAGTGAACCGCTCAGTGCACGTTTACAGTGTGTACCGCTCAAAAACACTTCACGATCCCCACTCCAACATCTATATGTATACGGTAAATCCCAAGATGTCTTAATGTATTCCTTACCCAACCTTTCATATTTGCCTGCTTGCATTTGTCTGAGGCAATACTGAAACTGAAAAGTAGTCACAGGTAATGTTATTTTGCCATGAATGAGCCATTCTGTAGCTGGTTTTTCTGCCACTGTGAATGGTAATTTTTCCAGTTTTTCAATGCTCAGCACTGTATACTTTGCTCCTCTTTGTGCCAGTTCGATCTGTTTATCAGTTAGATTGTATTCTGCAAACAGAGCTGACGTGTTGATGAAACGCCAAGGCACATAGCCCGCACGCAAAGATTGCAGCGTCCAGCTTAATAACACAATAGAACGTAATTGAGATTGGCCTTGCTGTAACATCGCCAAATCTTGTTCTAGTATGTCGATAGCAGAGGATACAATGCCATCCAATGAATATATTCTGGAGGACAAAGTTGTTAACCCATTGTCGACCACAGAGAGGGTTTTCTCTAAATTAATACGATCAAGTTCACGTATTCGTTCTGCGGCCTCCATCTGTGACACTTTCCATGCTTCATTATAGGCAGCATAAATGCCGGCATATATGAAACGTTTTTGACGCGGTTTTCTTGGTCCAAGCAAGAATTCCCTAAGGTCTGCGTCTTCTGCAAGTAAGGATAAGTGTTGTTTCACATCCTGTAGTGTAGATTTCTGCAGCCAATCGAGGCATAATTTACCTACACTGTATGTTGTTACTACCCCCGGATGCTGTCTTTGGACGTATCTTGGGTCTGGCCTATGAATAGTAAAGCCCTGAGTTTTATTCAGGAATCTTTCCTGACAGTTGTTCGTGTCTGTGGGCCAGATCAACCATTTTTTCCAATCAGGATTAGATCTGTTGAGTTGTAGTATATTGTCAACTGTCACCGCTGCCTGTGTATCATTATTACTGGCAGGTGTTGGTACAGAAGGTGTTTTCATCTCTTTGATCTTGGCTAGTCCAAGACAAGATGTTTGTTGGACAGTTTCATTCAAAAACATTATTTGTTCAGGGATGATACAGGCTCTAAATAAAGCTTCTATTCCCTGCACTTGCCAATCTTTAGTACCCCAGACAGTTTTTGTGTCTATTGTGTCTTTCCATAAGTCGAAACCCTGTCTAGACAGTTGGGCAATAAATGCTGCAGAGTAAATCTGTTTTGTATTAGTTAACATAATTTTCAGTCCTGTTTTGTTTACATTTTTGTAGTAAAACGTTTCTGGATCAGATGTATTGTACCCTGAAAAATATGGAAACTTGTTAGCAAATGTTTTTGAACTACCTTGTGGTGGTGTAGGACAATGCTCCCATTGGTTAAACATAAACACATTTCTTGGGTATGCAGATTTATGCAAATAATGATGACCATAGTGGTTATAACAATACAGTTGTTCATAGTCTGATGAACCCTCTAAATATTCATTTTTAGAAAATGCAGCAGATTTTTCTAGGTCAAACATTATGTCATTAACAGTCTCAAAGTCCCAATCATCAGAGTAGGTACTGGACGAAATTAGATCACTTAGTGAAATTTTAAACAAATGTGGAATGTTCAATTGTTCCGTCGGGCCGAAGATATCAAAATCTGTTTTGTCCCACACTATACCATCCTGTATAGGAACGGCTGTGATGTTCACTGATGACAAGTCTCTTGCTTCACGATGGGAAGATTTATGAGGTTTCAAAAGTACGTTCACGTCTTTTCCTTCAATATTCACATGGATGTATCTGCCACTTATAAGCATGCTCACAGTTGTAACCAAAGCTAGCCAGAGCAGGAAAACAAAAAGTCCAGATGTAATCCAGAGTTCAATCCATGGGGAAACCAGATAAGTCTTTTTCAGAAAGTGAAGAAAGTCTTGTACTTGCTGCTTGAATTTCAATGATGCTGGCGTCGTTTCAGGTTCACTCGGATCTTCTGAGAACGTATCAAAGTTAATGAAATAGCCAGAAGCAGTTCTGTCAATTGTTGGAATTGCATCAGGATTTGTAGAAATCGCTGGAACCAGTTGATCACTTGCTACATTGGTGTAGACAGGTGTATTTGGATGAACTGTTACTTGGTTTTCAAGAGGGATGAGTTCCATAGCATTGTTGCTTAGTCCTTCATCTGTTACAGCTGAATTCTCGATGGTTATCAGTCTTTCAGTCTGAACCTCTTGGATAGTAGCGAGAGGAGTGCGTCTGCTACTAGGTCGGAGTCCACGTGGTCTACTATTTAGTATTGGCCACATACTGTGGTTTGATGAGGTCGATGGACACAAATCTTTTCTCCTTTCTTCCAGCAAGGGGCGGCAGAAGTACTGTTCTTGTTCCTTGAACTGCTAGGACAGGTACTGGTTGTCTGTAAGAAGGTCCAAATTCCTTCTTGTCCGCAATTTTTTCTCTGACTAGATCCCCAACTTTTGGAATCCAGACAGGCCTTGCTGGGACCGCCGGTTTTTCCCCAGTGGTGGTTGGCTGTAGGAATACGTTGCTTTGTTTCGTTCTTAACTCATTCAGTTCCTGTAAAACAGCCAAACGATCTTTGATATCAAATGTTTTATTTTCCACCACTGTGCCTACGTTATCGAGATCTGGTACCCACATTCTTGTCCCAAATAGGACCTCATATGGAGTGACCCCCTAGAGAACTTCTTGGCAGATTGTTTAATGAGCGCTGGACCCCATAAAGATGTTTGACCCACCCATCACCCGAACCTAATACCCTAGCTGTTATAGACTGCTTTATGTCCCGGTTTTTCCTTTCCACAACCGAATTTCCCTCAGGATGGAATGGAGAGGAGTACCGCAATGCAACGCCCAGACTGGCCATGGCTTCTTTGTAAGCCCGAGAGCTAAACGCAGGGCCCTGGTCAGAATGTAGCGTGCCTATTGCGTATGTGCCGATAAAGACTCGCAAATCTTTTATAACAGTTCGAGCGTCAGCCGAGCGCTGAGGCCATATCCATAGGAACCTTGATTCAGTATTTGTGGGATTGCCCTTGTCCAGTAGGACGCAGGCGCGTAGATAGTCTAATGCTGTCTAACAGTGGTGTCTGTACTGGGTTGCCGCATTCGCAGCATGGTGTCTGGTGGCTCTCTCGCTGTAATTTACAGTCTAAACAGTTGTTGATGAATATGTGAATTTCTGTATTCATTCCAGGCCACCAGTACATCTCTTTTAACGTCAAAATTGTTTTAGAGATCCCTTGATGTGACAGACCCTCCCCAAATGTGTTTCATAAATCAAGGCTGCTCTACGTTCCATGTTTGGAATTACCCTATCCCCCACTCCAGGGATTCGAGCAAAAGGAACGTTGTTCGCATCAATTACATAAGAGTACTTGAGTGGAAACTTTTTTGGTAACGCTGCACTGCTGCCCTTGCTTGAAGCATTGACAGCCAACATTATCTCACCGTCTATTTTCGTTTTTGAACGAGTGATCGCAGCTACGGAAGTCGTCTGAACAGCCCCCTTTGCGGCTTCGTCAGCCAATGAATTCCCTGCAACGTGAACGCCATCACGTTGATGACTCAGTGTGTGGATCACGTGAGCCTTTGGTAGTTCGTTTTTCAACTGAACTACTTGTTCCCAAAGCGTTTTGTGCTTTATTGTGCCACCTTTCGCATCTTTGAAACCATTTTCAAGCCAGTTTTGTATATAGTCATTATACGACTGAACACAGTAAAAGGAATCGCACACTATCAGTGTGGGGAATTCTCGATCTGTACTTTCAAGTGCCAGTTTGAATGCTTGTAGTTCAGCTCGCTGAGCTGTACAATCTCCTAGAGATTGAGTTTTTGTGACCATAGGTCTGAAGATGCCATCTCGCATGCGACCTTTAACGATTGCACATGCTGCACTGTAAGCTTGCTTACTCCCTGTTGCGGGTTGTGCGGATCCGTCAGTGTAAATTATGAATTCGTACTGATCGAGAGGCAGAATCTCAGTGGGCAGAGGACATTGTTGTTCATATTGCAGGAATGCTTGTGTTTTTAAATCTGGATCAAAAACATATTCAACATCTGTTGCAGCAAGAGAATTAACCCATTGTATCCATCTTGGATGTAATGCTTTGGCATTTGGAATGCTTGCTTTTGTGACCGCTTCTAAAGCTGGTACTGGGGTTACGACAATAATGCGTTTCCCTTGGGCTAAGGCTCTTTCTTTTGCTACAGCGGTTTGAACTGCTGTCAGAATTTTTTCAGTTGAACTGAAGCGCATTTCCGCTTGTGTGTACAAATGCGATTTGTATGCAATTGGTATTTTCTCACCCTCATTGAAGGTTAAGTAGGTGAATCCGCATTGACCCGAAATTATTCGGATCACCAAATTGCGTTGACTTACGCGTGTTTGTAAGTGATTTGTTGCTAACATGTTAGCCTGGAGTGAACGCAAGATTTCTGTGTGTTCGTTTGTCCAATTTTTGATTGAAAAATCAGGTTTGATTAATGCGTAGAGAGGTTTAACCCTTTCTGCGTAATTTAGAATGTATGTTCTTCCAAAGTTTAGGAAACCCAGAATGGATTGTAAGTTTTTAGCGTTTTTGGAGGTTGGAGCAGCGCACATTTCTCTAGAAAGTTAGCTGCCAAGCTCTTGCCTTCACTTGAAAGCTCATATCCTAGAAATAGGACATTGAGATGGGCAATTCTGGACTTTTGAAGTTGAATTTGTAGCCCTCAGAGGCGAAGCCCAGTATAATGGTATTCACCCTGTTCAAGTGTTTTTCCAGGTCATCGTCTGTCAGATAGATGTCATCGACATATGACAATGCCTCATTGTCATAAATTTGTAGTAACTCTGTTACCCTCGCTGAGAATAACCCCGGGCTGTTCTTGAACCCTTGTGGGAGTCGACAAAAGTGACGCTGGGTCCCCATTATGGAGAATGCTGTTAAGTACCTGCTTTCAGGTGCTATGTTTTGACAAAAGAAACCATTTGAGATGTCTAATGTTGTTTTATATTTTTTACGCACAATGTTATTCATTAATGCTGTGCTATGTGCATTTTGCACTGCAAATGTTTTAGAACAAGTGTTTAAGTGTCTGTAATCCAAAACTAGACGATATGTTTTGTCTGGTTTGGAGACAGGAAACAAAGGATTGTTCATTGAGGAGGTGCATGTTTCAATCACCCCTTGGTATTCAAGTTGATCTAAGATCTCCCTGACCTGTTTTTTAGCTTCTTGCTTTATTGGGTATTGTCTTTGTGCAGTTGGTTCATGTTTTAGATGTATTTTATGGTGAGGTGAGTCCTCATCCCATCCTACATGATTATAAAAATGATTATATAAATGCTGGGGCCTGGGCTACTGCCCATTTCCTGGCATATGTATATTTTAGGTGAATTGGAATATGGTTGGAGAAGGCAGGCATAATAATGTCCTCGCCGTGTGGGCACTCCCTGACAAATTGTGGTGGCCAGTCTTGTTCTGCTAGAAGTATGTCATAGCCCCTTGATAGTCTTTCCCAAAAAAGTGCTTTCACCTGTCTAGGTTTGTCTCCCTCCATCCGGAGTGTTATTTCATATAACGTTTGTGGAGTACTAACCCTGGTGTCTACAGTCTCAACTGTAATGTACTCATTCAAGTCCACTATCTCCAGAAGTTCCTTCAGGTTCTAGCGAGCTATTGTGACTTCTGCTGCACTGTCCAGCATTGTCTGAGCCCATTCTCCGTTCTTGAGTTGTGTTCTCAGTATTCTCGGCATGTCTGATCTTTAGACCTGCTACTTTCTTTTTGGAGAATTGAGGTTTTGTTTTATTTCTCGGAGCGTGTTTGTCGTCTTTTGATTTCACGCGTTCTTCTCTATGTTCTGACCGTCCTCTTCTTTCCGAAGTCTGTGATGAGATCTGAAAGGGACGAGAGGAACGTGTATCAGTATCTTGATACCTGTCAGGTTTTCTCAAATTATCCCTATTCCTGAGGTTATACCTCCTTTCAGAGGGCTCCTTTTGAGGAGACCTACCTCGGGATTGAGAACGTTTCATGTTTGAATTTTGTTTGTTAGTCTCCCACTTCTTTTTGGAAGATGTAGGAGTTTGTTTAATAGAGTCCTTCTCAGGACTTTCAGATAGTTTCGGCTTCACTGGTCTTCCACCCAAACTATCTCTGCCTAATTCTGCATAAGATTGTTCTATAATTCTCGGTAGCTCAGTTTGATGTTCTGTAACATTAAATTCCCTTAATTTTTGGCGGATCGCCACTGCTGCTGCCTCCCCTTTAATATTAGATAATATTATTGTTGAGACCTGGTCGAAATTTTTCAGTAATTTCATACCTAAATTTAGAGCAGGCTCTGCCCCGTATTCGTTTTGAATTTGTTTCAGGACATCTGGTATTACCGCAATTGACGGAATGCCATGTGTTTTAGTGTAGATGGCAGCAAAGACTGAGCCCCAAGTGGTGCAGTCTTCCAGTTGTGGTGTGATCCCCATCGGTAAACTGATGGTTAGGATTCTGTGTTTCTCATACGGGCTAGTATTTGGAAATACTGCTTCGATTTGAGTAATTATTTTTTGAGCTATCCAGAATGGAATTTGCTCACGTTTTGTGGGCATTTTACCCATGACTGCGTATAGAGTCTGTGGTGTAATTTTTAGTGTATTCCCCTGGTGAGGAGTTTGATTTGGAAGTGTCAATGGTGGTTGGACTGTGAAAGTCCGCATGACATATTGGACCAATTGTCTGTATATTTTTATTAACTCTGTAAGTTGAGTAAGTAGTTCCTCGTCTGACATTTCTTCAATGTCGGGATGAGGTGTATACCCGGCTAGAATCGGCCATGTTGCTCCTGGTCTACCTAGTGGACCGAGCCTGGTAATGTTTCTGTGATGTTTTAGGGCGCCTTTAAACCAGAGCTGATGCTCTTGGTATGTTAATGGAATTTCTATATCCTCGAAAGGAATGTATTCCTCTGGTGGTTCATCTTCTTTGTAGAAGTGAAACATGTGTGTTACTGGATTGGATTCAGGAAATATTACCCATGAATAGAATACCTCTGTCTGAAAGGATTCGTGTGTCTCTATCACGAAAACTGCTCTACCGCCTCTTGGTGGTAGGCCATGTTTTATAAGTTTTAGAGTGATGGCTCTTCTTAAGTTTGGATGGATGTCTATAACACCCTCCTCGGTTTCATTTAAACCGGTAAAGTTAAAAACTGCTGCTTGGGCTGGCTGATCCGCAGCTCCACCGTTTCCGGTCTCAGTGTCGGAGCCAGGCATTTTGTTGTTTGAAAAATGTAGAACAAGTTTCAAGGAAACAAAGATAAGGTGCACAATATTTTGGAACACTGTATCCTTCAACGTTGAGCAAACCAAACAGCTAATATATAGGGTACTGCCCTATGTAGCCGTGGTGGATACTTAACCCTGCCCACTCCAGACGTCTTTTGGAGTATATGGGTAGGGGTCTCTGAGAGAAAAAGCACGGCTGAGTTACTCAGTATCAAACGTTGAATTACCGCCTTACCAAACCGTTGGGCGCCATGTAGTGTAGCTCCTATTTCCCTAATAGGCTCTGCGCATTGGAATAATATCCCCTATAGGTTTGACATAGGACTAAGGTCAGTATGTCCCTATCGAGTATATTAAACTTAATTACTTGTGCCAGCTAGCTCAGAGGCCACTAGAAACTCCTTGTCAAACAAGAAGGGAGTAGTTTCTGGCAGCCGCAAAACATGCCCACTTTGTTTCCCTTTAGAATCAGAACGTGTCCCAGAGTCGTGGAAACAATAGATAACTATTTCACTCAGCTCAATCGATGCATACTTAGTTTTCCTCAAAGTTACACAGAAAGAATAGACGGGCGTTTCAATAAAAGGTTTATTGAACAGTCTTATTTCTGATGTAAGTTAAATGTGCTGTTATGATCACAAGACAGTATGCAAGATAAATAATGTACAGCGTAAGCAGTAGAAATAAATAATACTGCGCTAGCATGATCTTTAGTAGATATTCATTTGCATAAATAACACAGACTAAAAATGCGAGTACTCATACGATGCGTTGCTAAGCTAGTTCTATCCCAATGTATCTAACCTAACCTAGGTGTAGGGAGAGGTATGAAGTAGGTGAAGTATTCCTTACTATGGTATACTAAGAGTATGTTAAGTCTAGTATGCCTAGTACGCCAAGAGTCCCTCTAGGTTCTAGTCAGCTCCATACCTTTAGAATGAGAGAGGTGGGAATCTCTTGCCAGACTCGAGCTCCAACACCCCGCGAGGGAAGTCAGATCACTGGAAGCTGGACTCTCTGCGTGCAGGGATGACAGCGTTTTCTCAGTGCGTCAGGCCGGGAAACGGGCTCCTCTGAAGTCGAGGTCTCCTCTGATTTACAGGGGCTAGGGAAGGTATATTTATACCTGAGAGGTACCTTAGAATGTTAGCATTGACGTGGATCGGACAGCGGAAGACGTCATGAATGAACCCCTAAGGTATAACAGTTCATGCATAATAAATGAGTCCTTGAAGAAATGAATAGTCCTGTGCTAGGGAAACTCCCGAAGCCTAAGGGTCTGTTCTTCAAGAACTCGTTGTGACGTTAGGGTGGACGGATGTCTGAGACCATGCCTGTATTTGGAGTGCACGGTTTAATGCCTAAATAAGGACTGGGATTTTATGCCTATATAAGGACAT
This sequence comes from Calotriton arnoldi, assembly GCA_963921515.1. Taxonomy (NCBI): domain Eukaryota; kingdom Metazoa; phylum Chordata; class Amphibia; order Caudata; family Salamandridae; genus Calotriton; species Calotriton arnoldi. Next base: position 2,526,689 of record CAWUFW010001374.1, on the reverse strand, counting down.
GACGAATTGTGCCTATATAAGGACATGATACAGGAAAACCTATATACGGACACCCTAAGAGGAATACAACAGGCTGGTCTAAAGAAAGGGGCATGGCCTCAATTAACGTGAAAGTGCAGCATGGGGCGCTTGTAAACAACAAGCAATTGCAATGCAATAGGTCTCGCATTTTAGAAACTTTGACCTATCGGTATTGTAAATGACAATGCCTTTTATTATTGCAGGTTTTTAAACACATAAATAAAAGGCATTGTCAATCAATCAATATAACTTTATTCGGTCTGATTGGAGATAGACCATAAAAGTACATAGAAATATTGCACATAGTCATAAACACACATAAAATTTTAAAAATGATCTTGCATTAAAAACAGGTAAAAAAAGATATATTTACATAAACAGCTTTAAAATTCCTCACGTGCAAGTCGTAATCAAATTTCAAAACACCATTGCCCTCATACAGAGGAATACAAAAGGGGATGATGGACGGAACGTTTGAGCCAATCAAACACTCACCCCCAGTCAACTGATCTGGGTTTAATCCATCATCATTCTTTAGCTCACTCCACCACCCCAGTTCAGACAAGGCCATATGCAAATCAGTCTGACCCTGTGCCTCATGGGAACAGTCAGCCCGAACTGCCAAGCCATGTCTTCCCTGGACCGGAAACAAGCATCCTAGGACCGGTTTCTGGCATTCCAGCCGTCATCAGCCAGGCTTGCTTGAATCCAGTGGCAAAGTGAGCAAGGGACCCACGTCTGGGCATACCCCCGCCAACTTAGGGCGAACAAAGCGATACAAAGGGGATGATGGACGGAACGTTTGAGCCAATCAAACACTCACCCCCAGTCAACTGATCTGGGTTTAATCCATCATCATTCTTTAGCTCACTCCACCACCCCAGTTCAGACAAGGCCATATGCAAATCAGCCTGACCCTGTGCCTCATGGGAACAGTCCAGCCCGAACTGCCAAGCCATGTCTTCCCTGGACCGGAAACAAGCATCCTAGGACCGGTTTCTGGCATTCCAGCCGTCATCAGCCAGGCTTGCTTGAATCCAGTGGCAAAGTGAGCAAGGGACCCACGTCTGGGCATACCCCCGCCAACTTAGGGCGAACAAAGCGATCCAAAGGGGATGATGGACGGAACGTTTGAGCCAATCAAACACTCACCCCAGTCAACTGATCTGGGTTTAATCCATCATCATTCTTTAGCTCACTCCACCACCCCAGTTCAGACAAGGCCATATGCAAATCAGTCTGACCCTGTGCCTCATGGGAACAGTCCAGCCCGAACTGCCAAGCCATGTCTTCCCTGGACCGGAAACAAGCATCCTAGGACCGGTTTCTGGCATTCCAGCCGTCATCAGCCAGGCTTGCTTGAATCCAGTGGCAAAGTGAGCAAGGGACCCACGTCTGGGCATACCCCGCCAACTTAGGGCGAACAAAGCGATACAAAAGGGGATGATGGACGGAACGTTTGAGCCAATCAAACACTCACCCCCAGTCAACTGATCTGGGTTTAATCCATCATCATTCTTTAGCTCACTCCACCACCCCAGTTCAGACAAGGCCATATGCAAATCAGTCTGACCCTGTGCCTCATGGGAACAGTCCAGCCCGAACTGCCAAGCCATGTCTGAACTGGGGTGGTGGAGTGAGCTAAAGAATGATGATGGATTAACCCCAGATCAGTTGACTGGGGGTGAGTGTTTGATTGGCTCTAAGCGCTCCGTCCATCATCCCCTTTGTATCGCTTTGGTCGCCCTAAGTTGGCAGGGTATGCCCAGACGTGGGTCCCTTGCTCACTTTGCCACTGGATTCAAGCAAGCCTGGCTGATGACGGCTGAAATGCCAGAAACCGGTCCTAGGATGCTTGTTTCCGGTCCAGGGAAGACATGGCTTGGCAGTTCGGGCTGGACTGTTCCCATGAGGCACAGGGTCAGACTGATTTGCATATGGCCATGTCTGAACTGGGGTGGTGGAGTGAGCAAAAGAATGATGATGGATTAACCCCAGATCAGTTGACTGGGGGTGAGTGTTTGATTGGCTCAAACGCTCCGTCCATCATCCCCTTTGTATCGCTTTGGTCGCCTAAGTTGGCGGGGTATGCCCAGACGTGGGTCCCTTGCTCACTTTGCCACTGGATTCAAGCAAGCCTGGCTGATGACGGCTGAAATGCCAGAAGCCGGTCCTAGGATGCTTGTTTCGGTCCAGGGAAGACATGGCTTGGCAGTTCGGGCTGGACTGTTCCCATGAGGCACAGGGTCAGACTGATTTGCATATGGCCATGTCTGAACTGGGGTGGTGGAGTGAGCTAAAGAATGATGATGGATTAACCCCAGATCAGTTGACTGGGGGTGAGTGTTTGATTGGCTCAAGCGTTCCGTCCATCATCCCCTTTTGTATCGCTATGGTCGCCCTAAGTTGGCGGAGTATGCCCAGACGTGGGTCCCTTGCTCACTTTGCCACTGGATTCAAGCAAGCCTGGCTGATGACGGCTGAAATGCCAGAAACCGGTCCTAGGATGCTTGTTTCCGGTCCAGGGAAGACATGGCTTGGCAGTTCGGGCTGGACTGTTCCCATGAGCACAGGGTCAGACTGATTTGCATATGGCCATGTCTGAACTGGGGTGGTGGAGTGAGCTAAAGAATGATGATGGATTAACCCCAGATCAGTTGACTGGGGGTGAGTGTTTGATTGGCTCAAACGTTCCGTCCATCATCCCCTTTTGTATCGCTTTGGTCGCCCTAAGTTGGCGGGGTATGCCCAGACGTGGGTCCCTTGCTCACTTTGCCACTGGATTCAAGCAAGCCTGGCTGATGACAGCTGAAATGCCAGAAACCGGTCCTAGGATGCTCGTTTCCGGTCCAGGGAAGACATGGCTTGGCAGTTCGGGCTGGACTGTTCCCATGAGGCACAGGGTCAGACTGATTTGCATATGGCCATGTCTGAACTGGGGTGGTGGAGTGAGCTAAAGAATGATGATGGATTAACCCCAGATCAGTTGACTGGGGGTGAGTGTTTGATTGGCTCAAACGTTCCGTCCATCATCCCCTTTTGTATCGCTCATACAGAGGATGGCTGAGATTTTAAAGGACTGGTGGGGAAGGAGAGAGAACAAAAACCTCTTATCAGGTCCGCTATGCGCTCCTACTATCCCCGAAATTAAGCCAAAACATCTCAGCCAAGCTTCATATATTAAACCATGTACAATGCCAATAGCTCAAAATCTCACAATTGCGAGACCTATTGCATTGCAAATGCTTGTTAGGGTTGCCACCTGTTCTGATTTTAACTGGACTAGCCAGAGTTTCAATTCTTTTCGGTTCTCTTCTTCATTCACATAAATTCAGATGCACCCCTCTTCTCCTGCTTCAAAAGGGACATGAACCTCCCCTCCTCAACAAGTACTTTAACACAAACGATATATGAACTGTGTTCCAATTTCTCACTCTCCTTAAGATTAGACCCTGCACGATAGTCGGCTGTTTGATTGTTTCAGCTGTCTAATATGCCATTTACTACCTTAACTCTTGCTGCTCTAATTGGCCGCACACTGTCACCTCCCTAATTGCCTAACAATTCTCCTTGTCTCTATTTATGCTCGTACCTAACTAATATGTCTCGTAATTTATGTAAATCTATTTTCTTATTTCTTATGCTCATTTTGATGTAAAGCGCTCTGATACCTTCGGGTATAGCTAGCGCTATATAAAACCTATAAATAAAATAATAAAATAATAAATATTCATTTCTGTCACGACAGCAGCCATATTGCCTAGTTTTCCAATTCCTAAAATAGGTTTTGTCTTAAACAGATTAGCAGAGCTCTTGAAAAAGAACACTCAACCAATCCCATGTATTTTAAAAATCAAGCTTATGTTGAGGGTAAATTGGGCGTCTCATGTAGTCTGTGGAGCCTGTTACTGACCTAATTAAAACAAAAAAATGTAAACTTGACATCCATTATCACTTTCATTTTTTTGGGGATCAGCACTTGCACAGAACAACTTCACTCCAGACACTGAAAAAAATCACATTATTTAAAGGTAACAACTAATTGATAAACCGCTTAGCTTATGCTTCATCTTAAAATCAGTTGTAATTATTTAATCATTGTAGGAAGGCTGCCTCTGTATATACTATACCAAAGTGAGGTATAGTGTGCACAGAGTCCAGTGGAACCCCAAAGGTGTAGGCAGAGGTAAAGTTAGATAGAACCTTACTCTCTATTTGTGGTAGTGTGGTCGAGCAGTAAGGCAGTATCAGAGGACAGTGTTAAGCATTTGTTGTACACACTCAGTCAGCAAATTAATTCACACACTCAAAGACTGAACTTCAGACCAATTGTTTTTGTATAAAAATATTCTTTTAGTTATTTTATTTCTAGAACCAAGCAAGCCTGGCACAGGTAAGCAATAAATACTTTACAGTAGTAAATGCTGATTGTAAAACAGTTCAATTGCAATTGTAAATGTACTATGGTTTGACTTACAGTATTGTTTCAGAGAAATGCAATCACTTGTAAATACAGTACATAGACTTCAATGGGATTTTCAGTAAAATAGCAGGTAAGTTACTTTTGGATTACTTTTCTTACTCAGTGCTGTATGCCTGAATGCAGCACTGGGACATTTCCAGTAAACAGGTGAGTAAAAGCGTTTTTGTTAAATCGTCACAATTTTAAAGAATTTCTTTAGGTTTCAAAACTCCACACTTAGAAACTTTTTCAGGAAAAAGTGTCAATGTTATCCTATGGAGGAAAATATGGTTATCGGTTTTTAGGTAAGTAATCGGTCTTTGGAGTTGAGGTTCTGGGATTAGACTCAGGGGTCCCCCAGGGTCAGTGATGCACTCTTGTTACACCCTCAGCGGCACTAGGGCGGCCGGGTGCAGAGTGTTGAGGCCCAATGTTATCCAATGGGCGATATGGGGCCTCCAGTTGGTGGCTGCTGGCAAGCAGGCCACTGGGTTGTGGGAGCAAAGCTCCTGGACTTTAGCTCAGGGCAAATGGGGAAACAGATTAGCACCAAAGGTGCACCTTCAGCGGCACTAGGGCGGCCGGGTGCAGGGTGCGGTTTCGAGGTCGGATGCCCTGTTGTTTCCAATGGAGAACCTCCGGTTTCCAAAAGCACTGCAGACAGGGGGGACGAAGGACTTCTGGGTGTGACCACCACTTCGAGAGGTAAGTTGGGAAGTTAGGGGTTGGTTAGGCACCGTCGGTTTGGGCACACAAGGCCGTGGGGCGTCGGGTGAAGGGGTGCCTTTTGGGGTCGGATCTTCTTACCAGCTCCTGGTCGCGGTTAGGGGGGCCTTCTGGATTTAGGCTGCAGGCGTCGGCTGGAGGCTTGAGGCAGGTCAGGGGTCGCCGGGGTGACCTCCTCGTGGTGTTTGCCCACTAGAGCTCGGGCCGTGGTCGGCGGGTGCAGAGTGGGGCGGATCCGCGGTGTCCGGCTGGAGCCAAAGGTTGCAGTTGAACACGGTGTTCACGGGAGAAGCAATCTTTGGAAGTGAAGGCAGGCAGGTCCTCCGGGGTTTTTGAGGTTGCTGGCTGCAGGACACACCGGGATTTCGCAGGAGCAGGTTCGAGGGGGAGACAGGCCGGTAGGGCTGGGGCCAAGTCAGTGGGCGTCTTCCTCTTGTTAGATGCTGCACGGCTGTTCGGTCCTTCTTCTTCTTTTCTTCTTGTTTCTTGTCTGGATCTGAGGAAGCAAGGTTCAGGGGTGCCCCTAAATACTAGATTTAGGGGCGTTACAGGTAGGTAAAAGGCAGGGACCAATGGGTCCCTTCCCTGGGGTGGGTACACCCCCTATTATGCCACCCTCCAGTGGGAAGGGAGCATGTGCCTGTCCCTGGTTGGCTGAGTCCCCCCATCTTCAAGATGGCGTGGACTGAGAGTTGTGCTTCACCTCGCCTCCCTACCTGAGGGGTGGAGTTGGCAGAGGTGGGGCACACCTCTCTTCCTCACTTGTTTTTCCCGCCAGTTCTCCCGCCCAAAGTTGGGGTCAGAACCGGTGGGGACCAGTTGCTGAGGGCAGCAAGTGGCATGGGGAAGCTCACAAAGGCGGCAAGCCTTTGAAGCTCCCCCTTCGTGAACCCTGCCCATTCTGGGGGAGGAGGCTTGGCACCTCATCCCAGGATGTGCATTGTTTCAGGCCCCAGAGAGCAGCAGGCTCTCGACCCAGGGGTCCAGAAACATGTCTGGTGGTGGCAGCTGAAAGCAGCCACTCAGACAGGACACTAGTTTAGTTTTCAGGGGGCATCTCTAAGATGCCCTCTGTGTGCATTTTTCATTAAATCCCACACTGGCATCAGTGTGGGTTTAATGAGTTGAGAAGTTTGATACCAAACTTCTCAGTTTTCAGTGTAGCCATTATGGTGCTGTGGAGTTCGTAATGACAAATTCCCAGCACCATATACTCTTTAATGGCAGCACTGCACTTGCAATGTCTAAGAATGGACTTAGACACTGTAGGGGTACAGGGCTCATGCACCTGTACCCTCACCACTGGTATAGTGCACCAAGCTAGAGGGGTGACTGATCTATGCCAGGGCAGTAGGTTGTAGGCATGGCACGCCCTAAGTTGGCAGGGTATGCCCAGATGTGGGTCCCTTGCTCACTTTGCCACTGGATTCAAGCTAGCCTGGCTGATGAGGGCTGTTAGCCCGAAACCGGTTTCAGGATGCTTGTTTCCGGTCCAGGGAAGACATGGCTTGGCAGTTTGGGCTGGACTGTTCCCATGAGGCACAGGGCCAAGACTGATTTGCATATAGCTGTGTCTGAACTGGGGTGGCAAAGTGAGCTAAAGAACGATGATGGATTCAACCCAGATCTGTGACTGGGGGTGAGTGTCTGAAAAGTTTCAGCGCTCCGTCCATCATCTCCTTGTGTTTGCTTTGTTCGCCCTAAGTTGGCAGGGTATGCCCAGACGTGGGTCCCTTGCTCACTTTGCCACTGGATTCAAGCTAGCCTGGCTGATGAGGGCTGTTAGCCTGAAACCGGTCCCAGGATGCTTGTTTCCGGTCCAGGGAAGACATGGCTTGGCAGTTCGGGCTGGACTGTTCCCATGAGGCACAGGGCCAAGACTGATTTGCATATAGCTGTGTCTGAACTGGGGTGGCAAAGTGAGCTAAAGAACGATGATGGATTCAACCCAGATCTGTGACTGGGGGTGAGTGTCTGAAAAGTTTCAGCGCTCCGTCCATCATCTCCTTGTGTTTGCTTTGTTCGCCCTAAGTTGGCAGGGTATGCCCAGACGTGGGTCCCTTGCTCACTTTGCCACTGGATTCAAGCTAGCCTGGCTGATGAGGGCTGTTAGCCTGAAACCGGTCCCAGGATGCTTGTTTCCGGTCCAGGGAAGACATGGCTTGGCAGTTCGGGCTGGACTGTTCCCATGAGGCACAGGGCCAAGACTGATTTGCATATAGCTGTGTCTGAACTGGGGTGGCAAAGTGAGCTAAAGAACGATGATGGATTCAACCCAGATCTGTGACTGGGGGTGAGTGTCTGAAAAGTTTCAGCGCTCCGTCCATCATCTCCTTGTGTTTGCTTTGTTCGCCCTAAGTTGGCAGGGTATGCCCAGACGTGGGTCCCTTGCTCACTTTGCCACTGGATTCAAGCTAGCCTGGCTGATGAGGGCTGTTAGCCTGAAACCGGTCCCAGGATGCTTGTTTCCGGTCCAGGGAAGACATGGCTTGGCAGTTCGGGCTGGACTGTTCCCATGAGGCACAGGGCCAAGACTGATTTGCATATAGCTGTGTCTGAACTGGGGTGGCAAAGTGAGCTAAAGAACGATGATGGATTCAACCCAGATCTGTGACTGGGGGTGAGTGTCTGAAAAGTTTCAGCGCTCCGTCCATCATCTCCTTGTGTTTGCTTTGTTCGCCCTAAGTTGGCAGGGTATGCCCAGACGTGGGTCCCTTGCTCACTTTGCCACTGGATTCAAGCTAGCCTGGCTGATGAGGGCTGTTAGCCTGAAACCGGTCCCAGGATGCTTGTTTCCGGTCCAGGGAAGACATGGCTTGGCAGTTCGGGCTGGACTGTTCCCATGAGGCACAGGGCCAAGACTGATTTGCATATAGCTGTGTCTGAACTGGGGTGGCAAAGTGAGCTAAAGAACGATGATGGATTCAACCCAGATCTGTGACTGGGGGTGAGTGTCTGAAAAGTTTCAGCGCTCCGTCCATCATCTCCTTGTGTTTGCTTTGTTCGCCCTAAGTTGGCAGGGTATGCCCAGACGTGGGTCCCTTGCTCACTTTGCCACTGGATTCAAGCTAGCCTGGCTGATGAGGGCTGTTAGACCTGAAACCGGTCCCAGGATGCTTGTTTCCGGTCCAGGGAAGACATGGCTTGGCAGTTCGGGCTGGACTGTTCCCATGAGGCACAGGGCCAAGACTGATTTGCATATAGCTGTGTCTGAACTGGGGTGGCAAAGTGAGCTAAAGAACGATGATGGATTCAACCCAGATCTGTGACTGGGGGTGAGTGTCTGAAAAGTTTCAGCGCTCCGTCCATCATCTCCTTGTGTTTGCTTTGTTCGCCCTAAGTTGGCAGGGTATGCCCAGACGTGGGTCCCTTGCTCACTTTGCCACTGGATTCAAGCTAGCCTGGCTGATGAGGGCTGTTAGCCTGAAACCGGTCCCAGGATGCTTGTTTCCGGTCCAGGGAAGACATGGCTTGGCAGTTCGGGCTGGACTGTTCCCATGAGGCACAGGGCCAAGACTGATTTGCATATAGCTGTGTCTGAACTGGGGTGGCAAAGTGAGCTAAAGAACGATGATGGATTCAACCCAGATCTGTGACTGGGGGTGAGTGTCTGAAAAGTTTCAGCGCTCCGTCCATCATCTCCTTGTGTTTGCTTTGTTCGCCCTAAGTTGGCAGGGTATGCCCAGACGTGGGTCCCTTGCTCACTTTGCCACTGGATTCAAGCTAGCCTGGCTGATGAGGGCTGTTAGCCTGAAACCGGTCCCAGGATGCTTGTTTCCGGTCCAGGGAAGACATGGCTTGGCAGTTCGGGCTGGACTGTTCCCATGAGGCACAGGGCCAAGACTGATTTGCATATAGCTGTGTCTGAACTGGGGTGGCAAAGTGAGCTAAAGAACGATGATGGATTCAACCCAGATCTGTGACTGGGGGTGAGTGTCTGAAAAGTTTCAGCGCTCCGTCCATCATCTCCTTGTGTTTGCTTTGTTCGCCCTAAGTTGGCAGGGTATGCCCAGACGTGGGTCCCTTGCTCACTTTGCCACTGGATTCAAGCTAGCCTGGCTGATGAGGGCTGTTAGCCTGAAACCGGTCCCAGGATGCTTGTTTCCGGTCCAGGGAAGACATGGCTTGGCAGTTCGGGCTGGACTGTTCCCATGAGGCACAGGGCCAAGACTGATTTGCATATAGCTGTGTCTGAACTGGGGTGGCAAAGTGAGCTAAAGAACGATGATGGATTCAACCCAGATCTGTGACTGGGGGTGAGTGTCTGAAAAGTTTCAGCGCTCCGTCCATCATCTCCTTGTGTTTGCTTTGTTCGCCCTAAGTTGGCAGGGTATGCCCAGACGTGGGTCCCTTGCTCACTTTGCCACTGGATTCAAGCTAGCCTGGCTGATGAGGGCTGTTAGCCTGAAACCGGTCCCAGGATGCTTGTTTCCGGTCCAGGGAAGACATGGCTTGGCAGTTCGGGCTGGACTGTTCCCATGAGGCACAGGGCCAAGACTGATTTGCATATAGCTGTGTCTGAACTGGGGTGGCAAAGTGAGCTAAAGAACGATGATGGATTCAACCCAGATCTGTGACTGGGGGTGAGTGTCTGAAAAGTTTCAGCGCTCCGTCCATCATCTCCTTGTGTTTGCTTTGTTCGCCCTAAGTTGGCAGGGTATGCCCAGACGTGGGTCCCTTGCTCACTTTGCCACTGGATTCAAGCTAGCCTGGCTGATGAGGGCTGTTAGCCTGAAACCGGTCCCAGGATGCTTGTTTCCGGTCCAGGGAAGACATGGCTTGGCAGTTCGGGCTGGACTGTTCCCATGAGGCACAGGGCCAAGACTGATTTGCATATAGCTGTGTCTGAACTGGGGTGGCAAAGTGAGCTAAAGAACGATGATGGATTCAACCCAGATCTGTGACTGGGGGTGAGTGTCTGAAAAGTTTCAGCGCTCCGTCCATCATCTCCTTGTGTTTGCTTTGTTCGCCCTAAGTTGGCAGGGTATGCCCAGACGTGGGTCCCTTGCTCACTTTGCCACTGGATTCAAGCTAGCCTGGCTGATGAGGGCTGTTAGCCTGAAACCGGTCCCAGGATGCTTGTTTCCGGTCCAGGGAAGACATGGCTTGGCAGTTCGGGCTGGACTGTTCCCATGAGGCACAGGGCCAAGACTGATTTGCATATAGCTGTGTCTGAACTGGGGTGGCAAAGTGAGCTAAAGAACGATGATGGATTCAACCCAGATCTGTGACTGGGGGTGAGTGTCTGAAAAGTTTCAGCGCTCCGTCCATCATCTCCTTGTGTTTGCTTTGTTCGCCCTAAGTTGGCAGGGTATGCCCAGACGTGGGTCCCTTGCTCACTTTGCCACTGGATTCAAGCTAGCCTGGCTGATGAGGGCTGTTAGCCTGAAACCGGTCCCAGGATGCTTGTTTCCGGTCCAGGGAAGACATGGCTTGGCAGTTCGGGCTGGACTGTTCCCATGAGGCACAGGGCCAAGACTGATTTGCATATAGCTGTGTCTGAACTGGGGTGGCAAAGTGAGCTAAAGAACGATGATGGATTCAACCCAGATCTGTGACTGGGGGTGAGTGTCTGAAAAGTTTCAGCGCTCCGTCCATCATCTCCTTGTGTTTGCTTTGTTCGCCCTAAGTTGGCAGGGTATGCCCAGACGTGGGTCCCTTGCTCACTTTGCCACTGGATTCAAGCTAGCCTGGCTGATGAGGGCTGTTAGCCTGAAACCGGTCCCAGGATGCTTGTTTCCGGTCCAGGGAAGACATGGCTTGGCAGTTCGGGCTGGACTGTTCCCATGAGGCACAGGGCCAAGACTGATTTGCATATAGCTGTGTCTGAACTGGGGTGGCAAAGTGAGCTAAAGAACGATGATGGATTCAACCCAGATCTGTGACTGGGGGTGAGTGTCTGAAAAGTTTCAGCGCTCCGTCCATCATCTCCTTGTGTTTGCTTTGTTCGCCCTAAGTTGGCAGGGTATGCCCAGACGTGGGTCCCTTGCTCACTTTGCCACTGGATTCAAGCTAGCCTGGCTGATGAGGGCTGTTAGCCTGAAACCGGTCCCAGGATGCTTGTTTCCGGTCCAGGGAAGACATGGCTTGGCAGTTCGGGCTGGACTGTTCCCATGAGGCACAGGGCCAAGACTGATTTGCATATAGCTGTGTCTGAACTGGGGTGGCAAAGTGAGCTAAAGAACGATGATGGATTCAACCCAGATCTGTGACTGGGGGTGAGTGTCTGAAAAGTTTCAGCGCTCCGTCCATCATCTCCTTGTGTTTGCTTTGTTCGCCCTAAGTTGGCAGGGTATGCCCAGACGTGGGTCCCTTGCTCACTTTGCCACTGGATTCAAGCTAGCCTGGCTGATGAGGGCTGTTAGCCTGAAACCGGTCCCAGGATGCTTGTTTCCGGTCCAGGGAAGACATGGCTTGGCAGTTCGGGCTGGACTGTTCCCATGAGGCACAGGGCCAAGACTGATTTGCATATAGCTGTGTCTGAACTGGGGTGGCAAAGTGAGCTAAAGAACGATGATGGATTCAACCCAGATCTGTGACTGGGGGTGAGTGTCTGAAAAGTTTCAGCGCTCCGTCCATCATCTCCTTGTGTTTGCTTTGTTCGCCCTAAGTTGGCAGGGTATGCCCAGACGTGGGTCCCTTGCTCACTTTGCCACTGGATTCAAGCTAGCCTGGCTGATGAGGGCTGTTAGCCTGAAACCGGTCCCAGGATGCTTGTTTCCGGTCCAGGGAAGACATGGCTTGGCAGTTCGGGCTGGACTGTTCCCATGAGGCACAGGGCCAAGACTGATTTGCATATAGCTGTGTCTGAACTGGGGTGGCAAAGTGAGCTAAAGAACGATGATGGATTCAACCCAGATCTGTGACTGGGGGTGAGTGTCTGAAAAGTTTCAGCGCTCCGTCCATCATCTCCTTGTGTTTGCTTTGTTCGCCCTAAGTTGGCAGGGTATGCCCAGACGTGGGTCCCTTGCTCACTTTGCCACTGGATTCAAGCTAGCCTGGCTGATGAGGGCTGTTAGCCTGAAACCGGTCCCAGGATGCTTGTTTCCGGTCCAGGGAAGACATGGCTTGGCAGTTCGGGCTGGACTGTTCCCATGAGGCACAGGGCCAAGACTGATTTGCATATAGCTGTGTCTGAACTGGGGTGGCAAAGTGAGCTAAAGAACGATGATGGATTCAACCCAGATCTGTGACTGGGGGTGAGTGTCTGAAAAGTTTCAGCGCTCCGTCCATCATCTCCTTGTGTTTGCTTTGTTCGCCCTAAGTTGGCAGGGTATGCCCAGACGTGGGTCCCTTGCTCACTTTGCCACTGGATTCAAGCTAGCCTGGCTGATGAGGGCTGTTAGCCTGAAACCGGTCCCAGGATGCTTGTTTCCGGTCCAGGGAAGACATGGCTTGGCAGTTCGGGCTGGACTGTTCCCATGAGGCACAGGGCCAAGACTGATTTGCATATAGCTGTGTCTGAACTGGGGTGGCAAAGTGAGCTAAAGAACGATGATGGATTCAACCCAGATCTGTGACTGGGGGTGAGTGTCTGAAAAGTTTCAGCGCTCCGTCCATCATCTCCTTGTGTTTGCTTTGTTCGCCCTAAGTTGGCAGGGTATGCCCAGACGTGGGTCCCTTGCTCACTTTGCCACTGGATTCAAGCTAGCCTGGCTGATGAGGGCTGTTAGCCTGAAACCGGTCCCAGGATGCTTGTTTCCGGTCCAGGGAAGACATGGCTTGGCAGTTCGGGCTGGACTGTTCCCATGAGGCACAGGGCCAAGACTGATTTGCATATAGCTGTGTCTGAACTGGGGTGGCAAAGTGAGCTAAAGAACGATGATGGATTCAACCCAGATCTGTGACTGGGGGTGAGTGTCTGAAAAGTTTCAGCGCTCCGTCCATCATCTCCTTGTGTTTGCTTTGTTCGCCCTAAGTTGGCAGGGTATGCCCAGACGTGGGTCCCTTGCTCACTTTGCCACTGGATTCAAGCTAGCCTGGCTGATGAGGGCTGTTAGCCTGAAACCGGTCCCAGGATGCTTGTTTCCGGTCCAGGGAAGACATGGCTTGGCAGTTCGGGCTGGACTGTTCCCATGAGGCACAGGGCCAAGACTGATTTGCATATAGCTGTGTCTGAACTGGGGTGGCAAAGTGAGCTAAAGAACGATGATGGATTCAACCCAGATCTGTGACTGGGGGTGAGTGTCTGAAAAGTTTCAGCGCTCCGTCCATCATCTCCTTGTGTTTGCTTTGTTCGCCCTAAGTTGGCAGGGTATGCCCAGACGTGGGTCCCTTGCTCACTTTGCCACTGGATTCAAGCTAGCCTGGCTGATGAGGGCTGTTAGCCTGAAACCGGTCCCAGGATGCTTGTTTCCGGTCCAGGGAAGACATGGCTTGGCAGTTCGGGCTGGACTGTTCCCATGAGGCACAGGGCCAAGACTGATTTGCATATAGCTGTGTCTGAACTGGGGTGGCAAAGTGAGCTAAAGAACGATGATGGATTCAACCCAGATCTGTGACTGGGGGTGAGTGTCTGAAAAGTTTCAGCGCTCCGTCCATCATCTCCTTGTGTTTGCTTTGTTCGCCCTAAGTTGGCAGGGTATGCCCAGACGTGGGTCCCTTGCTCACTTTGCCACTGGATTCAAGCTAGCCTGGCTGATGAGGGCTGTTAGCCTGAAACCGGTCCCAGGATGCTTGTTTCCGGTCCAGGGAAGACATGGCTTGGCAGTTCGGGCTGGACTGTTCCCATGAGGCACAGGGCCAAGACTGATTTGCATATAGCTGTGTCTGAACTGGGGTGGCAAAGTGAGCTAAAGAACGATGATGGATTCAACCCAGATCTGTGACTGGGGGTGAGTGTCTGAAAAGTTTCAGCGCTCCGTCCATCATCTCCTTGTGTTTGCTTTGTTCGCCCTAAGTTGGCAGGGTATGCCCAGACGTGGGTCCCTTGCTCACTTTGCCACTGGATTCAAGCTAGCCTGGCTGATGAGGGCTGTTAGCCTGAAACCGGTCCCAGGATGCTTGTTTCCGGTCCAGGGAAGACATGGCTTGGCAGTTCGGGCTGGACTGTTCCCATGAGGCACAGGGCCAAGACTGATTTGCATATAGCTGTGTCTGAACTGGGGTGGCAAAGTGAGCTAAAGAACGATGATGGATTCAACCCAGATCTGTGACTGGGGGTGAGTGTCTGAAAAGTTTCAGCGCTCCGTCCATCATCTCCTTGTGTTTGCTTTGTTCGCCCTAAGTTGGCAGGGTATGCCCAGACGTGGGTCCCTTGCTCACTTTGCCACTGGATTCAAGCTAGCCTGGCTGATGAGGGCTGTTAGCCTGAAACCGGTCCCAGGATGCTTGTTTCCGGTCCAGGGAAGACATGGCTTGGCAGTTCGGGCTGGACTGTTCCCATGAGGCACAGGGCCAAGACTGATTTGCATATAGCTGTGTCTGAACTGGGGTGGCAAAGTGAGCTAAAGAACGATGATGGATTCAACCCAGATCTGTGACTGGGGGTGAGTGTCTGAAAAGTTTCAGCGCTCCGTCCATCATCTCCTTGTGTTTGCTTTGTTCGCCCTAAGTTGGCAGGGTATGCCCAGACGTGGGTCCCTTGCTCACTTTGCCACTGGATTCAAGCTAGCCTGGCTGATGAGGGCTGTTAGCCTGAAACCGGTCCCAGGATGCTTGTTTCCGGTCCAGGGAAGACATGGCTTGGCAGTTCGGGCTGGACTGTTCCCATGAGGCACAGGGCCAAGACTGATTTGCATATAGCTGTGTCTGAACTGGGGTGGCAAAGTGAGCTAAAGAACGATGATGGATTCAACCCAGATCTGTGACTGGGGGTGAGTGTCTGAAAAGTTTCAGCGCTCCGTCCATCATCTCCTTGTGTTTGCTTTGTTCGCCCTAAGTTGGCAGGGTATGCCCAGACGTGGGTCCCTTGCTCACTTTGCCACTGGATTCAAGCTAGCCTGGCTGATGAGGGCTGTTAGCCTGAAACCGGTCCCAGGATGCTTGTTTCCGGTCCAGGGAAGACATGGCTTGGCAGTTCGGGCTGGACTGTTCCCATGAGGCACAGGGCCAAGACTGATTTGCATATAGCTGTGTCTGAACTGGGGTGGCAAAGTGAGCTAAAGAACGATGATGGATTCAACCCAGATCTGTGACTGGGGGTGAGTGTCTGAAAAGTTTCAGCGCTCCGTCCATCATCTCCTTGTGTTTGCTTTGTTCGCCCTAAGTTGGCAGGGTATGCCCAGACGTGGGTCCCTTGCTCACTTTGCCACTGGATTCAAGCTAGCCTGGCTGATGAGGGCTGTTAGCCTGAAACCGGTCCCAGGATGCTTGTTTCCGGTCCAGGGAAGACATGGCTTGGCAGTTCGGGCTGGACTGTTCCCATGAGGCACAGGGCCAAGACTGATTTGCATATAGCTGTGTCTGAACTGGGGTGGCAAAGTGAGCTAAAGAACGATGATGGATTCAACCCAGATCTGTGACTGGGGGTGAGTGTCTGAAAAGTTTCAGCGCTCCGTCCATCATCTCCTTGTGTTTGCTTTGTTCGCCCTAAGTTGGCAGGGTATGCCCAGACGTGGGTCCCTTGCTCACTTTGCCACTGGATTCAAGCTAGCCTGGCTGATGAGGGCTGTTAGCCTGAAACCGGTCCCAGGATGCTTGTTTCCGGTCCAGGGAAGACATGGCTTGGCAGTTCGGGCTGGACTGTTCCCATGAGGCACAGGGCCAAGACTGATTTGCATATAGCTGTGTCTGAACTGGGGTGGCAAAGTGAGCTAAAGAACGATGATGGATTCAACCCAGATCTGTGACTGGGGGTGAGTGTCTGAAAAGTTTCAGCGCTCCGTCCATCATCTCCTTGTGTTTGCTTTGTTCGCCCTAAGTTGGCAGGGTATGCCCAGACGTGGGTCCCTTGCTCACTTTGCCACTGGATTCAAGCTAGCCTGGCTGATGAGGGCTGTTAGCCTGAAACCGGTCCCAGGATGCTTGTTTCCGGTCCAGGGAAGACATGGCTTGGCAGTTCGGGCTGGACTGTTCCCATGAGGCACAGGGCCAAGACTGATTTGCATATAGCTGTGTCTGAACTGGGGTGGCAAAGTGAGCTAAAGAACGATGATGGATTCAACCCAGATCTGTGACTGGGGGTGAGTGTCTGAAAAGTTTCAGCGCTCCGTCCATCATCTCCTTGTGTTTGCTTTGTTCGCCCTAAGTTGGCAGGGTATGCCCAGACGTGGGTCCCTTGCTCACTTTGCCACTGGATTCAAGCTAGCCTGGCTGATGAGGGCTGTTAGCCTGAAACCGGTCCCAGGATGCTTGTTTCCGGTCCAGGGAAGACATGGCTTGGCAGTTCGGGCTGGACTGTTCCCATGAGGCACAGGGCCAAGACTGATTTGCATATAGCTGTGTCTGAACTGGGGTGGCAAAGTGAGCTAAAGAACGATGATGGATTCAACCCAGATCTGTGACTGGGGGTGAGTGTCTGAAAAGTTTCAGCGCTCCGTCCATCATCTCCTTGTGTTTGCTTTGTTCGCCCTAAGTTGGCAGGGTATGCCCAGACGTGGGTCCCTTGCTCACTTTGCCACTGGATTCAAGCTAGCCTGGCTGATGAGGGCTGTTAGCCTGAAACCGGTCCCAGGATGCTTGTTTCCGGTCCAGGGAAGACATGGCTTGGCAGTTCGGGCTGGACTGTTCCCATGAGGCACAGGGCCAAGACTGATTTGCATATAGCTGTGTCTGAACTGGGGTGGCAAAGTGAGCTAAAGAACGATGATGGATTCAACCCAGATCTGTGACTGGGGGTGAGTGTCTGAAAAGTTTCAGCGCTCCGTCCATCATCTCCTTGTGTTTGCTTTGTTCGCCCTAAGTTGGCAGGGTATGCCCAGACGTGGGTCCCTTGCTCACTTTGCCACTGGATTCAAGCTAGCCTGGCTGATGAGGGCTGTTAGCCTGAAACCGGTCCCAGGATGCTTGTTTCCGGTCCAGGGAAGACATGGCTTGGCAGTTCGGGCTGGACTGTTCCCATGAGGCACAGGGCCAAGACTGATTTGCATATAGCTGTGTCTGAACTGGGGTGGCAAAGTGAGCTAAAGAACGATGATGGATTCAACCCAGATCTGTGACTGGGGGTGAGTGTCTGAAAAGTTTCAGCGCTCCGTCCATCATCTCCTTGTGTTTGCTTTGTTCGCCCTAAGTTGGCAGGGTATGCCCAGACGTGGGTCCCTTGCTCACTTTGCCACTGGATTCAAGCTAGCCTGGCTGATGAGGGCTGTTAGCCTGAAACCGGTCCCAGGATGCTTGTTTCCGGTCCAGGGAAGACATGGCTTGGCAGTTCGGGCTGGACTGTTCCCATGAGGCACAGGGCCAAGACTGATTTGCATATAGCTGTGTCTGAACTGGGGTGGCAAAGTGAGCTAAAGAACGATGATGGATTCAACCCAGATCTGTGACTGGGGGTGAGTGTCTGAAAAGTTTCAGCGCTCCGTCCATCATCTCCTTGTGTTTGCTTTGTTCGCCCTAAGTTGGCAGGGTATGCCCAGACGTGGGTCCCTTGCTCACTTTGCCACTGGATTCAAGCTAGCCTGGCTGATGAGGGCTGTTAGCCTGAAACCGGTCCCAGGATGCTTGTTTCCGGTCCAGGGAAGACATGGCTTGGCAGTTCGGGCTGGACTGTTCCCATGAGGCACAGGGCCAAGACTGATTTGCATATAGCTGTGTCTGAACTGGGGTGGCAAAGTGAGCTAAAGAACGATGATGGATTCAACCCAGATCTGTGACTGGGGGTGAGTGTCTGAAAAGTTTCAGCGCTCCGTCCATCATCTCCTTGTGTTTGCTTTGTTCGCCCTAAGTTGGCAGGGTATGCCCAGACGTGGGTCCCTTGCTCACTTTGCCACTGGATTCAAGCTAGCCTGGCTGATGAGGGCTGTTAGCCTGAAACCGGTCCCAGGATGCTTGTTTCCGGTCCAGGGAAGACATGGCTTGGCAGTTCGGGCTGGACTGTTCCCATGAGGCACAGGGCCAAGACTGATTTGCATATAGCTGTGTCTGAACTGGGGTGGCAAAGTGAGCTAAAGAACGATGATGGATTCAACCCAGATCTGTGACTGGGGGTGAGTGTCTGAAAAGTTTCAGCGCTCCGTCCATCATCTCCTTGTGTTTGCTTTGTTCGCCCTAAGTTGGCAGGGTATGCCCAGACGTGGGTCCCTTGCTCACTTTGCCACTGGATTCAAGCTAGCCTGGCTGATGAGGGCTGTTAGCCTGAAACCGGTCCCAGGATGCTTGTTTCCGGTCCAGGGAAGACATGGCTTGGCAGTTCGGGCTGGACTGTTCCCATGAGGCACAGGGCCAAGACTGATTTGCATATAGCTGTGTCTGAACTGGGGTGGCAAAGTGAGCTAAAGAACGATGATGGATTCAACCCAGATCTGTGACTGGGGGTGAGTGTCTGAAAAGTTTCAGCGCTCCGTCCATCATCTCCTTGTGTTTGCTTTGTTCGCCCTAAGTTGGCAGGGTATGCCCAGACGTGGGTCCCTTGCTCACTTTGCCACTGGATTCAAGCTAGCCTGGCTGATGAGGGCTGTTAGCCTGAAACCGGTCCCAGGATGCTTGTTTCCGGTCCAGGGAAGACATGGCTTGGCAGTTCGGGCTGGACTGTTCCCATGAGGCACAGGGCCAAGACTGATTTGCATATAGCTGTGTCTGAACTGGGGTGGCAAAGTGAGCTAAAGAACGATGATGGATTCAACCCAGATCTGTGACTGGGGGTGAGTGTCTGAAAAGTTTCAGCGCTCCGTCCATCATCTCCTTGTGTTTGCTTTGTTCGCCCTAAGTTGGCAGGGTATGCCCAGACGTGGGTCCCTTGCTCACTTTGCCACTGGATTCAAGCTAGCCTGGCTGATGAGGGCTGTTAGCCTGAAACCGGTCCCAGGATGCTTGTTTCCGGTCCAGGGAAGACATGGCTTGGCAGTTCGGGCTGGACTGTTCCCATGAGGCACAGGGCCAAGACTGATTTGCATATAGCTGTGTCTGAACTGGGGTGGCAAAGTGAGCTAAAGAACGATGATGGATTCAACCCAGATCTGTGACTGGGGGTGAGTGTCTGAAAAGTTTCAGCGCTCCGTCCATCATCTCCTTGTGTTTGCTTTGTTCGCCCTAAGTTGGCAGGGTATGCCCAGACGTGGGTCCCTTGCTCACTTTGCCACTGGATTCAAGCTAGCCTGGCTGATGAGGGCTGTTAGCCTGAAACCGGTCCCAGGATGCTTGTTTCCGGTCCAGGGAAGACATGGCTTGGCAGTTCGGGCTGGACTGTTCCCATGAGGCACAGGGCCAAGACTGATTTGCATATAGCTGTGTCTGAACTGGGGTGGCAAAGTGAGCTAAAGAACGATGATGGATTCAACCCAGATCTGTGACTGGGGGTGAGTGTCTGAAAAGTTTCAGCGCTCCGTCCATCATCTCCTTGTGTTTGCTTTGTTCGCCCTAAGTTGGCAGGGTATGCCCAGACGTGGGTCCCTTGCTCACTTTGCCACTGGATTCAAGCTAGCCTGGCTGATGAGGGCTGTTAGCCTGAAACCGGTCCCAGGATGCTTGTTTCCGGTCCAGGGAAGACATGGCTTGGCAGTTCGGGCTGGACTGTTCCCATGAGGCACAGGGCCAAGACTGATTTGCATATAGCTGTGTCTGAACTGGGGTGGCAAAGTGAGCTAAAGAACGATGATGGATTCAACCCAGATCTGTGACTGGGGGTGAGTGTCTGAAAAGTTTCAGCGCTCCGTCCATCATCTCCTTGTGTTTGCTTTGTTCGCCCTAAGTTGGCAGGGTATGCCCAGACGTGGGTCCCTTGCTCACTTTGCCACTGGATTCAAGCTAGCCTGGCTGATGAGGGCTGTTAGCCTGAAACCGGTCCCAGGATGCTTGTTTCCGGTCCAGGGAAGACATGGCTTGGCAGTTCGGGCTGGACTGTTCCCATGAGGCACAGGGCCAAGACTGATTTGCATATAGCTGTGTCTGAACTGGGGTGGCAAAGTGAGCTAAAGAACGATGATGGATTCAACCCAGATCTGTGACTGGGGGTGAGTGTCTGAAAAGTTTCAGCGCTCCGTCCATCATCTCCTTGTGTTTGCTTTGTTCGCCCTAAGTTGGCAGGGTATGCCCAGACGTGGGTCCCTTGCTCACTTTGCCACTGGATTCAAGCTAGCCTGGCTGATGAGGGCTGTTAGCCTGAAACCGGTCCCAGGATGCTTGTTTCCGGTCCAGGGAAGACATGGCTTGGCAGTTCGGGCTGGACTGTTCCCATGAGGCACAGGGCCAAGACTGATTTGCATATAGCTGTGTCTGAACTGGGGTGGCAAAGTGAGCTAAAGAACGATGATGGATTCAACCCAGATCTGTGACTGGGGGTGAGTGTCTGAAAAGTTTCAGCGCTCCGTCCATCATCTCCTTGTGTTTGCTTTGTTCGCCCTAAGTTGGCAGGGTATGCCCAGACGTGGGTCCCTTGCTCACTTTGCCACTGGATTCAAGCTAGCCTGGCTGATGAGGGCTGTTAGCCTGAAACCGGTCCCAGGATGCTTGTTTCCGGTCCAGGGAAGACATGGCTTGGCAGTTCGGGCTGGACTGTTCCCATGAGGCACAGGGCCAAGACTGATTTGCATATAGCTGTGTCTGAACTGGGGTGGCAAAGTGAGCTAAAGAACGATGATGGATTCAACCCAGATCTGTGACTGGGGGTGAGTGTCTGAAAAGTTTCAGCGCTCCGTCCATCATCTCCTTGTGTTTGCTTTGTTCGCCCTAAGTTGGCAGGGTATGCCCAGACGTGGGTCCCTTGCTCACTTTGCCACTGGATTCAAGCTAGCCTGGCTGATGAGGGCTGTTAGCCTGAAACCGGTCCCAGGATGCTTGTTTCCGGTCCAGGGAAGACATGGCTTGGCAGTTCGGGCTGGACTGTTCCCATGAGGCACAGGGCCAAGACTGATTTGCATATAGCTGTGTCTGAACTGGGGTGGCAAAGTGAGCTAAAGAACGATGATGGATTCAACCCAGATCTGTGACTGGGGGTGAGTGTCTGAAAAGTTTCAGCGCTCCGTCCATCATCTCCTTGTGTTTGCTTTGTTCGCCCTAAGTTGGCAGGGTATGCCCAGACGTGGGTCCCTTGCTCACTTTGCCACTGGATTCAAGCTAGCCTGGCTGATGAGGGCTGTTAGCCTGAAACCGGTCCCAGGATGCTTGTTTCCGGTCCAGGGAAGACATGGCTTGGCAGTTCGGGCTGGACTGTTCCCATGAGGCACAGGGCCAAGACTGATTTGCATATAGCTGTGTCTGAACTGGGGTGGCAAAGTGAGCTAAAGAACGATGATGGATTCAACCCAGATCTGTGACTGGGGGTGAGTGTCTGAAAAGTTTCAGCGCTCCGTCCATCATCTCCTTGTGTTTGCTTTGTTCGCCCTAAGTTGGCAGGGTATGCCCAGACGTGGGTCCCTTGCTCACTTTGCCACTGGATTCAAGCTAGCCTGGCTGATGAGGGCTGTTAGCCTGAAACCGGTCCCAGGATGCTTGTTTCCGGTCCAGGGAAGACATGGCTTGGCAGTTCGGGCTGGACTGTTCCCATGAGGCACAGGGCCAAGACTGATTTGCATATAGCTGTGTCTGAACTGGGGTGGCGAAGTGAGCTAAAGAACGATGATGGATTCAACCCAGATCTGTGACTGGGGGTGAGTGTCTGAAAAGTTTCAGCGCTCCGTCCATCATCTCCTTGTGTTTGCTTTGTTCGCCCTAAGTTGGCAGGGTATGCCCAGACGTGGGTCCCTTGCTCACTTTGCCACTGGATTCAAGCTAGCCTGGCTGATGAGGGCTGTTAGCCTGAAACCGGTCCCAGGATGCTTGTTTCCGGTCCAGGGAAGACATGGCTTGGCAGTTCGGGCTGGACTGTTCCCATGAGGCACAGGGCCAAGACTGATTTGCATATAGCTGTGTCTGAACTGGGGTGGCGAAGTGAGCTAAAGAACGATGATGGATTCAACCCAGATCTGTGACTGGGGGTGAGTGTCTGAAAGGTTTCAGCGCTCCGTCCATCATCTCCTTGTGTTTGCTTTGTTCGCCCTAAGTTGGCAGGGTATGCCCAGACGTGGGTCCCTTGCTCACTTTGCCACTGGATTCAAGCTAGCCTGGCTGATGAGGGCTGTTAGCCTGAAACCGGTCCCAGGATGCTTGTTTCCGGTCCAGGGAAGACATGGCTTGGCAGTTCGGGCTGGACTGTTCCCATGAGGCACAGGGCCAAGACTGATTTGCATATAGCTGTGTCTGAACTGGGGTGGCGAAGTGAGCTAAAGAACGATGATGGATTCAACCCAGATCTGTGACTGGGGGTGAGTGTCTGAAAAGTTTCAGCGCTCCGTCCATCATCTCCTTGTGTTTGCTTTGTTCGCCCTAAGTTGGCAGGGTATGCCCAGACGTGGGTCCCTTGCTCACTTTGCCACTGGATTCAAGCTAGCCTGGCTGATGAGGGCTGTTAGCCTGAAACCGGTCCCAGGATGCTTGTTTCCGGTCCAGGGAAGACATGGCTTGGCAGTTCGGGCTGGACTGTTCCCATGAGGCACAGGGCCAAGACTGATTTGCATATAGCTGTGTCTGAACTGGGGTGGCAAAGTGAGCTAAAGAACGATGATGGATTCAACCCAGATCTGTGACTGGGGGTGAGTGTCTGAAAAGTTTCAGCGCTCCGTCCATCATCTCCTTGTGTTTGCTTTGTTCGCCCTAAGTTGGCAGGGTATGCCCAGACGTGGGTCCCTTGCTCACTTTGCCACTGGATTCAAGCTAGCCTGGCTGATGAGGGCTGTTAGCCTGAAACCGGTCCCAGGATGCTTGTTTCCGGTCCAGGGAAGACATGGCTTGGCAGTTCGGGCTGGACTGTTCCCATGAGGCACAGGGCCAAGACTGATTTGCATATAGCTGTGTCTGAACTGGGGTGGCAAAGTGAGCTAAAGAACGATGATGGATTCAACCCAGATCTGTGACTGGGGGTGAGTGTCTGAAAAGTTTCAGCGCTCCGTCCATCATCTCCTTGTGTTTGCTTTGTTCGCCCTAAGTTGGCAGGGTATGCCCAGACGTGGGTCCCTTGCTCACTTTGCCACTGGATTCAAGCTAGCCTGGCTGATGAGGGCTGTTAGCCTGAAACCGGTCCCAGGATGCTTGTTTCCGGTCCAGGGAAGACATGGCTTGGCAGTTCGGGCTGGACTGTTCCCATGAGGCACAGGGCCAAGACTGATTTGCATATAGCTGTGTCTGAACTGGGGTGGCAAAGTGAGCTAAAGAACGATGATGGATTCAACCCAGATCTGTGACTGGGGGTGAGTGTCTGAAAAGTTTCAGCGCTCCGTCCATCATCTCCTTGTGTTTGCTTTGTTCGCCCTAAGTTGGCAGGGTATGCCCAGACGTGGGTCCCTTGCTCACTTTGCCACTGGATTCAAGCTAGCCTGGCTGATGAGGGCTGTTAGCCTGAAACCGGTCCCAGGATGCTTGTTTCCGGTCCAGGGAAGACATGGCTTGGCAGTTCGGGCTGGACTGTTCCCATGAGGCACAGGGCCAAGACTGATTTGCATATAGCTGTGTCTGAACTGGGGTGGCAAAGTGAGCTAAAGAACGATGATGGATTCAACCCAGATCTGTGACTGGGGGTGAGTGTCTGAAAAGTTTCAGCGCTCCGTCCATCATCTCCTTGTGTTTGCTTTGTTCGCCCTAAGTTGGCAGGGTATGCCCAGACGTGGGTCCCTTGCTCACTTTGCCACTGGATTCAAGCTAGCCTGGCTGATGAGGGCTGTTAGCCTGAAACCGGTCCCAGGATGCTTGTTTCCGGTCCAGGGAAGACATGGCTTGGCAGTTCGGGCTGGACTGTTCCCATGAGGCACAGGGCCAAGACTGATTTGCATATAGCTGTGTCTGAACTGGGGTGGCGAAGTGAGCTAAAGAACGATGATGGATTCAACCCAGATCTGTGACTGGGGGTGAGTGTCTGAAAAGTTTCAGCGCTCCGTCCATCATCTCCTTGTGTTTGCTTTGTTCGCCCTAAGTTGGCAGGGTATGCCCAGACGTGGGTCCCTTGCTCACTTTGCCACTGGATTCAAGCTAGCCTGGCTGATGAGGGCTGTTAGCCTGAAACCGGTCCCAGGATGCTTGTTTCCGGTCCAGGGAAGACATGGCTTGGCAGTTCGGGCTGGACTGTTCCCATGAGGCACAGGGCCAAGACTGATTTGCATATAGCTGTGTCTGAACTGGGGTGGCAAAGTGAGCTAAAGAACGATGATGGATTCAACCCAGATCTGTGACTGGGGGTGAGTGTCTGAAAAGTTTCAGCGCTCCGTCCATCATCTCCTTGTGTTTGCTTTGTTCGCCCTAAGTTGGCAGGGTATGCCCAGACGTGGGTCCCTTGCTCACTTTGCCACTGGATTCAAGCTAGCCTGGCTGATGAGGGCTGTTAGCCCGAAACCGGTCCCAGGATGCTTGTTTCCGGTCCAGGGAAGACATGGCTTGGCAGTTCGGGCTGGACTGTTCCCATGAGGCACAGGGCCAAGACTGATTTGCATATAGCTGTGTCTGAACTGGGGTGGCAAAGTGAGCTAAAGAACGATGATGGATTCAACCCAGATCTGTGACTGGGGGTGAGTGTCTGAAAAGTTTCAGCGCTCCGTCCATCATCTCCTTGTGTTTGCTTTGTTCGCCCTAAGTTGGCAGGGTATGCCCAGACGTGGGTCCCTTGCTCACTTTGCCACTGGATTCAAGCTAGCCTGGCTGATGAGGGCTGTTAGCCTGAAACCGGTCCCAGGATGCTTGTTTCCGGTCCAGGGAAGACATGGCTTGGCAGTTCGGGCTGGACTGTTCCCATGAGGCACAGGGCCAAGACTGATTTGCATATAGCTGTGTCTGAACTGGGGTGGCAAAGTGAGCTAAAGAACGATGATGGATTCAACCCAGATCTGTGACTGGGGGTGAGTGTCTGAAAAGTTTCAGCGCTCCGTCCATCATCTCCTTGTGTTTGCTTTGTTCGCCCTAAGTTGGCAGGGTATGCCCAGACGTGGGTCCCTTGCTCACTTTGCCACTGGATTCAAGCTAGCCTGGCTGATGAGGGCTGTTAGCCTGAAACCGGTCCCAGGATGCTTGTTTCCGGTCCAGGGAAGACATGGCTTGGCAGTTCGGGCTGGACTGTTCCCATGAGGCACAGGGCCAAGACTGATTTGCATATAGCTGTGTCTGAACTGGGGTGGCAAAGTGAGCTAAAGAACGATGATGGA
Source organism: Calotriton arnoldi (assembly GCA_963921515.1). Lineage (NCBI taxonomy): Eukaryota > Metazoa > Chordata > Amphibia > Caudata > Salamandridae > Calotriton > Calotriton arnoldi. Next base: position 2,501,225 of record CAWUFW010001374.1, on the reverse strand, counting down.
TTCAACCCAGATCTGTGACTGGGGGTGAGTGTCTGAAAAGTTTCAGCGCTCCGTCCATCATCTCCTTGTGTTTGCTTTGTTCGCCCTAAGTTGGCAGGGTATGCCCAGACGTGGGTCCCTTGCTCACTTTGCCACTGGATTCAAGCTAGCCTGGCTGATGAGGGCTGTTAGCCTGAAACCGGTCCCAGGATGCTTGTTTCCGGTCCAGGGAAGACATGGCTTGGCAGTTCGGGCTGGACTGTTCCCATGAGGCACAGGGCCAAGACTGATTTGCATATAGCTGTGTCTGAACTGGGGTGGCAAAGTGAGCTAAAGAACGATGATGGATTCAACCCAGATCTGTGACTGGGGGTGAGTGTCTGAAAAGTTTCAGCGCTCCGTCCATCATCTCCTTGTGTTTGCTTTGTTCGCCCTAAGTTGGCAGGGTATGCCCAGACGTGGGTCCCTTGCTCACTTTGCCACTGGATTCAAGCTAGCCTGGCTGATGAGGGCTGTTAGCCTGAAACCGGTCCCAGGATGCTTGTTTCCGGTCCAGGGAAGACATGGCTTGGCAGTTCGGGCTGGACTGTTCCCATGAGGCACAGGGCCAAGACTGATTTGCATATAGCTGTGTCTGAACTGGGGTGGCAAAGTGAGCTAAAGAACGATGATGGATTCAACCCAGATCTGTGACTGGGGGTGAGTGTCTGAAAAGTTTCAGCGCTCCGTCCATCATCTCCTTGTGTTTGCTTTGTTCGCCCTAAGTTGGCAGGGTATGCCCAGACGTGGGTCCCTTGCTCACTTTGCCACTGGATTCAAGCTAGCCTGGCTGATGAGGGCTGTTAGCCTGAAACCGGTCCCAGGATGCTTGTTTCCGGTCCAGGGAAGACATGGCTTGGCAGTTCGGGCTGGACTGTTCCCATGAGGCACAGGGCCAAGACTGATTTGCATATAGCTGTGTCTGAACTGGGGTGGCAAAGTGAGCTAAAGAACGATGATGGATTCAACCCAGATCTGTGACTGGGGGTGAGTGTCTGAAAAGTTTCAGCGCTCCGTCCATCATCTCCTTGTGTTTGCTTTGTTCGCCCTAAGTTGGCAGGGTATGCCCAGACGTGGGTCCCTTGCTCACTTTGCCACTGGATTCAAGCTAGCCTGGCTGATGAGGGCTGTTAGCCTGAAACCGGTCCCAGGATGCTTGTTTCCGGTCCAGGGAAGACATGGCTTGGCAGTTCGGGCTGGACTGTTCCCATGAGGCACAGGGCCAAGACTGATTTGCATATAGCTGTGTCTGAACTGGGGTGGCAAAGTGAGCTAAAGAACGATGATGGATTCAACCCAGATCTGTGACTGGGGGTGAGTGTCTGAAAAGTTTCAGCGCTCCGTCCATCATCTCCTTGTGTTTGCTTTGTTCGCCCTAAGTTGGCAGGGTATGCCCAGACGTGGGTCCCTTGCTCACTTTGCCACTGGATTCAAGCTAGCCTGGCTGATGAGGGCTGTTAGCCCGAAACCGGTCCCAGGATGCTTGTTTCCGGTCCAGGGAAGACATGGCTTGGCAGTTCGGGCTGGACTGTTCCCATGAGGCACAGGGCCAAGACTGATTTGCATATAGCTGTGTCTGAACTGGGGTGGCGAAGTGAGCTAAAGAACGATGATGGATTCAACCCAGATCTGTGACTGGGGGTGAGTGTCTGAAAAGTTTCAGCGCTCCGTCCATCATCTCCTTGTGTTTGCTTTGTTCGCCCTAAGTTGGCAGGGTATGCCCAGACGTGGGTCCCTTGCTCACTTTGCCACTGGATTCAAGCTAGCCTGGCTGATGAGGGCTGTTAGCCTGAAACCGGTCCCAGGATGCTTGTTTCCGGTCCAGGGAAGACATGGCTTGGCAGTTCGGGCTGGACTGTTCCCATGAGGCACAGGGCCAAGACTGATTTGCATATAGCTGTGTCTGAACTGGGGTGGCAAAGTGAGCTAAAGAACGATGATGGATTCAACCCAGATCTGTGACTGGGGGTGAGTGTCTGAAAAGTTTCAGCGCTCCGTCCATCATCTCCTTGTGTTTGCTTTGTTCGCCCTAAGTTGGCAGGGTATGCCCAGACGTGGGTCCCTTGCTCACTTTGCCACTGGATTCAAGCTAGCCTGGCTGATGAGGGCTGTTAGCCTGAAACCGGTCCCAGGATGCTTGTTTCCGGTCCAGGGAAGACATGGCTTGGCAGTTCGGGCTGGACTGTTCCCATGAGGCACAGGGCCAAGACTGATTTGCATATAGCTGTGTCTGAACTGGGGTGGCGAAGTGAGCTAAAGAACGATGATGGATTCAACCCAGATCTGTGACTGGGGGTGAGTGTCTGAAAAGTTTCAGCGCTCCGTCCATCATCTCCTTGTGTTTGCTTTGTTCGCCCTAAGTTGGCAGGGTATGCCCAGACGTGGGTCCCTTGCTCACTTTGCCATTGGATTCAAGCTAGCCTGGCTGATAAGGGCTGTTAGCCTGAAACCTGTCCCAGGATGCTTGTTTCCGGTCCAGGGAAGACATGGCTTGGCAGTTCGGGCTGGACTGTTCCCATGAGGCACAGGGCCAAGACTGATTTGCATATAGCTGTGTCTGAACTGGGGTGGCAAAGTGAGCTAAAGAACGATGATGGATTCAACCCAGATCTGTGACTGGGGGTGAGTGTCTGAAAAGTTTCAGCGCTCCGTCCATCATCTCCTTGTGTTTGCTTTGTTCGCCCTAAGTTGGCAGGGTATGCCCAGACGTGGGTCCCTTGCTCACTTTGCCACTGGATTCAAGCTAGCCTGGCTGATGAGGGCTGTTAGCCCGAAACCGGTCCCAGGATGCTTGTTTCCGGTCCAGGGAAGACATGGCTTGGCAGTTCGGGCTGGACTGTTCCCATGAGGCACAGGGCCAAGACTGATTTGCATATAGCTGTGTCTGAACTGGGGTGGCAAAGTGAGCTAAAGAACGATGATGGATTCAACCCAGATCTGTGACTGGGGGTGAGTGTCTGAAAAGTTTCAGCGCTCCGTCCATCATCTCCTTGTGTTTGCTTTGTTCGCCCTAAGTTGGCAGGGTATGCCCAGACGTGGGTCCCTTGCTCACTTTGCCACTGGATTCAAGCTAGCCTGGCTGATGAGGGCTGTTAGCCTGAAACCGGTCCCAGGATGCTTGTTTCCGGTCCAGGGAAGACATGGCTTGGCAGTTCGGGCTGGACTGTTCCCATGAGGCACAGGGCCAAGACTGATTTGCATATAGCTGTGTCTGAACTGGGGTGGCAAAGTGAGCTAAAGAACGATGATGGATTCAACCCAGATCTGTGACTGGGGGTGAGTGTCTGAAAAGTTTCAGCGCTCCGTCCATCATCTCCTTGTGTTTGCTTTGTTCGCCCTAAGTTGGCAGGGTATGCCCAGACGTGGGTCCCTTGCTCACTTTGCCACTGGATTCAAGCTAGCCTGGCTGATGAGGGCTGTTAGCCCAAAACCGGTCCCAGGATGCTTGTTTCCGGTCCAGGGAAGACATGGCTTGGCAGTTCGGGCTGGACTGTTCCCATGAGGCACAGGGCCAAGACTGATTTGCATATAGCTGTGTCTGAACTGGGGTGGCAAAGTGAGCTAAAGAACGATGATGGATTCAACCCAGATCTGTGACTGGGGGTGAGTGTCTGAAAAGTTTCAGCGCTCCGTCCATCATCTCCTTGTGTTTGCTTTGTTCGCCCTAAGTTGGCAGGGTATGCCCAGACGTGGGTCCCTTGCTCACTTTGCCACTGGATTCAAGCTAGCCTGGCTGATGAGGGCTGTTAGCCCGAAACCGGTCCCAGGATGCTTGTTTCCGGTCCAGGGAAGACATGGCTTGGCAGTTCGGGCTGGACTGTTCCCATGAGGCACAGGGCCAAGACTGATTTGCATATAGCTGTGTCTGAACTGGGGTGGCGAAGTGAGCTAAAGAACGATGATGGATTCAACCCAGATCTGTGACTGGGGGTGAGTGTCTGAAAAGTTTCAGCGCTCCGTCCATCATCTCCTTGTGTTTGCTTTGTTCGCCCTAAGTTGGCAGGGTATGCCCAGACGTGGGTCCCTTGCTCACTTAGCCACTGGATTCAAGCTAGCCTGGCTGATGAGGGCTGTTAGCCCGAAACCGGTCCCAGGATGCTTGTTTCCGGTCCAGGGAAGACATGGCTTGGCAGTTCGGGCTGGACTGTTCCCATGAGGCACAGGGCCAAGACTGATTTGCATATAGCTGTGTCTGAACTGGGGTGGCGAAGTGAGCTAAAGAACGATGATGGATTCAACCCAGATCTGTGACTGGGGGTGAGTGTCTGAAAAGTTTCAGCGCTCCGTCCATCATCTCCTTGTGTTTGCTTTGTTCGCCCTAAGTTGGCAGGGTATGCCCAGACGTGGGTCCCTTGCTCACTTTGCCACTGGATTCAAGCTAGCCTGGCTGATGAGGGCTGTTAGCCTGAAACCGGTCCCAGGATGCTTGTTTCCGGTCCAGGGAAGACATGGCTTGGCAGTTCGGGCTGGACTGTTCCCATGAGGCACAGGGCCAAGACTGATTTGCATATAGCTGTGTCTGAACTGGGGTGGCAAAGTGAGCTAAAGAACGATGATGGATTCAACCCAGATCTGTGACTGGGGGTGAGTGTCTGAAAAGTTTCAGCGCTCCGTCCATCATCTCCTTGTGTTTGCTTTGTTCGCCCTAAGTTGGCAGGGTATGCCCAGACGTGGGTCCCTTGCTCACTTTGCCACTGGATTCAAGCTAGCCTGGCTGATGAGGGCTGTTAGCCTGAAACTGGTCCCAGGATGCTTGTTTCCGGTCCAGGGAAGACATGGCTTGGCAGTTCGGGCTGGACTGTTCCCATGAGGCACAGGGCCAAGACTGATTTGCATATAGCTGTGTCTGAACTGGGGTGGCAAAGTGAGCTAAAGAACGATGATGGATTCAACCCAGATCTGTGACTGGGGGTGAGTGTCTGAAAAGTTTCAGCGCTCCGTCCATCATCTCCTTGTGTTTGCTTTGTTCGCCCTAAGTTGGCAGGGTATGCCCAGACGTGGGTCCCTTGCTCACTTTGCCACTGGATTCAAGCTAGCCTGGCTGATGAGGGCTGTTAGCCTGAAACCGGTCCCAGGATGCTTGTTTCCGGTCCAGGGAAGACATGGCTTGGCAGTTCGGGCTGGACTGTTCCCATGAGGCACAGGGCCAAGACTGATTTGCATATAGCTGTGTCTGAACTGGGGTGGCAAAGTGAGCTAAAGAACGATGATGGATTCAACCCAGATCTGTGACTGGGGGTGAGTGTCTGAAAAGTTTCAGCGCTCCGTCCATCATCTCCTTGTGTTTGCTTTGTTCGCCCTAAGTTGGCAGGGTATGCCCAGACGTGGGTCCCTTGCTCACTTTGCCACTGGATTCAAGCTAGCCTGGCTGATGAGGGCTGTTAGCCTGAAACCGGTCCCAGGATGCTTGTTTCCGGTCCAGGGAAGACATGGCTTGGCAGTTCGGGCTGGACTGTTCCCATGAGGCACAGGGCCAAGACTGATTTGCATATAGCTGTGTCTGAACTGGGGTGGCAAAGTGAGCTAAAGAACGATGATGGATTCAACCCAGATCTGTGACTGGGGGTGAGTGTCTGAAAAGTTTCAGCGCTCCGTCCATCATCTCCTTGTGTTTGCTTTGTTCGCCCTAAGTTGGCAGGGTATGCCCAGACGTGGGTCCCTTGCTCACTTTGCCACTGGATTCAAGCTAGCCTGGCTGATGAGGGCTGTTAGCCTGAAACCGGTCCCAGGATGCTTGTTTCCGGTCCAGGGAAGACATGGCTTGGCAGTTCGGGCTGGACTGTTCCCATGAGGCACAGGGCCAAGACTGATTTGCATATAGCTGTGTCTGAACTGGGGTGGCAAAGTGAGCTAAAGAACGATGATGGATTCAACCCAGATCTGTGACTGGGGGTGAGTGTCTGAAAAGTTTCAGCGCTCCGTCCATCATCTCCTTGTGTTTGCTTTGTTCGCCCTAAGTTGGCAGGGTATGCCCAGACGTGGGTCCCTTGCTCACTTTGCCACTGGATTCAAGCTAGCCTGGCTGATGAGGGCTGTTAGCCTGAAACCGGTCCCAGGATGCTTGTTTCCGGTCCAGGGAAGACATGGCTTGGCAGTTCGGGCTGGACTGTTCCCATGAGGCACAGGGCCAAGACTGATTTGCATATAGCTGTGTCTGAACTGGGGTGGCGAAGTGAGCTAAAGAACGATGATGGATTCAACCCAGATCTGTGACTGGGGGTGAGTGTCTGAAAGGTTTCAGCGCTCCGTCCATCATCTCCTTGTGTTTGCTTTGTTCGCCCTAAGTTGGCAGGGTATGCCCAGACGTGGGTCCCTTGCTCACTTTGCCACTGGATTCAAGCTAGCCTGGCTGATGAGGGCTGTTAGCCTGAAACCGGTCCCAGGATGCTTGTTTCCGGTCCAGGGAAGACATGGCTTGGCAGTTCGGGCTGGACTGTTCCCATGAGGCACAGGGCCAAGACTGATTTGCATATAGCTGTGTCTGAACTGGGGTGGCAAAGTGAGCTAAAGAACGATGATGGATTCAACCCAGATCTGTGACTGGGGGTGAGTGTCTGAAAAGTTTCAGCGCTCCGTCCATCATCTCCTTGTGTTTGCTTTGTTCGCCCTAAGTTGGCAGGGTATGCCCAGACGTGGGTCCCTTGCTCACTTTGCCACTGGATTCAAGCTAGCCTGGCTGATGAGGGCTGTTAGCCTGAAACCGGTCCCAGGATGCTTGTTTCCGGTCCAGGGAAGACATGGCTTGGCAGTTCGGGCTGGACTGTTCCCATGAGGCACAGGGCCAAGACTGATTTGCATATAGCTGTGTCTGAACTGGGGTGGCAAAGTGAGCTAAAGAACGATGATGGATTCAACCCAGATCTGTGACTGGGGGTGAGTGTCTGAAAAGTTTCAGCGCTCCGTCCATCATCTCCTTGTGTTTGCTTTGTTCGCCCTAAGTTGGCAGGGTATGCCCAGACGTGGGTCCCTTGCTCACTTTGCCACTGGATTCAAGCTAGCCTGGCTGATGAGGGCTGTTAGCCTGAAACCGGTCCCAGGATGCTTGTTTCCGGTCCAGGGAAGACATGGCTTGGCAGTTCGGGCTGGACTGTTCCCATGAGGCACAGGGCCAAGACTGATTTGCATATAGCTGTGTCTGAACTGGGGTGGCAAAGTGAGCTAAAGAACGATGATGGATTCAACCCAGATCTGTGACTGGGGGTGAGTGTCTGAAAAGTTTCAGCGCTCCGTCCATCATCTCCTTGTGTTTGCTTTGTTCGCCCTAAGTTGGCAGGGTATGCCCAGACGTGGGTCCCTTGCTCACTTTGCCACTGGATTCAAGCTAGCCTGGCTGATGAGGGCTGTTAGCCTGAAACCGGTCCCAGGATGCTTGTTTCCGGTCCAGGGAAGACATGGCTTGGCAGTTCGGGCTGGACTGTTCCCATGAGGCACAGGGCCAAGACTGATTTGCATATAGCTGTGTCTGAACTGGGGTGGCAAAGTGAGCTAAAGAACGATGATGGATTCAACCCAGATCTGTGACTGGGGGTGAGTGTCTGAAAAGTTTCAGCGCTCCGTCCATCATCTCCTTGTGTTTGCTTTGTTCGCCCTAAGTTGGCAGGGTATGCCCAGACGTGGGTCCCTTGCTCACTTTGCCACTGGATTCAAGCTAGCCTGGCTGATGAGGGCTGTTAGCCTGAAACCGGTCCCAGGATGCTTGTTTCCGGTCCAGGGAAGACATGGCTTGGCAGTTCGGGCTGGACTGTTCCCATGAGGCACAGGGCCAAGACTGATTTGCATATAGCTGTGTCTGAACTGGGGTGGCAAAGTGAGCTAAAGAACGATGATGGATTCAACCCAGATCTGTGACTGGGGGTGAGTGTCTGAAAAGTTTCAGCGCTCCGTCCATCATCTCCTTGTGTTTGCTTTGTTCGCCCTAAGTTGGCAGGGTATGCCCAGACGTGGGTCCTTTGCTCACTTTGCCACTGGATTCAAGCTAGCCTGGCTGATGAGTGCTGTTAGCCTTAAACCGGTCCCAGGATGCTTGTTTCCGGTCCAGGGAAGACATGGCTTGGCAGTTCGGGCTGGACTGTTCCCATGAGGCACAGGGCCAAGACTGATTTGTATATAGCTGTGTCTGAACTGGGGTGGCGAAGTGAGCTAAAGAACGATGATGGATTCAACCCAGATCTGTGACTGGGGGTGAGTGTCTGAAAATTTTCAGCGCTCCGTCCATCATTTCCTTGTGTTTACACAGGAATGTGTGCCATGTCGACTCTTCACTTTGTTCTGAACCAAAACACGCAGCCTGCAAAGGCAGTGTGTGAGTGTAGTGGTACAGGACCTCTAAGGGTGGCACAATAAGTGCTGCAGCCGTTAGAGGCCTTCTCTGGTCACAGTGCCCTGAGTACCTGTGGTACCATTTACCAGGGGCTGACCTGTGGCCAGAGATGCCAATTGGGTTTAGGCTTCAATGCAGTTTTAGGGAAAGAACATAGGCCCTGGGTACCTGGTTAGCAGGAGCCCAGGGCACACTCAGTCAAAGTACATCAGCAATTCAGCAAAAAGTGGGGGCAACCACGCAGAAAGAGGGCACTTTCTCACACAACCCCCCCCCCCAAACGAAAGAGGAGGAGACTAACCTTCCCCTAGAGAGTCTTCATTTTCTAAGTGGAAGAACCTGGAAATTCCATCTGCATTGGCATGGGCAGTACCAGGTCTGTGTTCCACTACAAAGTCCATTCCCTGTAGGGAGATGGACCACCTCAACAGTTTAGGATTTTCACCTTTCATCTGCATTAGCCATCTGAGAGGTCTGTGATCAGTTTGAACTAGGAAGTGAGTACCAAACAAGTATGGTCTCAGCTTCTTCAGGGACCAAACCACAGCAAAGGCCTCCCTCTCAATGGCACTCCAACGCTGCTCCCTGGGGAGAAGCCTTCTGCTTATAAAAGCAACAGGTTGGTCTTGGCCTTCATCATTGGTCTGGGATAGGACCGCTCCTATCCCTAGCTCAGAGGCATCAGTCTGCACAATGAACTGCTTGGCATAGTCTGGAGCTTTGAGAATTGGTGCTGAGCACATAGACTCTTTCAGGGTGTCAAAAGCCTTTTGACAACTAACTGTCCAGTTTACCTTCTTGGGCATCTTCTTGAAGGTGAGTTCTGTGAGGGAGCCACAATGGACCCATATCCCTTCACAAACCTCCTGTAGTACCCAGTCAAGCCAAGGAATGCCCTGACTTGGGTTTGGGTTGCTGGAGCTGCCCAGTCCAGGATGGCCTGGATCTTGGGCTGTAAGGGTTGTACCTGGCCTCCACCAACAAGGTGGCCCAAGTACACCACAGTTCCCTGCCCTATCTGGCATTTGGATGCCTTGATAGTTAGGCCTGCAGTTTGCATGGCATTGAAAACCTTCCCAAGGTGGATCAGGTGATCCTGCCAGGTGGAGATAAAGACAGCAATATCATCTAGATAAGCTGCACTAAAGGACTCCAATCCAGCAAGGACTTGGTTCACCAACCTCTGGAAGGTGGCAGGGGCATTCTTTAAACCAAAGGGCATAACAGTAAACTGATAATGCCCATCAGGTGTGGAGAATGCTGTCTTTTCTTTTGCTCCTGGGGCCATGCCAATCTGCCAGTACCCTGCAGTTAAGTCAAAGGTACTTAGAAATATGGCTGCACCCAATTTGTCTATCAACTCATCTGCTCTTGGGATAGGGTGAGCATCTGTCTTGGTGACAGAGGTGAGCCCTCTATAGTCCACACAGAACCCCATTTTTCTCTTTCCACCCTGTGGGTGAGGTTTGGGGACTAGAACCACTGGGCTGGCCCAGGGGCTCTCAGAGGGTTCAATAACCCCTAACTCCAGCATCTTGCTGACTTCAACTCTGATGCTTTCCTTGACTTAATAAGACTGTCGATAGATTTTGTTTTTGACAGGTGAACTGTCACCAGTGTCCACATCATGGGTACACCAGTTTGTCTGACCAGGGGTCAAGGAAAAGAGCTTAGCATACTGCTGCAAGACTTGCTTGCAATCAGTCTGCTGTTGGGTAGAGAGGGTGTATGAAAAGACAACTCCATCCACTGACCCATCTTTTGGGCTGTATGAGAGGAGGTCAGGAGAGGTTCACTCTCTGTCTCCTGATCCTCATCAGTCACCATCAGCATGGTGATGTCAGCCCTGTCATGGTAGAGCTTCAGGCGGTTCACATGGATAACCCTTTTGGGTGTCCTGCTTGTGCCCAGGTCAACCAAGTAGGTGACCTCACTCTTTTTCTCTTGGATAGGGTAAGGGCCACTCCATCTGTCCTGAGTGCCCTTGGTGCCACTGGTTCCAAAACCCACACCTTTTGCCCAGGTTGAAATTCAACCAGTGCAGTTCTTTGGTCATACCAGTGCTTCTGAAGCTCCTGGCTGGCCTCAAGATTTTTGGATGCCTTTTCCATGTACTCAGCCATTCTGGACCTTAGGCCAAGCACCTAGTCCACAATATCTTGTTTGGGTTCTTGGAGAGGCTTCTCCCAATCCTCTTTCACAAGACAGAGTGGTCCCCTCACAGGATGGCCAAACAGAAGTTCAAAGGGGGAAAACCCTACTCCCTTCTGTGGCACCTCTCTGTAAGCGAAAAGCAGACATGGTAAGAGGACATCCCATTTCCTTTTGAGTTTTTCAGGAAGCCCCATAATCATGCCTTTCAATGTCTTGTTGAATCTCTCAACAAGGCCATTGGTTTGTGGGTGATAGGGTGTAGTAAACTTGTACTGCAGTCCATACTCTTTCCACATGTGTTTTAGGTAAGCAGACATGAAGTTGGAACCTCTGTCTGAAACCACCTCCTTAGGAAACCCTACTCTGGTGAAGACACCAATGAGGGCCTTGGCTACTGCAGGAGCTGTAGTAGTCCTAAGGGGAATTGCTTCAGGGTACCTAGTGGCATGATCCACTACCACTAGAATGAATTTGTTCCCTGATGCTGTGGGAGGTTCAAGTGGACCCACTATGTCCACACCTACCCTTTCAAAGGGAACCCCCACCACAGGGAGTGGTATCAGGGGGGCCTTTGAGGGGCCACCTGTCTTGCCACTGGCCCGACAGGTGACACAGGAGCTGACAAACTCCTTTACTTTTTGGAGCATCTGGGGCCAGTAAAAGTGGCTAACTCGCCTTTCCCAAGTCTTGGTTTGGCCCAGATGTCCAGCTAGGGGGATGTCATGAGCTAAAGTTAGGAGAAACTCCCTGTACCTCCGATGCACTACCACTCTCCTAGTGGCACCAGGTTTGGGGTCTCTGGCCTCAGTGTACAGTAGTCCCTCTTCCCAATAAACTCTGTGGGTACCACTGACATCTCCCTTGTCCTGTGCAACAGCTTGTTGCCTCAGGCTTTCAAGAGTTGGGCGGTCCTGCTGCCCAAGGCACAGCTCTTCCCTAGAGGGTCCCCCTGGGCCCAAGAGTTCAACCTGGTAAGGGTCAAGCTCCATGGGCTCAGTTCCCTCTGGGGTGTCCAAGTCCTCTCCCTGAGGAGAGGGGTCCTGATCCTTTTGCTGTACAGAAGCTGGTTCCCCAGTCTTCTTACCTTTTCTCTTGGAAGATTGGGCCATACTTTCAGGCTCCAACACTTCTTTTTCACCCTGTCTCTTGCTCTGTGCTCTTGTTTTTACACACACCAATTCAGGGATGTCCAGCATTGCTGCATGGGTTTTCAGTTCAACCTCAGCCCATGCTGAGGTTTCCAGGTCATTGCCAAGCAGACATGCAGCTGGTAGCTTTGGAGAGACCACTACATGTTTCAGGCCAGTAACCCCCCCCCTCCCAGTCTAATGTCACCATAACCATTGCATGGTTAGTGGTAACACTGTCAGCATTGGTGACTGGGTAAGTTCTCCCAATCAAGTATTGCTCAGGGGAAACCAGTGTGTCTCTCACCATAGTGACACTGGCACCTGTATCCCTTAGAGCTTCTATCCTAGTTCCATTGATCCAAAGGTATTGTAAGTACTGTTTTAAGTTGGGTGGCCACACAGCTACGGTGGCAAACTCAACTTCCCCTTCTAAAACTAGAACTGCTTCAGTGTGCAACCCGATTTGCTCTTGGCACACTGTTGTTCCCATCTGGAGACTTGCTACCCCAAGAGTAGCTGTAGTAGGACTAGGGGCCTTCTTGTTTGGGCAAGCAGCATCTCCAGTTAAGTGTCCCAACTTCTTACAGTTGTTACACCAGGCCTTTAAAGGATCAAAGTTCTGTCCCCAGTACCTATTAATGGACTGGGAAGAGTTTTGGGACCCACCGCCCTGTGCAGGTTGTTGGGGCCCTTTGGAAGACTCAGGCTTTTTATCTTGGGGATTCTCACCACCTTTCCCCTGGGGAGGTTTTGTAACCCCTTTCTTTTGGTCACCCCCCAGTGGTTGTTTTTATCATCCTTGTCTTGACCCAGTGGTCTGCCTTCTTTCCCAATTCTTGGGAAGAAATTAGACCTAGGTCTACCAAATGCTGATGTAACTTTTCATTAGTGCAATTACTTAAAATATGTTCTTTCATAAACAAATTGTAAAGTCCATTGAAATCATGCACATTGTGTCCAGTTAACCAACCATCTAGTGTTTTAACTGAGTAGTCTACAAAGTCAATCCAGGATTGGTTTTGGGTTTTGTGAGCCCCCCTGAATCTAATTCTATATTCCTCAGTTGTGAGTCAAAATCCCTCAATCAGAGTTTTCTTCATGAGGTCATAGGACCCAGCATCTGCCCCAGAAAGGGTCAGGAGTCTGTCTCTGCAGTTACCAGAGAACAGTTCCCACAGGAGTGCCCCCCAGGGTGACTTCTTCACTTTTCTCATTTCACAAGCCCTCTCAAAGGCTGTGAACCATTTTGTGATATCATCACTCTCTGCATATTTAGGGACAATCCCTTTGGGGATTTTAGGATCATAAGATTGCTCTTTATCCTTATTTAGTAAATTGCTGCCACCATTGATGGGTGCCAGGCCCATCTCTGCTCTCTCTCTTTCTAGAGCCAGCAACCTGGTCTCTAGATCCAGTCTTTTGGTCAGCCTTACTAACAGGCTGTCCTCCTCATTGAGGCTGTCCTCAATGTCCTCACTGATACCTGATCCACCTGTGTGAGATCTAGGCACTGAGAGGTTTACTCTTGGAGTCAAGGGTACTTGAACCCTTTTCTCCCTAGCAAGTGGAGTGGGTTGATCTACCAGGTCATTCCCTTCCTCTACTTCCTCATCTGATTGGTATTCACCATTTTCAGATGGGTGGTCCTTAGCATACCCAGCCAACAGCTCCTGGAGCTTTTGTTTGGTGGGATGGGGACCCATAGTTATGTTTTTAATTTTACATAGGGACCTTACCTCCTTGAAAGACAAGTGAAGGTAAGGGGTGAGGTCAAGCTCCTCAACCCTGTCCTCTATGTCATTGTGGGTATTTTCACAAATAACTGGGGTCTTATTTTGAGACATTGTTAAAAAAAAAAACTTCTAACCCCTCTAACCCTGGCTAAAGTGACTTTTTATTTTCTAAAATTCTAAAGGGACTTAACCAAGGCCCTAACAAGACTTTTAGTAATTTTGCAAAAATGCCAATTTGAAAAAATCAGAATTCTAAAGGCAATTTAAGAGTTCTGTCGTGTGATCAGGTGGTAACCAAGTAGTCCAACAAATGCAAAGTTGTATATCCCACCGCTGTAGGAAGCTGGCTCTGTATATACTATACCAAAGTGAGGTATAGTGTGCACAGAGTCCAGTGGAACCCCAAAGGTAGGCAGAGGTAAAGTTAGATAGAACCTTACTCTCGATTTGTGGTAGTGTGGTCGAGCAGTAAGGCAGTATCAGAGGACAGTGTTAAGCATTTGTTGTACACACTCAGTCAGCAAATGAATTCACACACTCAAAGACTGAACTTCAGCCCAATTGTTTTGTATAAAAATATTCTTTTAGTTATTTTATTTCTAGAACCAAGCAAGCCTGGCACAGGTAAGCAATAAATACTTTACAGTAGTAAATGCTGATTGTGAAACAGTTCAATTGCAATTGTAAATGTACTATTGTTTGACTTACAGTATTGTTTCAGAGAAATGCAATCACTTGTAAATACAGTACATAGACTTCAATGGGATTTTCAGTAAAATAGCAGGTAAGTTACTTTTGGATTACTTTTCTTACTCAGTGCTGTATGCCTGGATGCAGCACTGGGACATTTCCTGTAAACAGGTGAGTAAAAGCATTTTTGTTAAATCGTACAATTTTAAAGAATTTCTTTTGGTTTCAAAACTCCACACTTGGAAACTTTTTCAGGAAAAAGTGTCAATGTTATCCTATGGAGGAAAATATGGTTATCGGTTTTTAGGTAAGTAATCGGTCTTTGGAGTTGAGCTTCTGGGGTTAGACTCAGGGGTCCCCCAGGGTCAGTGATGCACTCTTGTTACACCCTCAGCGGCACTAGGGCGGCCGGGTGCAGAGTGTTGAGGCCCAATGTTATCCAATGGGGGACAGGGGGCCTCCAGTTGGTGGCTGCTGGCAAGCAGGCCACTGGGTTGTGGGAGCAAAGCTCCTGGACTTTAGCTCAGGGCAAATGGGGAAACAGATTAGTACCAAAGGTGCACCCTCAGCGGCACTAGGGCGGCCAGGTGCAGGGTGCGGTTTCGAGGTCGGATGCCCTGTTGTTTCCAATGGAGAACCTCCGGTTTGCAAAAGCACTGCAGGCAGGGGGACGAAGGACTTCTGGGTGCGACCACCACTTCGAGAGGTAAGTTGGGAAGTTAGGGGTTGGTTAGGCACCATTGGTTTGGGCACACAAGGCCGTGGAGCGTCGGGTGCAGGGGTGCCTTTTGGGGTCGGATCTTCTTACCAGCTCCTGGTCGCGGTTAGGGGGGCCTTCTGGATTTAGGCTGCAGGCGTCGGCTGGAGGCTTGAGGCAGGTCAGGGGTCGCCGGATCTCGGTTCAGAATCACCGGGGTGACCTCCTCGTGGTGTTTGCCCACTCGAGCTCGGGCCGTGGTCGGCGGGTGCAGAGTGGGGCGGATCCGCGGTGTCCGGCCGGAGCCAGAGGTTGCAGTTGAACAAATCCGGTGTTCACGGGAGAAGCAGTCTTCGGAAGTGAAGGCAGGCAGGTCCTCCGGGGCTTTTGAGGTTGCTGGTTGCAGGACACACCGGGATTTCGCAGGAGCAGGTTCGAGGGAGAGACAGGCCAGTAGGGCTGGGGCCAAGTCAGTGGGCGTCTTCTTCTTGTTAGCAGCTGCACGGCTGTTCGGCCCTTCTTCTTCTTTTCTTCTTGTTTCTTGTCTGGATCTGAGGAAGCAAGGTTCAGGGGTGCCCCTAAATACTAGATTTAGGGGCGTTACAAGTAGAGTAAAGGCAGGGACCAATGGGTCCCTTCCCTGGGGTGGGTACACCCCTATTATGCCACCCTCCAGTGGGAGGGGGCATGTGCCTGTCCCTGGTTGGCTGAGTCCCCATCTTCAAGATGGCGTGGACTGAGAGTTGTGCTTCACCTCGCCTCCCCCACCTGAGGGGTGGAGTTGGCAGAGGTGGGCACACCTCTCTTCCTCACTTATTTTTCACGCTGGTTCTCCCGCCCAAAGTGGGGGTCAGAACCGGTGGGGACCAGTTGCTGAGGGCAGCAAGTGGCCTGGGGAAGCTCACAAAGGCGGCAAGCCTTTGAAGCTTCCCCTTCGTGAACCCTGCCCATCCTGGGGGAGGAGGCTTGGCACCTCGTCCCAGGATGTGCATTGTTTCAGGCCCCAGAGAGCAGCTGGCTCTCGACCCAGGGGTCCAGAAACATGTCTGGTGGTGGCAGCTGAAAGCAGCCACTCAGCCAGGACACTAGAGGTGGGTTAGTTTTCAAGGGGCATCTCTAAGATGCCCTCTGTGTGCATTTTTCATTAAATCCCACACTGGAATCAGTGTGGGTTTAATGTGCTGAGGAGTTTGATACCAAACTTCTCAGTTTTCAGTGTAGCCATTATGGTGCCGTGGAGTTCGTAATGACAAACTCCCAGCACCATATACTCTTAATGGCAGCACTGCACTTACAATGTCTAAGAATGGACTTAGACACTGTAGGGGTACAGGGCTCATGCACCTGTACCCTCACCACTGGTATAGTGCACCCAGCTAGAGGGGTGACTGATCTATGCCAGGGCAGTGGGTTGTAGGCATGGCACACAGTGATGTGTGCCATGTTGACTCTGCACTTTATTCTGCACCAAAACACGCAGCCT